>JAEQBH010005861.1:0-397140 GCA_016808115.1 Tetrastigma voinierianum | reverse complement strand
AGAGGAAACCAAGTAAGAATAAAAAACCCAATGACTCCAAGATGAAAAAGCGGTCTCGCGAAAAACTAGATTTGGGTCCTGGACGGGACACTGATCAGAAGGGTACCTCATATGAGGTAGCACTCTCTAGGGTCCGAACCCTGGCTCTACTAGTGAATTGGGTATGGGAGCATATGGGTCACATATCGATAGTCTCCTGAAGCAAACATACAACTTGATCAGACCAACCTATCTGCATCTAGCATGCTTAAAAACACTTAACCAAAAGGGCAAATGGCGCGTACCTGTGGTCCCCAGCCAAGCCCTGCAAGGGAAAGTTAGTCGCACATTTTGAAAGGCATAATACTTTCAAAATTAGATATCGTTAAAGGAAGCCAAGAGAAACCATACATGGCATCTCAACCACTCATTGATGCTACCAATTTCAGGCAACCATATCTATTCATCCCGAAGAAACGGGCTCAACAAAACACTAGATTATCGGTGCTTAACTAATCACCCTTGGACCCGCATAGATCCTGATTATTAAGAATCCAAAATTGAACCACATTAACCCCGAACTAAACCCCATTCGATCTAAACATAGCCCTACACCGATTCGAGCGACGGGTCGGATCGACAGCGTCACTCGCTTCACTAACCAATCGAACGACCTACAAAACCCGAAAAACTGGCCGACGAAGTTCCCCAACCACGATCCCAAGTTGAGAACAATTAAAAATTTTTTCAGAACATTCTCACAAAGTAAGTGAAAACCAGGAATAAAAAACGGTGTACACTCCGCGACCGACGACTAAGAACCCCACACAACAAAACAAAGTACCCAAACTTCTGCTCAAAAACTGAACCCAATGAACCGTCGATCCGGCTTCCCAACCGGGCCTACCGGGTTGAGAGAGACTCGTGGCTCGCCAAAACCTCCCCGAGTCGGGAATCCAAAAACAAATCAAGTAGAAAAACCAACTCTAATGAGGGAGAATCGACACAAATCCACGCTAAAGACCCAAACTGCTATTTCTCAAAGAAATCGACCAAGAAAGCGGCCGATTCGCTTCTCAACCGCCCAGCTTGAGAGAGTTGTTTGTTAGAACCTTCTCAAAGAGCTCGTGAATCCAAAAACAAACGGCACAACCGACCAATGACTGAGAACCGACACAAACGCAGCCGAAGACCCAAACGCTTGTCTCCAAAGAATTAATTCAAAGGAATCGGTTGATCTCGTTTCCAACCGGGCCCGCACGTTGAGAGAGGCTCTCAAAATTTGTCAAAACCTTCCTCAAAGAGTCAAGAATCCAACAAAACAAACGGAGTACAAATCTAACTCCGAATGACTGAGAACCGACACAAACGGTGCCTAGTGACCTAACACGAGTCCGCAAACAACAAAGGCAAAGAAAAGCAAAAAAAGAAATTATGATAAGCATATAAAGGTCATACCTATAAGATTCATGGCTATTCCCCTCTTTTTCTTCTTTCTTTCCGCTTCCAAAACCAGGTATCCACTCTCAAATCTGCTGAACTCTCTTCAAGACAAGTATGCTCCCGATTTAGATAAACTCTCCTTCCTCCTTTTCTCCCTTTTTCTTTCTTCTTCCTCCTTTCTCTTTTTTTCTCTTCCTCTTTCTTTTTCTCTTTCTTCCTCCCTTCCCTTTAGGGATCACCCTCCACACACATTTTTCTTCATTTCTCTCTCCCTTTCTCTCTCGAGCCCACTCCATTTTGCACACCTTCCTGAACTCCCCGTCGCCTCGAACTTCCCAAATGCAATACTTATTCCCTGCTGTCCATAGCCGGTCACATTTACTCCTTTGCTTAACCACCAAACATCCAATAAGGTAAGGTGCAACCCATAACATGGTCCAAAACTCGATCCAACCCATGCCTAGGATCGATCCGCTTTATGGCCCGACATCCATATGATTTGAGTACCAAAATCACAAAAATTACGCGCCACGGCTGGGGCCATGCATCGTCGTATAGTTCCAACCGGGTCGATCCGGATGAGAAAATCTGAAATTTTTGAAAGAATATTCCTTGAAGAATAAGGGAGAGTCCATGAAAATGGTGCTTGATTCCCAGTCCAAGGAGGAGATATGACCAAACAAGCTTAGTACTCGACCGAACCCGCAGACTAGGTAATGAACTTCAATTGAAATCACTGAGCTGGATGATCTGGTTAAAATTTTCTCAAATCTTTTTTTCGTATACTTCCTCAATGAGTAAGGAACCCGGGGTGGGCGAAACGGCGCTCAATTCGAAACGGACGCAGGGAGATATGATCGAAACAAGAAAAAGTGCACCAAATTCGACATACTCCAATAAACTCCGGACAGCTAAACTTCGGGGCCCCCACTTGCTTCCTGCGGCACGATGCCAATAACTAAAAAGAAGCCACGATGACATCTCTAAGTGAACTACATACGCACCTCAATGGACCATATACAAGCTCACCCGAGTTTCTGGAGACGCATCGGGCTCTTAAAAGGGCCTTAATGGTGTTATATGAGAACGATGGGTGAGCGGACACCCAAAAGGATAAAATGCGCCGAATAAAATTGAGGGCTCACAACGAGTTTAGGTCAAACATGTACCAAGAGTAGAGAATTCTCGAGCTGATGCCTTGGAAAACCGGGCAACAAACACAGAAGACCGGGCAGACCGATATTCGTCAGCACCTCCGAACCCCTCTTAGCATCGACAATGGAGTAGTTCTGTGGATGTTCGACCGCTGGATGGACCTCATATGGGATTACTTAGTAGAAGGAACATTGCCAAGTTTAATTCGTAAAGGAGGCATCCAAACCTCGTATAAGTTAGTCGGCAAGATTTGCCGCGATCTGGGACCTTTTATAAACGAGGTTTTCACGCCCATTCTAAGTGCTGTGAGGGAAGGAAGACGCCACTACATACTTAGGGAGGTACATCAAGGCACTGTAGTAACCACATCGGGCTCTTGATTCCTTAGCAGAAAACCTGAAAGGGGGTATTACCGCCCACAATGTTCAAAGACGCAACATAATTGGTCAAAAAAATGCAAAGCTTGTCAGGAGCATGCCAAGATCTCTCATCTCCTGTCTGAGCCGCTGAAGTCAATCACAAGCCCCTGGCCTTTTCAGTAATGAGGGCTAGACATATTGGGACCCCTACCCATTGGAAGGGGCCAATGCAAATTTATCATCAGGGTCGCGGGACTACTTTACCAGTACGAGGTCTGAATTCTTGGGAAGCAACAATCAAAGAACAGAAGGTACGTAACTTCGTCTAGCATTCTATAATATGCAGGTTCGGGATTCCGAGGACCTTCGTGTCTGATAATGGGAAACAGTTCAACAATCCTAAGTTTAGGATTTCGCCGGAGCCTGTAATCAAGAACTACCATTCAACCCCCACCATCCAATAATCCAACGGGCGCGTAGGACTCTCAAGGCGTCGCCGAAGACCAAATTGAAGATCTGAAGGAAAATGGGTGTATCACTTCACCCGAGGTGTTACGGGCATGCCAAACCACGCCAAGCAAGTCGCCAACTCAAGAGACCCCATTCAATTCTCGGCCTTTGGCACGAAGCTGAGGCCCCGTCGAGGTCGACTAAAGTCACCGACTAAGAAGCGAACACAACAAGGAGGTTCTTCGCCTAAACCTGGATCTCATAGAAGAAAAGCGGGAGCAGGTTCTGAAGCGTATTAAGGACTATCACAAAAAGACAACAAGGTACTACGGTTGAAGGGTCAAACCCAGGAATTACAATTATGGCGACCTGGTTCTAAAGAAACTTCGCCAAGAAGGAAAGACTTCTGGGAAACTGGACCCACTAAAGGGCCCTATATCGTATCCCCGCATAGTCCAACATGGTAACTACACGAAGCCCGAACAACAGAGAAGGAAAACCTTACCCCAATCATGGAATGTCAACACCAAACCGCTTCACCACAAGACTTTAACAAGCCTCCCACAAAGTATCCCCATGATCTAAACAATACCTAATCAGCTTCCTAGCCTACTATTATGGTGGTCAAAAACAAGTTATGTTAAGAAAAGAAGGAGCTCTGCCAGGAAGCTCAGCAAGCCCAATGATGTAATCAATAAATAGTACTCTCATTTCAGTATCAATTTAGATTACAAAATTTTCTTTACATCTGAAACCATAAGAATCAACTTAGATTACAAAAAATTTGATTAAGATCCTCTAAAAAATGAGTAATCAAAGAAAGCCATTCTTCAAGATCGCTAACACCCAAGAAAAAGGGTGCAAAACCACAAGAAGAGAAAGAAGAGAAGAAAGAGAAAGAAAAGGAGAAAGAGAAAAGGAAAGAGAAGGAGAAAGAGAAAGGGGTGATAGGGAGAAAAGAGGGGAGGACAGGAATAATAGAGAAAGTGGGATTTAAAAGCTCTCCAAGCATGCCGCCTTCCAAATAATACGTTCTCAGTTCGCTTCCTTCATCACAGGACTAGGGAATAACACACCTCCCAAAGGGGGAAACTAGGGAAACACAACTCCTACAAACGTTAGAGCAGAAACCAAGCGCCACCCACGACTCCTCCAACCGATCGCCGTGCGGACAATCGGACCTTGAAGCTCCATCATTTATGAACCCAGGCACTATCGAAGGCAGGAAGAAAAGCGAGAGCAGAGTATAACTCACCCTATCAAAGGAAGACAATTATTTATAAGGAAGCCTGGACGCTTGGGGAATTCACGCGATCTGCACCGATTCCCCACAAGCCTACATTAAAGCTACATGCGCTTTCCCAAGGGAAGGGATATTAAAGAGCCATGTGGTACACTTCAAAGGAGCCACGTAGCTCGGCCTAAAAGACACAATAATTTCAAAGAGCCCGCCCATTTTCGCAGTTTAACTACCAAGGAAGGCCTTGTAGCCCGTGATACGCAGCTCGCCTTTGCAAAGCTTAACCACTCAAGGAAGGCTGCAGAGCTCCGTAGCTTCCTCCGTACATAGCTCAGCTGG
Organism: Tetrastigma voinierianum; assembly: GCA_016808115.1. Taxonomy (NCBI): domain Eukaryota; kingdom Viridiplantae; phylum Streptophyta; class Magnoliopsida; order Vitales; family Vitaceae; genus Tetrastigma; species Tetrastigma voinierianum. The sequence goes on along the minus strand of JAEQBH010005861.1, from coordinate 392,175 downwards.
AGAGCCTCAAACGCCTTAGAAGGCACAATACCTCGGGAGCCCAAGAGTTGGGCCAGTGTGAGCTTAACCGGTCAAGGAAGGCCTCAGAGCCTACATACCCCTGTAGCCGCTTTTGGAGAGCTCAAACAACTCAAAAGGCATAATAGCCCAGGAGCCTAGTAGCTTAGTTTTGCAGAGCTTAAACTCCAAGCCAAGGAAAGCCTCAGAGCTCAGAGCCCAATAGCCTCGTCATAGAGCTTAACCGTCAAGGACTCGCCTTGTAGCCCAAAGAGCCCTGGTGAGCTCGGGCCCAGCTTAACAAAATGTAAGGCACACAGCCCAGAGCCTAGTGGCTTACTTTGCAGAGCTTAACCCGCTAAGGAAGACCTTGTGCCTGCAGCCTGCAGCTCACCTCATAGAGTTTAACTCAAGCCAAGGAAATTTGTAGCCTAGGAGCCCCGGTAGCTTAGTTTCTAGAGCTTAACCGCTCAAAAAGGCATAATAGCCCAGGAGCCTAGTAGCTTAGTTTTGCAAGCTTAATCAAGCCAAGGAAGGCTCGTAGCGCAGTGAGCCCCGGTAGCGGCTTTGAGAGCTTCAAACACTGTGGGGCACACAGCTCAGAGCCCAGAGTTTCACTCAGGTAGCTTAACCGCTTCAATAAGGCAGCAAAGCCCAAGAGCCGATAGCTCGGGCTTAGGGCTAAACAAATCAGACGCATCAGAGCCAGCAAAACACTCGCAAAGCAATCAAAAGAGCGATAAAATTAATCGTTGAATTTCAAATAATGTCAAGCAATACAAAAATCCCAGGCTCAGCACCCAGAAATAGCAAGGTTAAAATAAAAAAGCTCAGCGCCCGAGGTCGACCCCGATTCACCCGGAAGTGGGGGGTCAAGCGCAGAGCCCCGGGCCAAGACGTAAGAAGCCGGGCCTCGCAGGAACCCGAAGATCATCGTGCAGGAGCACGATCGTGGGCCTCGTAGCACCTTACGCTCGCTGGCCAAATTTCAGAACCGCACTCTTCCACCTCCTCATCGAAAATGATGTCAACTATAAGTCCGGGAGTCTAAGCTCCCGCGCCGGAAGGCAAGCCACTGAGTGCGTCCATTGCGTGCTCGCCTCTAAGCTCGCTATCACTACTTCCTCCGGCTAGCCAAAGCCTTCTACCTCTTAAGGTCCATCCGAAGCTTGTCGAGCTCCTCCGTCAAGTGCTCCACGGAGTTTCCAGCCTCCGAAGCCTCTTGGTGAACCTTGTCCAACGTTGCCACTTTGACGCACAGGTCACCCTTCACCCAAGTAACTCCTCGGCCGCCCGCAGCCGTTTTCGCGACCTTTAAGTCCTTTCTCGGCCTTCTTTATCCTCGCCCACGCCTGGCCGAAGCATGCTTTAGTCAAACTCGTGCTTCATAAGCTCCTAGTCGTCCCTTATCTCGAGCTTGAAGGCCGTCCCTGAGGTCGTGGAGGGAACCTAGCCTTATAAGACTTCGCCGCCCGACGGAGCCCCCAGTGGCCGTGGGCCCTCCCGTCAGCCCTTCGCAGTAGCCACCTACCAAAGACAAGAAAGAGTCAATTAACAATCTGAAACAATAAGGAAATGGATCGACGAAGGCGCTTGGATGTACAAAAGCGGTTCCCTGAAGCAAAAGTGCCATAGCCTCCTCAACGGACAAGGCGTCCACCTTCTTGAGGTCGGAATCCCGAAGGATGGAGGAAACAACCCCAACGACGAGCTCCACATGAGAAAGCAGAGAGTCCTCATCCCCTACAGCACCAAAGCGACCCCTTCCCACATCATCTGGCATTGGAGGAGGGGGCTCGACTCCAGACCGAAATAAGAAGAACCTCCAAGGGGGGCTCAGCCGCCCTCCTTGAGGAATCTCCAGCTCCGACAGTAGACGGAGGCGAAGAAGAGACCCCCAACTTACCATCTACCTGTGCAGTGGGGCAACCTCGTGGAAGCTCAGTTTTCCTCTTACTCCTTTCTTGCCACCTCCGTTTAGCTCGAAGCTCTTCCGAGTGGGATCCCTCGCGTAAGAGGCTCCAAAGAAAAAGACCTAAGAAGACTTTGGAGACAGGAGTAGAGAAGAGCCATGACTTAAGGCTGGAGTGGAAGACCTCATAGCAAGAAGTCGTAGGCTTCGCACCGCACGATCCCAGAATATCCAACTCCACGAGCCGTATATGCCCCGGTGGGTGGCACCTAACCAACCTCCGCTTCACCTCTTCATCCTCAAGGCTAAGACCAAGCCGCACACCTGAAAACCACACAACCAAACCAAAGTTAGAGACACCCAAGGACTTCCGAAAATTAGACCCGATTGGAGCAAGGGAGAACTCACGAGTTCTCGTAAGGGTCTAAGAGGGCCTGAACGTTTGTCTTTCCTCGATCAAGCAAGGATTATAATCCCAATTACAGCCACTAACAAAAAAATAGCTTTCCTTCCCGAATTTATGGGAGGATGGCATGTCCGAAATAATCAGCCTAGAGCTGGACTGCTTAGAAATGTATAAGAAACCTTTGTGGACTCTTTTACGTTGAAAATGTCTAGTAATAGAGCTAGGTTGGGAACCCCTATAAAGGGTGTAAAGGAAAGCTAAGCATCATTTTCTGTCGCACCGCTCTCCTCAAATGCAAACCATCCAATCACTGACACCAAGAGAGAAAATTTTAGGCGCCAAACATGGATACCAACCGGAGGTCTACAGCGAGTGGCAAAAATTTTCGCATTAGAAGGCTCGACCCGACTAGGGCCCATTACATCCGAACACCTCACTAAGAGCTCTAAGATATTCCGATCCCAGAGGGCACCCGATCTCACTAATCCTCTCTTTACTAAGTTGCCGGAGGGGGATGGACCACCAATGGAGCCCTAACGATCGCAACGGGCATTCACCAAACCCACCACACACCGTTTCTCAGATTTGGATCTCAACAGCTCGCTTCCTATATGCAAACCAGCAGAGTGACTGGACCCAGAAGAAGCACGCATGATTGGACAAAGATAAAGAAAGGCGAAAGAATGACAAAAAGAGGCTCCAAACACATCCAAACAACCCGAAGGCCAAGACAGGGAAAGCTAAAAAGAAAGGTTAAGGAAGACGACCGAAAGCTAAGGAAGAAAACAAAGAAAACGATCCTCAAGAGGGCAAGATGACAAAAGCAATTTTGAGCAATGGACAAGGATGTTTCGAAAGGGGGAAAACCCAAACCCGTAGAGGAAGAGGACTCAAGAATCGTGAGGAATCGGGGCACCGCCAGAGGATGTCCCAGCGCAGAGGCGATAGCCGACCGGGCGCGCCAAAACAAAAGTCATTATCACAAGATGCTTAACGAACGACATGGCCCCAATCAAACCATCCCCGCAGCCACGTGAAGTCACGCCCGATCCGCTGAATGATACAACCTCGCTTACGCCATGAAGCTGCAGGCGGGGGCAACCGATTGGCTGCAGCCATCAGCGCCAGGCCTGCAACACAAGCCCAAATCGCGAAAGACATGGCAAAAATCGCCCAATAAAAGATGTAAAAGAGCTTGGCCCACCACAGGCCCAAACACGAAGGCTCAGGCCGGGGACCCGGTTCACCCCTTCTGAGAAGCTAGTGACGTAAACATCCAAAGAATCCGTATTAAATGAAAGTACCCAACTTCCCTAATTAAATCTCCACCAATTAGGAAAGTAGGATATTTCCTAATAATTGTTCATCAATTATCTCTTATTAATCGATTAACGATAAGGAAAGAAAATCCCTCACCCAATGGGAGAAAGATCTGTATCATCATCCAACCAGTAAGCACCAGATCATCCATTATAAATATCGCCACCCCATCGTGAAAGGTAACGCACGAAAATTCGGCTCCCAACCACTGATTTTCTTCCACTCCGGAAAGAATCGACTTAGCATCGGAGGGCAATCCGCGATCCTCGTCAACCCTTTTGTTTCTTATTTTTGTAGAGGTTCGACATCCGTAGTAAGGCAGACCGGCCCAAGAATCCCGCCTCATCTCCAAACTCCCGCTTTTGGTTGAAAAGCATCATCAACTTTATATAAATAAATTAACATTTTAAATTTTATTAAGAAGAATACTTGTATCAATATATTTATTTTGGTTTTAATATATTCTATTTTGTTTAGCTTATGTTTAAACAATTCAATATCATAGTGCAGAAACAACTTTATCAAACATAAGATCTATGGTGTGAGTCTCATTATTGCAATTAATTTTTGTTTGCTTATTATAGTGTTCCCACGTAGGAAGGGAAAATAAAGAAGGATATAAACCTCCTTCAACTAATCCACACATGAATTCCAAGGGTAAAGGCAGGAAGCTTGATTTGTGGTTTGTCTTGGTCATGCATAATGAAGGCCTGGCTATTTTTTTAGTTCTAATCCTTGGAAAAAGAATAAATAATCATGAGGTTGTGCGAGAGGACATGCTTGACACATTGGGAAGGGGAGAGAAGCAATGGGAATTGAAGCTTGGAAGATTGTTTGGAAAGAGAAACGTTAATTTCAAGAGAGTTTGAACCGGTTCAACTAGAACAGTTGGTTTGGACTAAGCACTCGGCGCCCATACCAATCCTGCTCAAAGAGAGTGAATCTGGATCAAAAGGGTTCTCAATCAATGGTCGACCGTTTGATCGAATCGATTAGATCCAATCCGATTTTTAAAATATTGCTAATAACTCATCGTGATACACTTATGTTATTGTTGGGACCTTGATCGTGGGATCCTTTGGGCATTAGCAGCGTAATGTGAACCTGCAAAAAGGTGATCCGGCGGCAGTGTACCAGCCACCTCTTCGATGATTAAATCAGCAAAAGATGGAGAAGAAAAAGTAGAGAGTTTTTGTAGTTGAAATTGCTTACCTTTTCCTCGTGTGGCATCTTCTTGATTTATAGAAAATGGTTCATGAATCCCTCCTTAATTTTAGGAAAGAAAATCTCTTAATCTTAGGGATAAAATATCTTCTTCCTTTATCAAGGGCTAATTCTTCCTTATTAAGGATTGTACTAGGAAATAAGGAATTTGGAAACCGGGACATCCTCTGATAAATATATTTTTCGTATTTTCCGATTTCATATATTTATCCATACCCAACTTCCATATGTAGGGATGGTCTGGCTGGGGATCTCTAAATTCCCAGATGGGTCAGCTGGCTAGTTTATGGGAAGACATCCCCGACTTTCTTATGATTCAGGCTAGTGGTGCCCCGGTTTTAACAACATGGTAAGTGGGCTTGGGCCGTTTCAACGGTAATAAGTGGGCTTGGGCCATTTCAATATGGACTGCTTACCTTAGCCCATTGAGCAAGGGGTTCAAAGACCATGGTACCCAATACCCCACCTTTTCCCCATCCGAATTTCAGGCTTTTTTCAAAGTAGGAAAATATTGTGTTTTAAACCTTGGGTGTGGAAAGTTGAAAGGACTAGGGAAATCAATGCATACATCGGACGCGCCGGAAGGTGAAGTTTATTTGGATACAAAGCGCGTGGGAAATTCCACGCTTCCCAACATGTTTCATAGTACAAGATGATGTTTGACGACACATTTAATGCGCTCGTCGATGGCACATTTAATGCGCCTGTTGATGTTTCACCCCTATATATAGGGGTTTGGCTCAGAGCGCTGCCTCTTTTTCTATTTCACAAAGCCTTTTTCTTGTTGTAATTTCATTTCTCTGTGGTGTTTCGCAAACTTTTTCTTCAAGGGAATCATCTGAGGTCCCTGACTACCTTCACTTTCCGGTGAGTTTTTTAAAAAAAAACTACAGGTCTCTCCGCTGTGGCTTGTGCTCTCATATGGAATATTTTGAGTTAGAGAGTTTGCTACTCTTAAGGGTGCATCCACTGCTCGCCGGGGTTCTGTCGGTTGTAGGCGGATACCCCATTGGGTCACCCATCGATCCGCAAAGCTTTCTATTCCGGGGGTTCTTAGGTTTGCTATCTCAGGCTGGGTCGTTCCAAAGGGGATTTTTGTTCAAGGGTCTTGTCGCTTCACCGCTTTAAAGATCCCTCAAACCGATCCCTTAAGGGCCGTTGGTTTACCAGAATGGCTGAGGTCGCAAGAGCATTCTACCAACCTGCTGTAGCAGTGAAGGACACCCCTAGAAATGCCCGCGCCACAAGTAGCTCCGGTTGTTGCTATGTTCGTAGAGGAATTAAGATCCTTCAGTCAGGTCCCTACTAGCATTAGTTTGGAGTTGTTAAACGGCGCGGTGGTCCCAACTATAAGAGGGGCAGATAATGTCATCTACTTACCCCAGACCGCTGTTGCATCGGACTTGCTTCCCCATCCCTGTCGTTGGTGAAGCAAGCCGCACTTACTAGGGCACCTCCTGGCTCATACATCCGAACGCTCTTTTGATTTTTGAAAGGTTGCGCAGCGCTAAACTTTTCTACTAGGTCGATATTTATCGGGTAGAGATTTGTTTTATTTATTACGCTGAAGCTTAGGTTGGGTGTGGTTGTCTATAAAACGTCTACGTACCGACCGCAATTTGTAACCGAGTTTCGCACTCTAAGACCTAAGTAAAAAGGGTAATTTTAGTGAAAGGTTCGTGGTATGAGTGATTAGCGCTCAAAAGTGTTATTTCAACCCTGCTTATTTAAGGTTTCAGCACTTTTGTGCAATTAATCGTATCTAATCCAATTTGCACATTAAGGTCCCCGTTATTCATCGGGATCGCATTTTGTGGCTAATTTTAGTTTTGCAAGCCATTTCTGCCAAAATTGTCAGTCGATCCAAGCACGAAGAATTCGAATGAACTCAGCATTGCCAAATCAGAAGCCGAAGGAAAAGGAGAAGTAGAAAATCAGAAGAAAAGGTTTTCACAAAGGTAAATTTTGCGTGGTTGCGTACTTGCTTCCTCGTCGCTAACGTCATGCCTTTCTTGTTGCCACTATTCATCCTTGACTTCTTGTCGCCCCTTTCGGCTTTTCGACTCTTTTGGTTTTCTTCTTTTTTTTTGCCCCGATTGTAATAGATTTTGCGATGTTATTTTTGTAATTTTGTAAAGGGGTTTGGCTATAAAAGCCCCAAGACTAGACACTGTTAAGGATCTTCTCGATTAATAAAAGTGTTGGCTACAGTTTTTCTCCCGTTTTTCTTCTTCTCTCCCATTTTTTCTCATTTTCTTTCCATTTTTCTCAGGACCAAACACCTCCGAGGATGACAACTCGAGGATGGTTGGCTAAAACCCTTCGTCTTGAAGAGGAGGGCTACTCGGGCTTGGAAGTGAGGTGTACTGTTCCCCTCGCTTTTAACGTTAGCAAGATACGTTTATGTCTCTATCTTCAATCTAGGCTTAAATCTTTCGAGATGCCTTGATTAACCAAGATTTTTTGGCAATCTTTTTGGGTTTAGTGGATGCTTATTGCCAGATCTCACTCAAGATTCTGGCTTAGTCAGCCTTCTATGAGTCACCTGTATGGTGATTGGGTGGGACATGTTTTCACCGGTCCTGGAGCATTTATGCTCAATAAATGCTTTGTTTCAAAAGGAAAAATGTTAGGGTTTAGATTTTAAAAGCCAAATGAAGATCCGATTCGGGAAATTACTATAGGTCATCCTCCTCAAAGCGAGGAAAAGGACTCGGAAACCTTTCATTTACCTTAGGACCTCAAACCCAGTAGCCCAATGCTTCAAGGAGTTCTTTTTCTTATTTTTATTCATTTTATTATCAGCCTGCAACCATTCAACCCTCACTATTTTTAACAACACCCCAAATCCAAATTGAAATTCACCAGTTTCAATCAACTGTGAGTCATTTGTACGAAAAAAAACCCATCCATGAGTTCGACCCTAGAGCCACTATACTACAAGAGCTGCTACTCGCAGCAGGAGGAATTCTAGATATAAATTTTGTCGATCCGCCTAACACCACCGTGGCATTTAGAATCAAATGGCACCGTTGTCGGGGATGGTGCCTTAGTGCAATTGGAGAAGTCGCTGAACCAGGATCCTCATCACAAGTGTTGGTGAATTCCAATCTCTTTTTGCCTTTACTTTTGTTTCCCCTAGCAGTTCACTATTAGGTTGATTTAAATTTTTACACTGTCCAGATTTAATTTTCCTCTTTATTTATAGCTAAAAGTAACCCTTTTAGGTAGCCTTGCTTTTGTTTTGTGCTGTGTCTTGAGTTGTTTCCACAAGATTTTATGCACCTCCGGGATAGAAACATAGCAGGAAGGCTAGAAAGGATCAGTGCCCTACAGGAACAAGGCTTTGAAGTAAGCTTGAATAGTGGTCAGATGGAGCCTGCACCTTAAGAGCAATAGAGCCAACAGGGGTGCGTGGGAACCCCACGCCTACAGTCAATGAGGGACCATACACCACCAAGGGTGAGTGCACCATGCATGTACCTCCCGTCGAGGATGTGATCGCCGCCTATCTAGTGTCGTTGCTCCCAACCTTCCATGGTATGGAAAATGAAAATCCATACACACATATCCGGGATTTTGAGGAAGTTTGCGCGACTTTCAAGGAGGGCGCAATTGATATGGAATTGCTGAAGTTGAAAGCCTTTCCCTTAACCTTGAAGGACAAGGCCAAAATCTGGCTTAATTCATTGAGGCCAAGGACTATAAGGAATTAGGCAAAATTGCAAGTTGAATTTTTGAAGAAATTTTTCAGAACACATAAGACCAATAACTTGAAGAGGCAAATCTATGCCTTTATGTTTTATGATAATGAGAAATTTATCGTTGTTTGAAAGGTATTTAGAGACCATCAAGGCATGCCCACACCATGGCTTTGATACTGGATGTTGGTCAACTCACTTATGACGGAATGTCCTCGCCATGAAGCAATTATTGAGACCATGTGTGGAGGGGACTTCCCGAGCAAGAATCCGTACGAAGCCACATGGACTTCCTCAACTATGTGGCCGAAACCTCCAAGGCATGGGATGAGCCAAACCTGCGGGAGGCAGAGAGAATGAAGCCCACAAAGAAACCAAAGGGAGGGCAGCATGTACTCACCGGCCGGCTGATGGGAATTGAAGGCCAAGTTGTCTACTTTGACTAGAAGGTTGGAAGAGCTTGAAATGCGCGAAATTAGCATTTATGCCACGCGAGTCGAAACACCCGTACTTCTCCAACCCCGTTTCACCTGGGTTAATCCACTAGTCACCAAGGAGAGCACTGCCCAATTGCTCCCTCAGTAAGGGATTTGATGACAGAGCATGCTAATATTGTGGACCAAAATAAGCCACCAGCTGATGCCCAATATGGAAATACCTATAATCCCAACTGGAGGAATCACCCCAACCTCTCCTAGAAGCCTAAACCTCCAGCATATGTTCCCCTGGGAGCACAGCAGCAACAACAGTATGGTTCCACTTCTCAGCCGCAGCAACCACCAACCTCATCCTCTGTTGAACAAGCCATCCTAAATTTAAGCAAAGTGGTGGGAAACTTTGTAGAGGAGCAGAAGGCCATTAATGTGCAGCTAAATCAGAGGATCGATAAGGTGGAAAGCTCCTTGAACAAAAGAATGGATGGGCTCCAAAATGATCTTAATCAGAAAATAGATAACCTGTAATACTCCATCACCAGGCTCTCCAACCAGTAGCAGGTGCAAGAGCAAGGGAGATTCCCTTCCCAGACACAACCCAATCCTAGGGGAGTGCATGAATCTTATTACATTCCCAACGAACCCTCGCCCCAAAAATGGATTTAAGTAAAGGTTGTTATCACTTTGAGGAGGGTAAAGAAATCTGAGCAAACAAGGTCCAAAGAAGATCAAATCAAATAATTATTAAAGAAGATTCAATGAAGAAAAAGATGCCTCCTCCATTTCCACAAGTCAAAACGAAAAGAAGGCCTCCGCTGTGTTGAAATTTGGAAGTGCTAAGGCAAAGGAAGCGTCAACATCCCACTTCGACATGATTAAACGTGTCCCAACCTATGCCAAAATTTAAAAGACCCAGGCACGGTTAAGAGAGGGTTGAATGTTAAGAGGTTTTCCTAACAGAAAGGTGAGTTTCTATCATTCAATGCAGCATCCCCTGAAATACAAAGACCCAGTGGTCCCCACCATTTCTACCAACATTTGGAGGGGACTTACAGATAAGGCACCGCTTGATTTGGGAGCCGTCAACCTCTACCATACCCCGTACAAGCAACCGGGCTTAGGGGAATTCTTCAAAGCCCACCACCATCACCTTATTCGGGCCGATAGATCGCTGAAAATTCCCAGCGTATAATGGCGATTGCTGCGTAAGGTGGATAAATTTACTATCCCAGACTTTCGCCCTGATACAGCTGCAAGAAAATTAATCATGTACCTATCATACTTGGGAGGCTATTTTCGGCCACATCAAATGCCATCATCAATCGTTTTAATGGATCATGCATCATGATTCGGGCAATATGACATCGAGTTCAACATCTTCCACCTGCTAGCTACAAATCAATGGAACAACAAGAGCTAGATGAAGTCTGCCTGATTAGCTCAGGTGCAGGAAAACATAGTGTTCACAAACTGAAGGAGGAATTGATGAAGAACAATGAAGAGTCTGATGGAGAATCCAGCGTTTCGCCACTCTCCAAAGACCACCGGACTTCCCCCAAAGACCACCGTAAGGCGTAGTGCTTAAAACAAAGGGGTAAGCTCACCGTTGGGTAATCACCTCACGCTGCACATGGAGGGATCTCTCCTCCTTGATCCACCAAGAACTAGTGTTAAACAATGAGTAGATATTTCAATAAATTAGAAGCCACTCCAATTTTTGTTAGACTTTTTATTTGCTTTACTCTTAAGTTTAATTTGTAGTTTTACATAATTTTTCTTTAATTTTAGATTTGCTTTATCTATAATTTTTCTCATTTTCAATTGCACATTCTTTACAATTTCTCCTTTTTGATATTTTATTTTACCCGTAGCGTACTCTCCTCCAAAGGGAAATGCAAAAACCAGTGTGAAGCCGTATGTAGGAGCAATTTACGACTGAGGCGACTTCAAGCAAGATCAAGGCTAATTTTTCTACTTGCGCGAAGTTGCCTACTTCCCATTTTGTTTCGCCCATAACTTTCTCATTCGAACCCGTTTTGGTACTTCGGGTATCGCTGAAAGCTTAGAGAGTGTAGAATCCAAATATATCCGTAAATAACACTTTTAAAATTATTATGAAGGTGTAATTTTTAAAAATTCCTCCAACTTTGTCACTTTTTTCCTTCTTTTCTTCTCCCAACTTGTTTATTTGGAAGCTTCAAACTGAGTGAATAAATATGTCGATGGAAAGTTTCTAAGGGTCTCCTATCCAAAAACCTAGAGTACATTTCATATTATGAGGCACTTCTTAACTTTCCAATCCGAGCCCTATTGCAGACAATGTGACATTTGGTTTGGGGGAGAGTTAGCGAAGGAAGTGGCATTTATTTGTGTTTTTGTTACTATTTTGAGCAAGCCCATTTTTTTATGTTCAGTGGCTTGTTGGTTTTCCTTTTTGTGCAGTTGTTATACTATACAACTTACTTTCTCAATTCAAAACTTGCACCCATATTTGCACCCATTTTTGTGGTGTTCGGGGCTGAAAAATTGAAACATTGTCCAATTATGTTGATGTTAGATTGATTCATGCCTAGTTGAGTGATGATTAAGCGAAATTCTCTGTTACTTTCTAATCTTTTCTTCCACCTTAGCTAACCACACACGTTATCATTAGGGTTTCACCAATAAAGTCGAAGAACTGCCTCTAACCTCCTAAACTTGCAAAACCCACCCTAGCTTCTGCTTAATTCACTCTGTGGTTATAACCTATGAAAAGGAGGCCAATGTGTCTTCCAAAATAAAAGAAGTGAAAAGAAAAGAAAAGAAGAAAAATTGCAACACCTCGTCTCTTGAAACCCGAGCACGGACCGAGGGGTATATGGCGAAAGCCTTTAAAGCCTGGTGCCCTAAGCCAACTGGTTGGGAGCCACCGACTTAGTGCTCGCTATACGGGTGGATGGGTGGAGTTTAGCGAGTTATAGGTGCTAGAGTTTTGAAATCATTTGGAGTTCGGGGTGAAACCTGAAGAGTTAGTGGTCGAAAGACCATTATGACTTGATGCCCTAAGCCTTAATTAGTTGGGAGTCATCGGTGATCCTGCTATGGACTTTGTGAGATCGATTCTTCAAGATACACCTCTACAACACAAAAGAATTGTGGAATAAGAGGTGGGTTCTGATCTATTTAGCGGGTTACGAAGAGGTCAGGCAACACTGGGTCGGGGGAGAATGCAGCCAGAAGTTTATCGTTGAGAGTCGATCAAAACAAACACTCAGATTTTTGGGTGGAAGTTCTGGTTGAGTCAATGAGAAGGAGAAACCCTAATATTCAACTCGTATGGCGCCACTCTAGATAGTTATTGGCTAAGTTTCATGGATTCTCATTGCGGTTAAGCTTACATTTTCACAACCTTGAACTACCATATTTTTGTTATTTGCCGTTTCTTTTTTTTCTTTTGCATTGCTAAGGGACTAGCAATGTGTCGTTTGGGGGGTGTGATTAGTGCTCAAAAAATGCTATTTTGAACCATGTTTATTTAAGGTTTTGAGCACTTTTTGTGTACTAATCAGCGTAATTAACCTAATTTGCACATTAAGGTCCCTGTTATTCTACTGATCGCATTTTATGGCTAATTTTGTAGTTTTTGCAAGCTATTTTTGCCAAAATTGTTGAGTCGATCCAAGCACGAAGAATTCGAGTTGAACTCAGCATTGCGAATCAAAAGCCAGAAGGAAAGAGAAGTAGAAAATATAAGAAAAAGGCCACAACATAAATTTTGCACGGTTGCAAAATTTGCTTCCTAATTGCCACTGTTCATGCCTTTGCTGCCACTATTCATCCTTGACTTCCTGCTGCCCCTTTTGCTTTTTGACTCTTTTGGTTTTCTTCCTTTTTTTTTTGCCCCGATTGTAATAGATTTTGCGATGTTATTTTTGTAATTTTGTAAAGGGGTTTGGCTATAAAAGCCCCAAGACTAGACACCGGGCATGATCTTTCGCTAATAAAAATGTCAAGGCGCTTTTTCTCCCGTTTTTTCTTCTTCTCTCCATTTTCTCATTTTCTTTCCCCTTTTTCTAGAAAATTGAAACACCCTCCGAGGATGACAACCGGAGGATGGTTGGCTAAACCCTTCTGCCTTTGAAGTGGGCTATTGGGCTTTCAGTGAGGTGTACCCTCGATTCCCCTGCTTTTAACGCAGCGCTATTACGCTATGTCTCTATCTTTCACTCAGGGTTTAAATCCTCTTGAGATGCCTCATTGGACCGCATTTGACACCTTGGGTTCAAGTGATATCGCAGATCCACTAAGATTTGGCTAGTTGTCTTCTATGAGTCACTATAGGTAGATCGTGACATATTATCGGTCCCAGAGCATTTACGCCACAAATGCTTTGCTTTCAAAAGGAAAATGTTAGGTTTGATTAAATGCCATGAAGATCCGGTTCGGAAATGACTATAGGTCATCTCCTCCCCAACGCGAGGAAAAGGGACCCTGAACCTTTCATTTTAATACCTTAGACCTCAAACCCAAGAGCTCAATGCTTCAAGGAGTTCTTTTTCTTATTTTTCTTCATTTTATTATCAGCCTGCAACCATCCAACCATCACTGTTTTTAACAACACCCCAAATCCAAACTTAAATTCACTAGTTTCAATCAACTGTGAGTCATTTGTACGAAGAAAATTCATCCCTGAGTTCGACCCTAGAACCACTATACTGTAGTAGCTAGGCTAACAATGACAAGAGAGGAATTCTAGATATAAATTTTGCTGATTCCTAACACCTACTGGCATGAATTAATGAGACGCCGCACTTTCGCTCCCATTTGACCCGACCGCCCTCCCATTCGTGTTTGTCTCACTGATGGAGGTTGTTTCTTTCTAGGTCGCTTGTCCATAGCTTCTTTTGATATGCCCCTTCTCTCGATTTTTCAGAGGTAAGCGCAAAGGCCTATGGTCGCTTAGGTGGAAAAGCGTCAGCAGATCGCATCGTATCAGAAACTTAGGTAAATTCTAACCTTAACGCCGAAAATACCCTAACAAATTGGATAACGTGTTTAGGGTATAAAATAAATTAAATTATATTTTTTCGGAGTTTAAATTGATAAAAATAATAATAATAAAAACCGAGAAATTTTACATGAGCCAAATAAATTTGGTAAAAATGTCAAATGAGGACCTAAGGGTCATAAATGAGTAATGCAAGTGCCAAATTATAAATGAAATGAAATGAAGTGGAAATGAAAGTGAAATGATGCTTTAAAATGAGAAAAATGAGAAAAAGCCAATTAATGTGCTAACCAAACATGGCATTACACGTGACATGAGAATGAAGACCAAAGTGGTCTATGGAATGCTCATTTGGGCATTCACGTTTTTTAGAGGAGTAAGGGCTTGGGAGAAGAAGGTATTTTTGGTGTGTTTCTCTCCATTCTTGGTCTATCTTTGTTCAAGCAAGAAGGAAGAGAAGATTTGAAGAGAGATAAGGTAAAAAAAACTAACCCTAACTCCCTCTTTGATGATTTTGGATTCGGGAAAAAACTTTAACCTTATGTAAAGGTGATTTTGATTGGTTGTAGATCAATTTTGGGAAGTTTTTGGTTAAGTTTCAAAGCGCTTGGCTAGGGATTATTGCGAATTTTTCAGATAAAGGAATGATTTAAAGCTTTCAAAGAGTTGTTATCAAAAGTTTCAAAACTCCTGCTTTTGTTTTGGCTGTTAAGTTATAATCATCCAAATTGAGTGATTACAATTAGTAAAGAACCATAAGAGATAGAGATATAAATTTATAGAAGGGACCATGAGCACATTGTAGATCTAAGGCTCCCAAATATGGGCTTAAAGGTGAGTTTTGGGTAGTTGATGGATATGCTCGCTTGGTGTAGTTGTGAGGTTGCTCAAGTTGAGTTTCACTCATCCAAATTGAGTGATTCAAAATTATGGGAAAACTAGACTTCTAGGGAAATAATTTAATTTAAGGAAGTGTATGCGATTTGTAACCCCAAAGTGCCTACAAATCCGTCAAAATGGAGCTATGTGCAAGAACAATCGATTCTCGTTTAAAAATTAGAGTAGTCCGATAAATGCAAATAACTTGAAGTTTTTGGTCATCCAAATTGGATGATTCAAATTGGAGAAGAAACCTTAGAACCATAGCTTCAAATGAGTAGGAGGAACCATTACCAATTTATGGAGTTAAGACCCCTGAAATCAAGAATAATAGAGGTAACTGAGTGAGTTGGGCATACCGACCAGTTTGGCATTAAAATTCTGTAACTTGAGTTTGGGTGATCCAAATGAGTTGATTCAAATTTCTAATGAAAATAGACTCATAGAGCTATCATTTTTTGAAGGAATCATGAGCAAAATATGCCTCATGTGTCCCTAGAAAAATTTTCAAGTGAAGGCAAGGTAGACATCAACCCTAACTAAAAACTTTAGAATTAACAACTTTTTTTTTTCTGGGTTGTTCTTTGATAAAGACATATTTGTGATGGATTATGGTTGGCACGGTGAAGCTGGACTCAAGAACGGGATTCCTGTAATAGGGAATCAAGAGTTTAATAACCTTTTTGGGTTTGTTCTTCACACTTCTTCCTTCTGTTTCGTTTTGTGTTTTGCTTTGACAAATAAATTCAAAAGGTTTTATATGAATATGCATGTGTGCTCCATTTGAGCCATAAATGAATTGGTTTGTTCTCCCTTCTCTCTATTTCTAAAATGTTTGAAGGATTATGAAATAAGTGGATTTATTGACATGAATTGCGATGAATTGCATATTGATTTGTTTTAAATTGATTTGATACAACTAATTGTGAAATGAATTGCACATAAAAAATTGCATGAGTATTGGAAACCAAGTATTTGGATATAAATGTATATACACTATTGTAAATTGCTATGAATTATTTGAGCACCCTTAACAGAATGTTAACCGTTAAATTCGAGTTAAGTATAGATTGGTATACCAATAAGGGTTAAATGAGCACTACTGTGCCAAACGTTAATGATGTGTCACTGAACCGCAGCCACGACAAGATCTTAGTGTTCACGAAATGATTTTAATAACCACAATAGCTTAAAGGGATTCGCATCGGTTATAAAACCTTTTTTATAATGAACAAGAACCCAAATGACCGGTGTCGCGGGTGATTCATTATTCTACACAAAAGCATAGGTTAAATTCGCTTGCTGGGCAAATGAAAAGAAAATTGTGAAAATGCATGATTGTGTTTGAATGATTTATTGCATATGAAACCCAGATGATTGAAATGACTAATGAATTGTAATTTGAATGTATACAAATGAAAATATACATATATGTATTATAACGCATTGGTCATTGAAAAATTATACAAAGGCATCGATTTAGAAAATGCATGATTTACTTAAACCGAAATGAAGAGAGAACTCAGAGGTGAACCACTAGGCATGAAAATGCTTAGCTGTTGTTTTATCATCGCGCAGGTACCGAGTGAACATGTATGAAGGAAAAGACCACAAATGATTCAAAGTCAACGCCATGCATGCCTTACGGAGTTGAAGTAAAGTCTCAACCCTACATTCATGAAATATATTTGACACTTTTTGTACAAACTCTGATTTTGTTTTGTAAATATTTTGGTATTGAAAACGGCTTATAATGTCGTAATGTATAAAGGTGGTAAATGGACCAAATGGGCATGTAATGTCATATTTAATGGAAAATGTGTATTGAAAACAAATGATGGGCCCCCTTTAAGTTGAATTAGTATATACAACAGATTTTATAAAGATAACATCCTTACAAAATAAGCATTGAAATGTGTTTTTGATCGACAAAAGAAAATGAATTGATTCGAAAAGAGGACCTCGTCCTGATTTGATCTCAGCCTTCTGTCAGGTCGAAAGACTAGGGCGTGAGCCATCATATGAAATTTTCTCCCAAAAACTGGGCAAACTGACGTGAACTTGTCGCTATATCACAAAAAGTTGAAAACCTGGGAATTTTTCAGACTTCTGATGATCTAAATCCGACCTCACCATTGAATTCGCCCTCACGAAATCTAGTTGTAATTCGCAGTTCGAATTCAAGACAATAAGAATTTCATAAGCCGAGGCAAACCCGGTGTCGAGCTTATCAATATATAAGTCGGTGGTGTCACAAGGCATGCAAAGGCAAATGCATGTGTGACACATGGCAAGCCATGTGTCCACATGCATGCCAATGGAAAAGTCTATGAAAGGGGAGAGAAATCAATTTGTAGAGGAGGAGAGCAACAAAAAGGAAAGAAAAAAAAATAGAGAAGAAAAAAAAAAGAGAAAGAGAAGAAAGGGAGAGAGTAAGAGGCGGAAAAGGAAATTCTGGCCGAAACTGCCGGACCAAGAAGTAAAGTCTGAGAGTCACGAGGGCACTCCAAGAGGTAAGGAATCTTCCGACTTTGCTTTATTTCCCACCATAAGGGTTGTGGGGTTGTGTCTTTACCTTAAGGGGTTGTTTGGACGAATTTTGAAATATGGGAATGCGGTATTTTGATCCTACATACTGGCCGGATTTTAGGACCGATTTTTAGGTGGGAAACCAAGGCACTTTGGACTCAGGTCCTTCATGTAAATTGTAGCTTCATCAGTGAACTTGATGTAGCTTTTGAATCTAAAATCGACCTCTGCTTTACCAAAGTTATGGTCTATTTCCGTGATTTACAAGCGCTTATTTGTTGTGTCCGCTTGAACCGACAAGGCGCATTTTGTACTGATTTCATGGATTTTTTTAGTGGTATGTTAACGACCTACAGGCCTAAACCTGACTGCTCACTGTTGTTTTGGGACTGACAGGCCCCGTTTTGGTGGTCTGGTCATGGTCGCACTTGTAAGGTCTGGAATTTGGTGGATTGTTTTAAAGTGTTATTGCTGATTTTGCATAACATGCTTATTGTTCTTACCGTATATATGCGTCAATATGCCAAATGACGAAATGTTTGGAAATTATATGCTTCACATACTATCCATGATACATGATATATTGTATGTCGAATTGTCCATATGATTATCTATTACATATGAGACATCAATTGATATGAAATGACATAATGCATTGCATATGCACTGAGACATCACCATTTTATGGGTGTAAGATGGTGCCATCACGTCACCATCCTTGGTGCAGCTGATGGCAGGCTCGATATGCTGAACCTAAGTTCAATTCCACCTGCTCTGCAAAGCATGAAAATGTGTTAGTATAGCAAAGGGTTGGCAATGTCCCTTAGGTGAACTTATTGCTTCACATATGTGTCCACCCATGGCTCGTGAGTGTGTATGAAGGCGGTAGGAAGCTCACTTCAGGATACCCTGGGTACCACATACCCACAAAAGACAAATGATCTTGTAAAAGAAAGTAGTCATTAGGAATATAGACATCTAAAAGGTTTGGTTTATAAACAAAATGAAATTTTGTTTTGAAACGATCATTGAGCTATTAATCAATGACGTTTTAATCACACATGGGCATTGCAGGTGTGATAGAGTCAGATTACCCGAATTTATTACTTGGCATCACACCGAGTAATGGAGTCTTAATGACCTCGTAGCATGGTACATGATTGAATCTCATCTTGCTTCATGGCATGCATATAGAATTCCATGATAGAATTGCATAATCTGCACGAATGGCCGACAATGTGCGTGCTAGCATTGCATGTGCACTTAGGTGGGGAGTAGCCTTTGTAGAAAGTTTCTTTATTGGGCGTGGCTCACCCTATATGGGATAACATTTCAAGTGCAGAGTAGACACTGGTGGATGACTCTCATTAGAAGCCGAAATTGTGAAGAAAGCCGGATTGTGGATTTGTAACCTTTTTGTAAAAGTATTGGACAAACAAGTTTGTAATATCGCCAGTTAGGGTTGTAATTAAACCACATGTTTTGAAAATAACATGTGTTCATTGAATGTGTAACAAACCTGATCCCGGTAGAGATGGGGTTGAACAAGGTGGTATCAAGACACATGATCCACGGTGGTCTTCTCGTCGACGGTCAGTCAACCAAACTCTGATTTTGGGGCATCACAAGACCGGCCGCCGAACGCACGTAAGCGGAGCGCAATCACAAGCCACTCTCGCAAAAACTTGAAAGAGTTCGTGCTCGTCCCTTCTCAAGATTGTCCCCCAGCCTCCCTCGTCTGCCGTAGGAGTCGTCAAGGGTGAACATTTTGTTCTTGCCAAATCTTTTGAAAGTGCCAGTTGGCTATGAGCCACTTCTGGTCTTTTGAAAGTGCTAGTAGGCTGCGAGCCACATCTAGTCTTTTGAAAGTGCCAATAAGTTGTGAGCCACATCTGGTCTTCGATATAGGGACTATTCCAGGTAGTAAAAGAAAATACCCTAAGGACATTTTATTGATAATACCTTTAAAGAAAATTTGATTAATAGTATTCCAAGAATCGGCAAAATACGCAATGGAATCTTCAATGATAATACCGTAAGATGCATAACAACATTCCGTGACCGGTACTAACGTCCCATTTAGTTTATTTAAAAAGCGCACGATTCTCCTGGCTACTCTGTTCTTTACTATCATGTGGCCCCTCCCAATTTGGTTAGAATCGCTAGCCACTTATCAACTCCGTGTTTCAAAGACTTTTAAAGCACTAGGTCTCTCGGCTTGAATGCACTGCGCCATGCCCTCGTTATATAACTGCTATCCTTCGTTGGTAGATGTTATACGCACGTGAAGCTTCGGCGGAGCTTGTCCGTCATATTCAAGTCTTTGTTGACTATTTTAGTATTTGTTTTTTTAGGATTTTAGTTCAAAAGGTGGGTAACTCCATCTCCGTGGGGGAATTATTGCTCCATCCCATAGGTAAGTGGCGAACGATGATATCCCGCCTCTGGGCTTCCCAGCTGGTTGTTCTATAGCCCAAAAGAACTCCTAAGAGCTCTTTTACCCACTTTCCTTAGAATGGTCGTAGATGCTTTACAAAAAGTCAGAAGTTTTGTTGAAGCCCCGCCGGGCCATTGCTCGTGGGTACCGTGGGGTTGAGTACGCTTCGAGATTTTCGCCTCACGGTAGAAACAGATACCATCAACCGGTGGCCTGTCGGCTATGACCACCTATATTCCAAATCACTAGAAATACCACAAATTGATGACATTCTTTTCCTTGATGGAGTAAGGCTTCGCCTTCTATCCATTTGCTGTAATAGCCTGCGGGCTACCAACACAGCTTCTTCTCGTCGGGTGGCAGTGCAATGGTCCAACTATATCACCCCAATCAACAAAAGGCCGCCAGTGATGGTGGTTAGTCTTGGTCGACACTCTGGCATGAGGCGCTTCGTCGCTAGCGCTATCGCACTTTCTCGAATAGGCGCACGCACTACCATCACATGGTCAAGTTAATAATAACCTTGTGTATGGATCCGGTGATGGTTCTACCACACATGAATGGTTTCCTCGCGATATCCCTCATGGAAGTTTTCATCATATACCGCCCCTCGTTGAGTGGTGAGACATTTAAGATATGGCCCGTCCAGAGATCACTTATATAATTGCCCGTTCACAAGGGAGAACCTAGCCGATTCCCAAATTCTCAGGATCTTTCAATCCTATTAGACAAATTTCTGAGGTCAAATGGCATTATGTGGGTTAGCCAAGAAGGACATGCTTTCGCTTCATCTAACTCACCTAACGGTTGTAATACACTCCATCGCCAACCGGTAGTGACGTGAAGGGAACACCGCTTTCTTTTATCGATGGATGCGCTTAATGGCCGCTAAAGCGGCCCATCTTTTTCATTCTGGGGCCCCTTGATATACCGAAGTTTAAGTTAAAACTCGCCGCTTCCTCTAATGTGATTTCTTGCATACTTGACCATGCACTGTCTTCATGCCGATCTTACCTATCCCACCACTAGTTGAGAGTCACTACATATGATGAGTTTTTCTAAGGATATAGACTTTGTGAGGTCAACTCCAGCTAGGATTGCTTCGTATTCAGTCTCATTATTAAGTGGGTGCTCCAGTTTATGACCTATTCTATCATTTCCTCAGGTCGGGCCTCCTGGTTGCAAAGCTTCCACTCTAGCTCTCGCTTTTGTGAGAATCACCATCCATTATGATCCAATTCAAATTAACTGCTTCCTGCCCACATCTCGGGTTTCCAAAAGATTCAGCAAAAATATGCCAATATCTACCCCTTCAATGCCAAGCAAGGTTTATATTGAATACCGAATTCACTTAGTTCAATCATCCACCGAGCCATCCTTCCTGTCAGGTCAGGCTTGTGTATAGTGCTTCACAAAGGGAGATTAGTCAGCATGACAATAGGGTGTGCTTGGAAGTAGGGGTGAAGCTTCTTAGCTGCCACATGGAGGGCTAATGTTGCTTGTTCGAGACGAGTATACCGAGGTTTCCACTTCGGATAGAGATTTGCTCACGAAGAATATTGGTCTCTACTTTCGGTTTTCGTCTTTTTTGAACAAAGCTGCACTTACCAAGGCTTCTGACGTCGCTAGGTAAAGAAAAAGTGTATCACCCACCCCCAAAGGCGACCGCATTTGGTAAGATATCGCTTTTGATTTCCACTAAAGTCATCTTTGATTCCTCATTCCAAATTTTGGCTATCCTTAGAGTGATAAAAAAATAGTTTTAATTGGTTTGTGAAATGGGATTTGAACCGCCCGAGAGCCGCCAGCCGGCCAGTCAGTTGTTGTACTCATTTTCTGGAGGTCGGAGCCTAAGAGCCCACTATAGCTTTGAGTTGAATATGATTGACCTCTATCCCTCTCTGGGTCACCATAAAGCCTAAAAACTTGCCTGAACCGACTCCGAACGCACATTTCAAAGGGTTGAGTTTCATGCCATACCTTCGCAACAGCTCAAAGGCCTCTTGTAAATGCTTGGTGTGGTCGAAGCGTTCTTTAGATTTCATGAGCATGTCATCGATATAGCCTCCATCAGGTTCAACAATGTCGATATCTGTTACCAATTGTAACGCCCAAAATTCTTAATTTTATAATAATTTTTTTATATTTCTGTGTATATCGAACCTAACTTGGGTATTTTTTTGAATTTGTGATGAATATCGATTAAATGATTATGTTAAAATGAGAAATTTATTGAATCCCAAATAAAACCCAAGTGAAAAAGAGAAAATATGGAATTGTAAATGGGACCTAAGGGTCAATCAATAATAAGTTTACATGTCTAAGTGAATTAGGAGAAAGAAATGAGTAAGGGGAAAATAATAGGAGACTTAAATGAAGAATAATAGAGAAATGGAGGGACCTAAATACAAAAATAAATAAAGAAAAAAGAAGAAAAAAATCAAGGAAAGGGCATGTGGCATGTAGGAATTCCTCTTTTTAAAATACGATTAAGGGTGATCCAAAAGAAAAGGGGAGGAGGAATGTAGCAAAGATGAGATATAGGAGTGAGAAGCTCTCACTCTCTCTAGATTTTTCGACGACCTGACCGGCGATTTCAAAGTGAAAGAAGAGGAATAAGTTCATCCACGACAAGGGCTTCTCAATATAGAGACGGAGTTAGGGGAGCTGACAACCCCGAGAAGTAGGTATTCTCCTACTTTGGTTATTTTCATCCTAAGGGTCAGGTGGTGGTTGTCTCCGCCCTGTTGGGAAATGCTCGGGTGGTATTCAACCATGAAGTCGCCATATTGTGATAGTACGTGATACCGGACCTTAGAACCGATTTTTTGGGTAAGAAATAAAGCGCGGGAATTTGGCAAGGAGTCCGATCCGGGTAAATTGTATCCACATTAATGAACTTGATTTGGTGCTTTGAATTCTTAATCTCGCACCAGAGCCTGGGTTATGGCCCATTTTCCCCGGACGTGCCTTCGCCAGCACACCCTGGCCAAGGCATCCCGGCCGCTGCACTTCGCCCATCGCAGATTCCCGCCGTTGACCAGCTCAGCCTGCACTCCTCGCCAACCGGGACGGCCACAAGGCAGCTCTCTGGCCAAGAACCGCCATTACAGCGGCACTCCTAGCCAGCCGCCGCCAAGTCGGCCGCCGGCGTTTGATTGATTACGTGTGACCTCCAACTTCGGAAGGTCATAACTTCTTCGTCCGAACTCCGTTTTGGGTGTTCTTGGGCTCTATGGAAAGACCATTGATTCAAGAATCCATCTATATATAGCTTTTTGAAATTCAAACTCAAATTAAAATCTAAAAATCAATCCTAACCAAAACCACTAGCACGCACATAATAATATTGTTCTTTAATGGATTTGGAATAGGGGCTGACAAGGAGGAAAAACCAAACTGAGATTGAGATTCCGAGATTGAATCAAAGTGAAAAACACTTACATATTTGTTCTCTCGAAGCCTATTCTTATTTCAAGTGTTTTGGTAGATCACCAAATAAATCGAAATGATTATATGAATCGAAAGATATTCTTGAAATGATATTACCGAAAGTGAATATGGAATTGAAATGTGATATTTGAAACGTTTGAAAATTGAATGAATATGAATGATAAATTTGATTGTAAATGAATCGCACCCTGACATCTTGAATTGAATCGGCGAACCAAATGAGTCCGCTCGACGATACACTAATAGCATCTGGTCACTCATGCGCAACCCAAAAGCTCGTCCAATGTCCACTTGCAGATGCACCAATCGACATCCATGATGGCGTGTGCCACAGCCAAACCAATTCTTGGCTGATGCACCAATCGGCATATGTCATGATGGCGTATGACATTTAAGTGATACCACATGTCGGGGTGCACCAAACGGCATTTGTCATGATGGGAGACCGAATTATTAAATGTGTAAGCACATTACCAAATGATAATAAGGACGAGATTCATCAAACTAGAACTGGGTCGTAAATGTGAATTAAATAGTCAGTGAAATAACCAACATTGACGAGCGCAATGGACTTTATGTTTATGCTTAAATCTCATAAATTGAATTGTGAATTGAATTGTTGCATTGAAAATGCATGTTGTGATATAATAAATGATTGAAAAATGAAAGCATGCGAAAATGAATAGCATGGGTATATGCTGATACAATAGGCATGGTTTAATATTAAATGCATGTCAAGTTAAATTGAATATTGGAATAGAACTGTATAGAACCACTAAGCATAAAAATGCTTAGCGCAGGTTTTATCTATGCGTTGTGTTTCGAGTGCAGACGTGAAGGAAGACAAGATCGTGGAAGCTGCCAGAAATAGAAGCAAGTTGCGTATAAGTATATACCCCGCCATATGCATATCATTTCCTTTTAAACATGGAGGAACAAAATAGTTGAACTCGACTGATGTTTTGTTTTTTGTATATCATTTTAAAAAGGCATAGAATGCCTTCATTGTAATTGCATTTTGTGAAATGTAAATATTTATGGGCCTCCCATTTGAAAATGCTTCCGCGTAATTGAAAACCTTAAAACGAAATGACATAAATAAATGTTTTGATAAGATAAATGAAAAACGTCTGAGCAACCGAAATTCGTCAACTCGCCTTCGTGTCGAGCCTGATTCGGTCACGCACACTTTGAAAAAGAAAACTTAAATGTAAAATGCAAAGAATTAAACAAAGGTCCCCTGGTTTCTGCTCGATTCGCCTAACCCGGGTCGGGTCGGCTCTGGGGTTCTTCAATTCAATCTTGAAAAGTCGCTCAACGTTCTTACTGTGCATCACATCATGTAGTATAACCCATGCGATGTAATGAAGACTGTTTTCTTTGTGTCAGGTGGGTGCATGACAATTTGATGATACCTAAAGAAAGCGTCTAGAAACGACAGTATTCCGTGCCCGGCTATGGCATCAATAATTTGGTTTATACGTGGCAAAGGGAAGCTATCTTTTGGGCATTCTTCATTGAGGTCAGTGTAATTTACACATACTTGCCACTTACCTCCTTTCTTTAGAACTACCACGATGTTGGCTAGCCATTCGGGGTACTTCCCTTCTATGATGAAACCTGCCCTTAGCAAGTTGTTTACTTCCGTCCGAAAGATCTGATGACGATCCGGGTGGAAACGCCTTACTTTCTGTCTTACTAGTATGGCTGTGGGGATAGTATTTAGTTTGTGAGAGGCCACTATTGGGTTAATCCCAACCATATCTAAGTGGCTCTAGGAAAATACATTTATATTATTCAACAGCACGAGTCGTAACTGCTCCCTTTCTTCATTGGACAGGAGAGAGATGATGTAAGTGAACTTTTCTGGCCCGTCCAACGTTACTTTCTCCAAGGGATCCACATCCAACAGATCCTTCTCTTCCACCCCGATCCGAGGTGAACCGGTGATTGCTATGCGAGGCTTCTGATCTTTCGAGAGGAGGATTTTCGTGGTTCTTCTCCCTTATTCATGTATGATTAGCCGATAACATCGTCGCGTACCAACCGATCGCTTAAAAGGTTAACCCGTTTAACGGCACAACAAATGATCGTTTGGTGGTAGGTTGAAGGGATAACTTTCATTTAGTGCAGCCAGGCCCTCCCTATTATGGCGTTGTAAGGCCCCAAGTCTTCGATAATTGAGAACAAAACTTGTTGAGTGATCGGTCCAGCTCTTACAGGGGGCGCAACATCTCCTAAAGCCACAAAAGATCAAAGTGGCCCCGGAGGACCCACTACAAACGTCACCTGGTGAGAACACTCAATATTATCAACAATCCCGATCGTTAGGATCTACCAAGATCTATAAAACATCAAAACAAGCACACAGAGGGTGAGTACTAGCATCATAGTGGGCACAATAACTCGGGTTGGGGTTAACAGGAGGAGAGGATATGGGTCATTTATCGCTTCTTGGTTTCTTCCACATGTCCCGCCTTCGTGGGATAATATTTACCTTGGCCTTAACTGTGGTGGCCCTCAAGAGCTTCTTCTGTTGGCGCTTCGATTGATATTGGTTGTTAGACCGTCGCCCAAGATATAAGGTTTACGGCGACTGGGATTCTCATGGGACCGCCGCCGCGACTAGCCGATGTCCATGATTAGCCCTGATTGCACCCCATGGTCAAGTTCTCTGATATACCTTTTGATGTGTCCCGCTTTGATAAACTTTTCCACCAAGAACTTAGGTCGCGACTGGCTGGCTCCCATTCCCATGATCTTCTATGATAATCAATAATCGCAGCGATTTGCTTCTTTAGAAATATCTCGTCTGGATTGCAGCCATTTAAACTTACGATGGGCAATAGCCTTCATACTAGAGGTGTCCGTAGGAGGTGAATTTCGTGGATTTCTCTTATTTTTTCTTAAGGATCGATCACTCGGATCACTTTCGACCGCCTCGGGGTTTCCTGACTCAGACGGCTTCCCAAAGCGCTTTATTACCCTCACTAACCGGTTTGTAATCATGACGCCTAGGCTACACTCCGATATTGTCCTCCAGCATTGAGTACCTATCATCCTGCATGTATAATTCTTCCATTTTCATTGGCAGGTCCAAAGATAGTGACTGGAAGAAAGGAGTAGATGGCCCAAAGCTTCTCCTAAAGTTTTGGAGGACTACATCCATGCTATACGACTCTATCTGTTGGATGGCTTGCCCGAACCCTTTTGAAATTCCTGACAGACTCTTCTTCCTCGCTTGAGAATAGTTCTGTAAGGAGTTATTATGCTCCTTTTGTCGCACCGAACAAAGATATCAAGTAAAGACGTAATGCCCCCATAGTTCATTGAACGAGTTTATTGAGTTACGCAAGAGCTTGTGGAACCAGGCTAGCACAAGCCCTATTTAGTATCATCACCTGATTATAATGGAGCATGTGATCATAAGGGTTAGAAGAACCATCAAATGTGGAAAAAGCTAATATAACAAACCCGTGAGGTGACTCGTAGTCAAGGATGTGTTGCCCTAGGGGTGAATATATATGTCAAGTCTCATTTAATTAGCCGAGACTCGCGATATAGAATGCTAGCCCTATTCAGTTGCATGTACAAATCCAAGATTGATGGCATCGCCGGCGACAGTGGTGGCGAGGCACCTGGCACATCGGACGCGTCCCAAGGGCCCGAACTAGTCGGGTTCTCAAGCCATGGCTGCGCCTCCTACCCTACGAGTTGCGTCACTAATTGCATCGCTAAAGGCAAGGTGATGCAAAGGCCTCTTGGGCGATTTGGCCTTTGCGCTCTCCCGAGCATTCTTTGACGGTGAGAGACTTAAAGATGGGGAATTTCCTGAGGACAACTCATCATCCTCTGGGGTATTGACATCGTCAGGGATAATAGGCTCCTTCCTTTTATTGCAAGCGATTAGATGCACAATTCGACTGCTATCTCATACTGTATTTTCTAAGATCATGGCTTTCTTCTATCTGGGCCTGCAACTGGACATTCTCCCGCTTTAAACGCTTGGTGTGACCTTGAAACTCCTTCATTTGTCTTGCTTGCTCCTCCTGTTTCCTCTCCATGTTCTGACGCTAATGGAGGAATTGATCTTCTGGCGATTAGATCATCGGATTGGTTGACATTACGACTGCTTCAGGCGAATTCGATGTGAAAGGGGGAATCGACAGAGTTCTAGGTAATGCAAGGCTACTAGACAATCGTTGAAGTCAAGCCATCGCAACCTGTAGACGAGACTTTCTATTAGATCCCCAATAAACGATGCCACTATCGGGTCCTCGACCGGTCTGGATCCCCGGGCATCAACAACAAGCAATGTGAGCTCGTTGTGCTGGTGATCCTATGATCTGTGCCTAGCCACCTCTCCGATGATTGAGTCAACAAAAGATGGAGAAGAAAAAGCAAAGAGTTTTCGGGCAGCTTGGAAATTTCTTACCTTTTCCCTCAGAAGGGATCTTCGATTTATAGAAAGGGGTTCAGAGCTGATTTTGGTGAAAGAAAATCTTCTAATCTTTAGGATAAAATTCTTCCTTATCAAGGGTTAATTTTTCCTTATCAAGGATTAAACTTTCAAGTAAGGAAACTGGAAATTGGCCGATAAATATATTTTTCGTGATTTCGCCTTCTCATATACTTATCCATAACTTAGTCTCTCACATATGCAAGAGGATGGCCTGGCAGGGGACTTAGAATTAAACCGCCGCCCTGTTGCCCATGGAAGACATCTCGCTTTCTTAGATTCTCCTGCCTCGGTGGCGCCCGTTCATAGTAAGCGGGTCGCAGTTTCACAACGTGGGCCAAGCGGGCCTTAGGTCCATTGAGTAGCAGGTCTAAAGACCATGATACCCACAATTATTAATTCTTGAACCATCAATATTAATTTAAATCTTACATTAATTGTGGAATCAAAGTTTGCGTTGACACCATATCAAGTTGTTCTTAAGTTGGAAAAACAAAATACGTCTTTATTATGATTAAATAGTTGATATGATGAGGTTATATATATAGGAGATGGTTAGAACTGAACATGCAAGTGGAGTTGCATCTAAACTAACTTGTAAGACCCGAGAAAAATCCAATTTTCTCAAAAAGGGCAAAACCGTAATTTCGGTAAAAAACCGAAATTTATTTTCTAGATCTCGGATGATCTTAAACCGATTTGATCGTTGGATCGTTCCCTCACGAATCTAGCTAACACGTCACTTCGTCGACTTCAGACAAGAATGCCGGAGCACCGAGTACTCCAAGGTCGGTGAAACGAAATGTGAGGTGACAAAAGTCATCTATAACATGTACTCATGTGACACATGTTACATGAGTAGAGAATGATAGAAATGGACGGCCGAAATAGTGTTAACATCGAAAAATCCAAGATTTTGCGACATTGACGTATCGTTAAAATGATAATAAGACGAAATAATGCATAGTGTCGTCTCCTACCTTCAAAAAGCCAAGAGAAAACGTGGGAGGGAAAAAGAGGAGATGCATTGGGCTTGAGTTTGTATTTCTAGAGAGAGAGAGAGTCACTTCTCTCTAGATTACCCAACTTGACCTGGGTCGTAATTCTTCGAAGAAAGAAAGTTGTTCACGCGGGCGAGGCCTACGCGTGGCCTCTGGGCTATGAAGCCGGACAAACCCGCTGCGCAGAGGCTGAGTCCTACTTGTTTACTTTACAAGAGCTTGTTGATGATTCGATATTTGAGGCCTTGAACCATCGCTTGATCTGCCCAAAACTCGGGATTGAATTGTAAATTCTTTGGGAAACATTGGGATTGCCCGCGACAAATGTTTAGACCGGTTGGGTCGGTTGTCAGGTTGTGCTATAAATCATGTGTTGGTTTTTGTATGAGGCCTGAATGTCAAGTGAATCGATGCATTGGGTGTTTCGCTCAACAAGATACCGAGAGTTTCACTCACATGAATAGTGTTCACACGAAATATTTGTGAGAAAATGTATGGCTGGTGTGATCAAATTGAATTACTGCATTTGTTAATTAGCCCATGTGAGCTAATTTGTGTAATGACTGAGAATTCACATAACATGCTTTTGTGTGATTTAATTTATGTCAATATACGATGATGATGTATCGGGTACGTGTCGTGACGTAAATGGTCGAAATGCAAGCACGCATTTCATATGCACCCAACCCAGAAATAGTGTGTATGTACGACATGAAAAAATTGAAAGTTAAAAACCAACATGGTTGCGAAGGAATTTCATAGGATGATTCGGGTAGAATGGTGTTGGGAGATGGTCCTACACTACATCGCCGGAGGAGCTCCATGTATTGCTTGGAAGGTTCTCCAACACATTCGCCTGAGGGTAGTCCCCATATTTTACGACACTTGCATGATTTTCAAAAACAACAAGTTTTGTTTTGAACGATGTTTTTTCTGTTACGGCTTAGGCAAGTGTGTGAGGGAGTCGTGTGAGACTCGAGACATGGGTACGGGAATTTAATATTCGGGCAAAGATCACTAATTTGCTTGATCGTGTGTTTACATAGATCATTATTGCATATGCACTTAGGTGGGGAGTTCATTTAGTGGTGATAGCATTAGCTCCACCCTATCGAGGGAATATATTATTTCAAAAATGTGGTGCACAAGGAGATTCGGCCATCTTAGAGGCCTGTTTTACAAAGTCGGTCAGGCTTATATTATTATGTATACATGTATTAGAATTTAGAATTTAATATATGTCAGATAAAGAGTAATTTATTAACTTTCAAGCTATGGTATATGTTGATGTAGTTATTGATATATTGCTTATGGGTCCAAGTGGCCGTTTACTCATGTATATGTCTTATGATGTTGTGCTTTTGGGACAAAGTTATATGGTCGTGGGGTAGCTCCCGCACAAAGCGGAGACTCCTCGTCGCTTCATGAGCGGCGCCTGCAATCCACCATCCACTACTATTCGGGCGAGTTGACGGTTGTCAACGAGACACCCCTGCCATGCCACAAACTTAACCGAATCTCAAACAAATTGCTAAATGATTGGTACAATTGTAAGAAACACTAATAAATTCGCAACCAAACTCGTTTAGGGAAACAAACAATATTCGCACTAGGACAATCATATAGCACTATCAATAACTAAAGGAAGAGAAAAGGAAATCAACAAGGAAAGACAAGATAAAGATTCAGCGTCGTGAGGAGCTGCCACCTAAAACAAATCTCTCTTCGATGCTCGATCAATGATCAACGCCGTGATAAACAACAGCGCAAACATTCAACGCCAACTGATAACATTTGATGAACTGAAAATTATACGTCTCAACCATCATCATTATCATCAACAACGCCGAACACAAAACTAACTTTGATCCAACCTCCATACACATAGAAACTAAGAAAATTGATACAACCTTGAAATCGTGAGAAGCTCTTTTAAAATTGATCATGACTTAGCAAATTACCAAGAGAGGGTGAATTGGCTTTTAAACTTTTGTGAAATCAATAAGAAATCTACAACTTAACTACAAAACATTAAATAAAGAGATATAGAGACAAATCAACTCCTGGATGAGTAGTGGTTTGGCATACTCTGATTGAACTCCATGCCGATCACTGACCAATTCCACAACCGATCGACCAACCTGATGACTTTGGACAACTAAACCGGGCCAGGTAACACCCCCCGAACATACCCCAGTCGTTTTCTCAAAGATGTTGGTATTTTGTAGGTATAATTTGAATTTTTCACTTAAACCCGAACCGGAATTTGTACAAGATACAAGGTAACTTTGTAAATTTCAATTAAGGACCCAAATGACATAAGAAGAAAGATTGTATGCCAAAAGTAGGATTTTGATGTTAAATTGAGAATAATAGAGAGATGAATGACCTAAATGCAAAAATGGGGAAAGAACTAAAACACTCCAAACATGTTTCTAACTCCAAAATGAGTATAAGACCAATTGGTCTCTCATTTTGGGAGGGAGAAGTGGCTCCTACACGTTGTGTGAGAGAAGAAGAAAGAGTCAAGAGAAGAAGAAGAAGAAAAAGAGGAAAGGTATGGATCACTATGGATTGTAGATTGCTATGTTTCTATGATCTTCGGGGTTCTTAATTCAGTTTCGAGCTGTGGTTTGAGGTATAAAGAGTGTAAATACTTGTCGGGAGTATGGGAACCCTCCCTTCGGGGTATGGATTTTTGGTTTATGAGGTATGGATACTTATTTGGGTGTCGTAGTTAACCTAACTTCTACAAGTATTTGAGTTCGGGGTTTCAGAAAACCCTACTCAACCTCTGTTTACATTTTGCTAAGAACACACTTGGGAGATGTTTTTCTAGATAGTATATGAGTTTCCTTTTGTTTTTGGTTGGATTTCTAGAAAAAGGGAAGAAATTAGCAAAATCTGGAAATTTTCGGGGTCCTACGCTGTGGTGTAAGGACCCCACACCGTAGTGTAGGTCCACGCCATGACGTGGCATGGCTATCGCCGCGCGCAGCCATATAGCGTCTGGGCAGCCTCGGGCACGCCGCACTGTAGCTAATGCTCGCATGTAAATTTATGTGTTTTGTTTTGCTTTGTTTTTTTCTCGCTGTTCGAGAATCATCTATTGGACAAATGAGGACCTTATAAGTGTATGAAAGGGTTCATTCATGTTAGTATGGTAAAGGAAAAATTATATGGTACCTCACCGAGTTTGTCGTTGGCAAACTTAATGTCTTGCCCATGTGATAAGATAAAGTCTCGAACACATATACTCTATCAGGACCACCTACGACCCGACATGGAATGACATCAAGACCTCTCGTTACGTGGGCGCACACGCATAGTACTTCGATATTTCTCGATGTACCTTATCACTATCTTGCTTCAAGGCATTTAGTACTGACACTCTAATTAGTGCCGAATATTTAGTACTTCTCAATACTCTGATTAGTGCGACGTTTCACTGCCGCTGTTTCTTTGGCACTCTTGTTATAGCTACGACACCTCGCATTGCACCATACCTTCGGGTACTTATTATGTTGTGTCCTACTCATTTCTTATTACTGGTCTAAGTAGTCAAACAGTTTTATGATAAGAATCTGAATAACGAATAAGAGTAAAGTAATGTACATCGTTCTGCTCTGAATGTACCTACTGGTATCTTCAGATAAGTATAAGCTCAGAAAATTCCTTACCTGGCAATTCCTCTGCATGGGGCAAGTATAAGTTCCAGAGTACCCACCCGGGCACCTCCGTATAAGTATAAGTCAGAATCCCACGGAGATATGAATCAAGTATAAGTCTACTATAAGTACAAGTATGTGTATAAGCTTTCATATATGAATCCATGAAAATTTCATGTCTACATCGTTATATGCTTACTATAAATAAGTATTAGTGCATGTGTATATGTATAAGTCATATGTTTCCCACTAAGCGTAAAGCTTAGCACGGGTTTTAATCCGTGTAGGTACAGAGGAGGACGTCCGCGATCTTCCGCATACTGTTAGGCCAACAAACTAGTAGAAGTACATCACGAGGGTTTTGGCGCCCGATTATGTAAATGTAATGTAAGTTTTGTATATGTATATGTAAATAAGACTCAGGACTGTATGTATGGACACTGTAAACACCACTATGGTAGTAGTTTTATTTTTATATCTTTGAATATGATAGGTTTGATTCGCTTATAAGACTCTGGGCTCACCCACAATCGAAAAGGTAAAGAGTCCCAAGATAGCTGCGCCCTTCATCGGCCTGTGTGTGGCCTGGGTGCGTGACAAGTTGCTTGTCAGAAAAAGTCGTTTTGAGTATATTTCAACTCCTTTTTCACTCAAAATCAATTTCTAACTTTAAATAACTCTTTTAAGCACATTTTAAACTCTAAATAACTAATATTTGATGATTAAACATGTTTAAAATATTTAATTAATTTAAAGTCAAATCGAAGTTAAAATCACAAAGCATGCAAATAATGTCAAAAAGGCCCCGAAAATGGTCATTTTAGGTTATTTTCATTCCAAATTACTTCAAACCTTAGAAACACTTTTGAATACATTTTAAACTTTAAATTATGTTGTTTGATGCTCATAATTTAGTTTTCAAAAAGATACTCAATTTAGACATAAAACCAAGTTATGAAGAATATGCATGTAAAAATTATATACCCCCAAAGTGCACCAATGCATTCATTTTACATAGATTCCTAAGCTTAAAAAATCTTCACTTGATGCTTGAACTCGGGAGTCTTGTCATTTGAATTTGGAATGTCACATTTGATTTTAGTGAACTTGACTTCCAAGAGCTGATCAAATACTTCTATTGTCATCTTAATCTTGGAAGTATTTCGATGCTTGATCAATTTCAACATATCACTAACTCAATGTTAACCATTATAACCACAACCTTGCTTGTCATTATCAAAATTCAATTAAAGGTATCCTAGTTAAAAACTTTATAGAGGCATTGGAACAAATATCCTTCATTCCTCGAAATGAATATCAAACAGATTCACGGTCTCCTCTGGTATTCGAAGACTATTAGATTTGCGTCTACCTCCCAAGATAAAACGACATACAAGCGGTAGCATCACAACACCTTAATACTACTTCGATGAACTGAAACTACGTTTGAACCTATTACTGTAACAACAACAATCAGACACAGAACTAACTTGATCCAAACTTTTCACACACAAATTGAGAAAATCGATACAACCTTTGAACAAGAGAAGCTCTTTTTATAGAGGCATTGGAATGAATGTCATTCAATTGTTTTTCCAACAACAATTACCAACCAATTCTAAACTATAACAAGATCGAACACCTTACAAGAAAGTTAAGAATTTTTCCAATAACTAATAGCTTTTTTTTTTATATTTGCAATTGATAGCATGGTCGTGAATACGCTTTCATTACCATTTTCAGCCTCTTTAGTTAAACCAGTCCACGAACCGCACTCTCGTGAGCCGGTTTTAGGTAGATGCAAAATTCAATGCAAGAACACACAATTAACGTCGACCATCACAAGTTTATTTCACTAATACAAACTATTATATCCAAGAATATCATATGTCAAATATTAAACATCATCTTGTTCATCTTTATCACGTAAAACAAAAACATAACCTAGGAAAGCTAGCTCTTCAAATCCTTCTAAAGAGAATTTCAGCACCATACCGAGGTCACAGGTCAAAACCGGATGGGGGCATGAACATATGTCAATGACACCGAACGAATAAAGTTGGATGATCATAGAGAAAGCCACCCTTTTCGCTCAAATACCGCAAGATTTTGACCTACACGATCTCAGCTCAACCCAAACGTGGAAAACTAAGCTGATGCTTCCGAGGCACCTTAAATCTCAAAGGATTGAAATCATTAGCATCTTCACCCCATATCATGTGGTCGCGGATGAACAAGTCATGGCCAACTCGCAGCTGTGTGTTTGCAGAATATCGAGACCCCTACCACATTTTTGTATGCATTCCTTGTGATCCTCACAATGGGTAAAGTCGAAGTGTTTTACTGGCATCATGCTCACCTCAGAATAATAGTAATACTAGTCTATTCATCATACTAATGTAGAAAGTTAGGTCCCGCGTATATTTGAAAAAATGAACTTACACTTAAGGTCATTGAAGTTCTCGCGTAAGGTGGATTGCACCATAGATAACCACTTCCCGCACTGCCTTGCCATTCTTGATGAAAAGCCGAAGAACAAGAGCCCACGGCCAAAAGATTAGCGCTGTTTCCTTCTCTCAAAGTAGAATGTCTGTGATTCAAGCCTATAACATCTTCCACTCCAAACATCCGGGTCTTCCCGCCGATTCTTGTCGGCCGACATCGCAGATCTAAGTAAATTTTCCGAACTATCCTTTGCTTTGCTATTAGTCTCAATCAACATTCGATCGACTGATTTCATCCTCAAGTCCCCACCGTCTCTCGTTTCTTGGCAAGTAAAAATTGCGGTACAATTTGGTTTTACAAAAACATGTCAACTTCTTGTTATGTTATTTCTTAGACCAACTCTCTCCAATTAAGCATTGAGAAAGATAAGCAGAGACAGTGATGAGTATAACAACCTTCCTTTTCTCCCCATGTACTTCACCTCTGTACCCAACCCCTCTTAAGTTTGTCAAATGGAGTCCAGTCCTATATATATATATACTAAAAATTTGAGCAATTGGACTAATAAAGATTAAAGCATAAGAGTTGATTGGAAGATAAACATGATCACCCGAAGCCAGAATATATACGCTTATAAATTTCGAGACAAGATGCGCCATTGCTCTTGTAATTCAAAATGCGCTTCCCCTCTGGGAGGCCGCCCAAAAAGCGCTCGATATGATATCTCGCAGAGGTCATGCGCTCTTGCGTACATCGCTTCAAACTCCGCTCTTTCCGCTCTTCTTGCTCCCACTTCTCCGCAAGATCTTTTGTAACACTAGCCACTGAATCCACCCCGTCAATATACAACTTCAAGATGTCCCACGTTGGGTTTGCATCATTCCATGGCAGCTTATGGATCCTTTAATGCCCTAGTTGCATCCCTATAGTCCATATGTATATAAATTATGCAACTCAATTGTTGGGAAGTGCTACTACAAAATATGCAGAAAACAGGAAAAAAATGGTGGGCAACAATGGAACATCCAGTTGGGTTTTTCTACAAATATGATACTTACATGTTCTTCATCTCATAGATACTTAAACCACCCCGTCAAAATATGAAAACGAGCAAATCCAAAGAAAACAAATCATCTTCTTCTCGACACCCAAAGAAATTCCTCATGGCTAGAGCAGAAGGGAAGAGAAGAGAGGAATAGAAATCGAATCACCTTAACTCTCTCCATGTTGAAGGCCTCGATTCTTCTCGTGAAGAGCCCACTTCTCACCCTCCGCAGAAGCGATTTCCATTTCCAAGCACCGCTAGACAAAGGGTTGCTCGAGCCCCACATAGCGCCCACTGAATTCATGAGAACCTCCTCCTAATCAACTCCCGCTCCGCTTATTCCTCAGCGACGGAGTCGACCCGAACCGTTGTCACTAGCTCCTTCCCATGTGGAGTAAAAGCCCAACATTGTGAGGGTCTACCTGTCTCACTTTATTAAGTGGAGAGGGGTCAGATTAGGGCACAAGAGAGTGTATTTTGTGAGAAATATAGCGCAGGGAAAAGAGAGAGAAGAGGAAAAGAGCTTTGAGATTTTCGGGCAGACATCCACCGTAGACTGCTTTTCTGTGATTACAACCGCAGATTCGTTCACCCCAAGTTGATCGGGCTGATTTTTTGGACAGCAGGTTCGGAAAACGTGATACTTCATTCTGTACGGTTGGATCGCCAATACGACATCCGGTTGTGGAGATATGTTTCAGCTATATTCTCGCTGTGGGTCTTTCTTTTCTTCTTATTTTGCATTGAAGCATTGGTGTTTGATTTAGATTGCTGGGCTATAGCACATTTTTGTGCACTTATTGGAAAACTCTTGTACCTCTATTGATCATAGTGGAGCTTATTTCTATCTGGACGACCGCGGGTTTTTACCCTTACTTTAAGGGGTTTTCCACGCAAACAAATTGTGTCTCTTTGTAGCCATTGATTGCTTATGATATATTTTTATCGTCCTCCTCATAAGTTCTTGCAAGTAAAGGGGAATTTATTGCGCTTACCTTTTGCTCGTTATTCGCTTGTTATTGTGTTACCGCTTTTCCTCATCGTAGTGGTATCCAGCCAAGTTGTTAAGGGTTGTTTTCTACTTGCTTGAAAGATGGAGGCACATATGAAAATGGCAGGCCTGAATGGAGCAAACTATCATTATTGGAAGGGTAAGATGAAGGACTTGCTATTGTGAAGAATATGCATATTCCTGTCTTTGGCGCACATAAGCCGGAGTCCATGTCTGATGAAGAGCGTGGGTTTCGAAAGCATGAGCGCGATGCGGTTTTATCGTGCACTTCAGAGATGAACCTATTTATAATCTTATTGCTCATGAGACACATGCAAGAACTATGTGGCAAACACTTGAGTCCTTGTATGTTTCTAACCGTGAGCAACAAATCACTTGTCAAGAATTTTGTTGAATTGAAGTACAAGGACGGAACCCATTTATCGAGCACTGAGTGAATTTCAAGGGCGCGGTGATCGCTTGTCACCGGCAGTATCAAGTTTGATGATGATGTGTCGGGACTATTTCTATTAATAACTCTACCCGATTCGTGGGGAGACACTGAAGTTTCCATGATTAGTGTCACTCAATGGCATTGTTCCTTGCAAATGGAAAAGACCAGTGCTCTTAATGAAGAGATGAGAAGGAAGGCGCAAGGTATTTCTACTCATTCAGAGGTGCTTGTTACTGAAAAGAGGGGGAGAAGCCAAAAGGAGTTGAAAGGTGGTAGAGACAAGAGCGCGAGCAGTCCCGCATCTCTAAGTATGCCAAGAATAGTTGAGTGCCATTATTGTCACAAAATGGCACATCCAAAGGAACTGCTGGCGGGAAGAAAGAGAGTAAAGACAAAAAGGGGTGCGTAAAGAGAAGGATCATGATGATCGTGAATGTGTGACTACCGCTACCATGATGATCTTGTTATTCTCCTATGACCCTAATTCACTTAATTTTTGTATCCGATGAGAGCATGTGGTTAATTGATGCTGTGCTACACCGCATGTTACACCCAGAAGGTGCTCTTTCACATCTTACACCTGTGTGATTTTGGAGTTTTGAAGATGGGTAATGATGGCGTGTCCAAGGTTATCTGGCTAAGTGATGAACTGTTTTGCAAACCAACATGGGAATACAAGAGCTAAGAGGAGTCAAACATGCTCCAGATGTCCGCTTTAATTTGATCTCTGTGCATGTACTTGATGATGGTGGTTATGATAACCACTTTAGTTCTGGAAAGTGGAAACTCACAAAAGGTAACTTAGTTGGCAAAAGGGCGTAAGAGTTCAAAGTTGTATTGACAAAAGCTTTCGTTGCTAGCGACAAAGGTGAATGCCAGGACATAGAGGTTTCTCAGGGCAATCGAAGACTTACCATATCAGCCAGAAGGGTCAATTCGTCTAGCAAAGAAGGACATGCTTCCGGGTTCAAGAATGTAGATTTGGAGAAATGTTCTCATTGCATGATTGGTGCAAAACCGTAGTATCCTTCAAGAAGCATCCTCCTCGAGAAAATCCTGACTTGCTCGAATTGGTGCATCTCGTAGGTTTGTGGCCCTTTGAAGGTGAAATCCTTACTGCACTTTATTTTGTTACATTTATTGATGATTATTCCAGAAAACTTTGGGTCTATGCTTTGAAGTCAAAAGACCAAGTGTTGGAAAAGTTCAAAGAGTTTCATGCCTCAGTTGAGAGGCAGTCGGGCAAGAGGCTAAAATGCATCCGTACCGACAATTTATGGTGAGTATCAGGACCTTTGATATCTATCAGAAGGAAGATGGCATTGCACATGAGAAGACTCCTCCTAAAACTCCTCAGCTGAATGGTTTGGCATAGAGGATGAACAGGACATTGATTGAGAGAGTGAGGTGTATGCTCTCTGAAGCTAAGTTACCTGCTAATCTCCGGGTGAGGCACTGTATTACCACGGTGCACGTGATCAATCTTAGTCCCGCCGTTGCTTTGAATATGAGGTGCCAAACAGTACTTGGTTTGGCAAGAATGTGAAGTATGATCACTTAAGGGTTTTTGGTCGCAAGAGCGGTGCATGTGTTCCAAAGGATGAAAGGTCCAAGTCGATGCAAAGTCAAGGCGGGGGCATATTCATCGGGTTATGGTGAGGATGAATTTGGTTACGTTCTACGATCCTATCAGAAGAAGCTTGTTAGAAGTCGTGATGTGAAATTCATGGAAGATCAAACCATTGAAGACATTGATAAGATGGAGAAGTCTACACCCAATGAAGACAATGGTGTGGCTGATTTTGAACCTGTTCAGCCGCCTTATTCGTAATCCGAATACCGATGCTCGACGATGTTACAGGATCGCAGAACCCGCATATGAAGCAGGCAGATGTTCCTATGGATGATGATGAAGAGGAGCATGGACATGTCACAAGATGAAAATTCGAGTGATGTTACCCGGAATCACCCCAAGTTCAACTCGTGAGGTCCAACGTGGAGAGACAACCTTCTAAGAGTGTATTCCCGATGAGTATGTGATTCTAATCGTGATGATGAAGAACCTGAGTGCTTTACAGAGGCCATGGAGAGTGAAGAAAAGAAAAAGTGGTTGGATGCAATGAAGGATGAGATGAAATCCTTACATGATAATCACACTTTTGATTTAGTGAAGTTGCCTAAAGGTAAGAGGCTCGGATACCGTGTGATTCATGAGTGAAGCATGAAAGTAACACTATGTCTCCTCGAGGAAGCAAAGCCGCATTAGTGGTGAAGGGCTTTAGTCAAAGGAAGGGTGTTGATTTTAATGAGATTTTCTCTCCCGTGGTAAAAATACATCCATTAGAACCGTGTTGAGCTTGGCTGCTACCTGATTTGTATGTGAGCAATGGATGTGAAACCTTTTCTTCATGGTGATTTGGAAGAAGAGATCTATATGAAGCAACCTGATGGGTTTCATGTTGAAGGGAAGGAAGACTATGTGTGTAGGCTTAGAAAGAGCCTATATGGTTTGAAGCAAGCTCCAAGGCAGTGGTACAAGAAGTTTGAGTCTATTATGTGTGAGCAAGGCTACATGAAGACTACCGAATTATCAGGTCTCGTCGAAGTTTTCTAATGATGACTTCATTATCCCGTTATTATATGCTGACATATGTTTATTGTCGGGAAAATGTTTCCATGATTGACGTGTTAAAGGATAAATTGGGAAAGTCATTTTCCATGAAGGACATGGGAGTCGCAAAACATTCTGGTATAAGAATCATCCGTGACGTAGCAAAGGAGAAAAGTTGTGGTCACAAGAACACTACATTAAAAGAGTGTTGCGTAGACTCCACATGGAAAAGGCCAAGGTGGTAAGCACTCCTCTGCTACTCATTTTAAGTCGAAGTTCTGAACAGTCCATCAAATGAAGATGAGAAATTATATATGCAACGGGTTCCTTGCGATCCGCGGGAAGTTTCGATGGGCGTACGGTGTGCACAAGACCGTATATAGCACATGCCGCCGGGTATGGTCAAGAGATTTTTGTCAAACCCGTGTAGAGAGCATTGGAATGTCGTAAAATGGATTTTAAGGTATCTCGAGGTACCGTTAATATGATGCTTTGTTTTGATGATAACCACTATGGTGGATACTCGCATTCCGTATACGGCCGGGAGACATCGATTCCGTGAAGTCCACTTCGGCTATAAGGATTAAATTTGGGGAGCCGGTGACTTGCCATGTAGCCTAGGCTGCGCAGGTGCGTAGCTTTGTCTACCGGAGGCGCACTTATTGCCACACGGGCATGCAAGGAGTTGCTACGGGCGAAGAAATTCTCAGAGCTTCGGGTGTCGTTTCAAGATAAATATCTACCATTTGTGGATAGTCGAAAAGCATGATCTTGGTAAGAACTCAACCTTTCATTCAAGGTCTAAGCATATTCGACTACAGGTATCATTGGATACTGATGCTTTGGATGCTAAGTTGTTAGAGCCGGCTAAAATTCATACCGATGATAATGGTGCCGATATGATGACTAAGGCATTACCAAGAAAG
Source organism: Tetrastigma voinierianum (assembly GCA_016808115.1). Taxonomy (NCBI): domain Eukaryota; kingdom Viridiplantae; phylum Streptophyta; class Magnoliopsida; order Vitales; family Vitaceae; genus Tetrastigma; species Tetrastigma voinierianum. The sequence continues at coordinate 351,296 of JAEQBH010005861.1, read as the reverse complement.
TGGAAGTTTGAAGCTCGTTGTGAGATCGCCGGTTTGGCGGTCATCTCCAATATTAGTTGTGAGGGGGAGATTTGTCAGGGTTTGAGCTCCCTTCCTATGTGGAGTAAAGCCCAACATTGTGAGGGGCCCACTTGTCTCACTTATTAGCGGGCAGGGTCAGACAAGCACAAGAGAGTGTGCTCATTTTCAGAAATATAGCAAAGAAAAGAGAGAGAAGAGGAAAAGAAGCTGTGATTTTCGCACATCCACCGAGACTGTTTTTCGGGATACAACCGCAGATTCGCTCAATCGTTGATCGGGCTGATTTTCGGGACGCCAGGTTCGAAAACGTGATACTTCATTCTGCATCGCTAGATCGCCATCACGACATCCGAGCAGGATATGCTTCGCAGCTTACACTCGCTGGGTCTTTTCTTTTTTCTTCTTCTTATTTTGCATTGGAAGCATTGGTGTTCGATTCTGTGATTGTTGGCTATAAAGACATTTTGGTGCACTTATTGGAAACTCTCAGTAATTTATCGATCATACTGGAGCTGGTTTTTCGGGTCTGACCTAATCTCATGGTTTTACCTTTACTTTGGTGGGTTTTCCACGTTAAACAAATTGTGTCTCTTGTGTGCCATTGATTGCTTTTTGCGATATATTTTTATTGGTCCTCCCTCATAAGTTCTTGCAAGTGCGGGAATTTTAATTGCGCTACCTTTTTGCTCATTCGCTTGTTATCAGGCCGGGCCGTTTTCCCCTATCAACCAAAGACAGAAGGTCTTCCATATTCGATGACCACCGGCAGGAAGTGGATCCATGAGATGGACTACATCATGCCCAAAAGAAACAGATTTTGACTGCACCACAGATATACCTACAAGATCTCGCACTGTTCCCCAAAAATGGGATCTTAGGCTGTGGGTCGCTTATGCCTTTGAGCTAAGTGGCATCGATCCTCCATGGCACCCATATGATTTTGTGTATAAGTTTCAATATCGGATTACAAGAATGAACAATCCAACGTTGAAGGAGATGCATGGCGATGAAAGAAAAGGAAGAGAGAGAGATGGGAGTTGGGGAAAGTATAGCGGAGTTTGATTACAACATGAAGTTTCTGGGCAATTTCCCTGAGAGGTGATATTTGAGGGAAGCGGCAATTTCGTGGGTGATATTTGAGTTTCGGGGGAAAGAACGCGATTTTGATTCCAAGACGTAGGTAGGGATGGTTCCAAGTAGGGTGCTAATGATGCGAACAGTTCGAAGTTCAACCTGAGTTCGAACAGTAGTTAACATCTCGAAGTCGAGCTGGTGCTCGAAGTCGAAGTACTCGAAGTCGAAGCCACCGAAGTCGCGCATCATTTCGAGTCGAAGCCGAAGCTCGAATGAAGCTTTTACCGAAATGGTAGTTTTGACCGAAGTTTTGATCGGAAAGTCGGTTCGAGTAGCTCGTGAGTTGTCTCTCGCTTTCATTAGCACCCCTAATTATTATATATCCAATTTATAATCACAGATGGAATATATATATATATATATATATATATATATATATATATCTATATATATATTTATCACTTTTATAATACTAACTTATTAATGCTAATTTATAGAATAATATCCTATTCTCTTACACATCTTTTCTTTAAAGAAAATTAATTTATTTTTAAAATAAATATATTTATAACTAAATAATAATAAAATGTATGATTGTTTAAGAATAAAAAAATAGAGATATATTATTTATGACATCCCCTGTAATAAAGATATCAAATTAAAAAAGAAATCTTAAAATTTTATATACAAAAATATTTTCGAAGTTTCTCGAGTTTTTCTCGAGTCGAAGTTACGAGTTGCTCGACTCGACTCGTTAACATTTCGAAGTCGAAGTTCGAGTCGAAGCCAGCTCACTCGAGTCGAAGCTTTGACCAGTTTGACCGAGCTGAGTAGTCTCGCGGAAGTCTGCCTTATTAGCACCTCTAGTTCCAAGAGTTTTAGGCGGGGTAAAAGAGAAAGACGAATTTAGTTTTTCAATGGTATTACTTTTTACATTAATTTGGTTTTTAAATTAATTTTATAATATTTTTTAAATAAAATATTTCGATGTAAAAACTTAATTCCGCATATGGATATTTGGAGGCTTAAAGGTAATTTCTTGCGATATTCGAAGCTGGGGAAAGTAAGTGGACTTGATTTTGGGGCATGAGTCAGCAATTTCACAAAAATGATATTTGGTCCGACGTCGACCCAGGTTTTCCGCCTAGGTTGACTTGGGTCGACTGACCATCGCTGAACCGACAATTTGCTCGCCTTCCAATACATTTTTTAACAAAATTACATACAAAGCTCAATGCAAAATTTCAAACACCGGGTTGCTACACCACACTTGCAACTCCACTTAAGTAATATACTAATTTTGGTTTAAACAAAGATATAAAGGCTAGTAAATGTCCATTCCTTTTCGATGTGTGATAAGGGAGGGAATTTAAGTTAAGGTCATTTGACGTAAATTTAAAAATTTTACATCAAAAAAGAATGGAAATATTGGTTTTCATTTGCCTTCTAATAGGTTCTAGATAGGCAGACAACAACATAATATCCATTTATGAAAATATAATACATTCTAACATAAATATAAAAATAATTAAAAACATAATATATTATAATGTCAATTTTTTTTCATTTTCAATAAATTTTTACATTTACATGTATTTTCACAACTATATAAAAATAAGTAAATAAAATTATAAATATTAAATTATATATTTTAAAATTTATTTCAATTTTTTTTAAAATATAAATTATTTAATTATGACATGCACCATCAATGACTACTTCCATTCACAAAATCTCTTTATTTTCTTATCATTGATTCATTCAAAAGTCATGTTAGTATTGTGCATATTCTTTGGTAATTAGGTGCGTGGGGCTTATAATACAATATTAATTGTAGTTTTGTATTTTGCTTAACATCATTGATGCTGAGAATCATCCGCTGTGTGATTAAATTCCATCGCTTTTATTTTTCATTATAAGTTATATAATAATTTTATATAGTTGATGTGAACAAAGTGTATTACATGACATTGCGTTGAAATTTTTGTCGGCCAAGTGACAATAATTTGTTAAATCTATATTTCTTGGAAATTATTTATTTATAGGTACATGAATGGATACTACAATTGTTTGTTAAAAGAATGGTGAAATCATTGATGGTTCAAATGGTGTGAGTTATAGTTGTCCTCCGTGAGAGAGGTATTTGGTCACAATACTTGGCAATATATGATGAGTTAGGAAGACAAGTTGTATCATGTTATGTCGACGATCGTGCTCACACCAAGTTATCTATGGTTTTTCTCGACATCCACTTTAATGTCGATTGGAAATGGGAGCATTAACTACGTACAATTACCAATTAAAGATGGTGATGATGTAAAATTAATGTTTCATGTTGTAGCACAAATCCCACCTTCAAATACCATTGAAATGTACTTGCAAACATGCCCAATGGATCACTCTTGTAGACAAAGTATACCATTTAATGAAAAGAATGCTACTAATGATATGGAGATACTAGCTACTAGTGATGTCATGAGAGGAAATTTTGAGATAGACACTAATGAAGGCGAGGGAACTTTGGCCATTAAGACTCAATCGGTTATTATAGCCTTTGAGAACTATGTTGATATCCCACTTACAAATGAAGATGATGGTGTGGAACTTTATGATGAGGAGGAGGTTAATGAACAGATGAGATGAACCCGATGATGAACCTCCAATAAATAAGACTTCTTTAGATGAAAATTCAACATCATTTTATGTCATATCTCCGTTGTTTAAACGCTGAATTGGGATGTAATAAATAACATGCCTTCGAAGATTACAAAGATCGAACCCGTTATGGAATGGATCTAGTGAGTCATTTAAAGGATTGAGATTTTTGGAGAGTAAAGATGACGGCAATATGTTGTAAATTGTGTAATTTAACATCTCATAATCGGGATGGTTGTTTGCAATCACAACCACATTTATGGGCGCATGGTGTAAGAAATGGAATGAAGGATGTAATTACGTTGCGGCGTGTCGTCTAAAGCCATGGATTATTTGAGATAACCAAGTATGTTAGTCTACACAATGTGACCTCTATCGCTACATTGCATCAAATGGTGAAAGATAAATTTGGTTATGATGTCCATTATAAGAAAATTTGGGAAGCTAAAAGAAAGGCGATGATTAAAGCATTTGGTATGAGTCGTACCAAGCATTGCCTAAATGGATGAATATCCTTAAGCTAACCATTCCGGGAACGGTAAAAATCCCTGAAGACAATACCTTTAGTAGGGATTTGGGACGCACGTTTTACGTTGGTTTGGACATTCAGCCATGTGTTGAAGGGTTTAAGCATTGTAGACAACTTATACAAATTGATGGGACTCACTCTATATGGAAAATGGCCAAAGGGGAAGCTTTTAATTGCTACTAATTGACGCAATGGTCATATACTTCCTCAATTTGCAATTGTCGAGGAGGAATCACAGATAGTTGGTCTGGCACGCATTAAGACATCACTGTACTCAAAGAGAAGGGATATGCTTAATTTCTCGTGATCATGCCGAATAAATGCCGGCGGTTAGGAAATCCATCTATTTGATTTGAGGTCCTTCATGCACAACATCGATATTGTCTTAGACACGTGATGAGTAATTTTAATGACAAATTTAGAAATAAGATTCTAAAAGACATGGCATACAGGGCTGGAGTGCAACATCAAACACGGAAATATGAGCGTTGCATGGAAGAGCTAAAGCAATTGAATGCAAATACAGGACCGTTTTCAAAGTTGGGATACTCAAAACGGGCTCAAGCATGATCAAGGTTATCAATACGGGTGACACTCAAATATTGCTGAATGCATAAATGGGTGCTTGAAGGGGCACTAATGTGCCACCGACACGCACTTGTGCAATTAATTTTCTATCGATGTATCATACTTTTGACACACGTAGAGTGTGAAATACGTGCTACTGAAGGTGGAGAGATGTATACTGAATATGCAGTTAATAAATTCACAAGAGATGAAGCTAAGGCTAGTGGACATATTGTATCTATCATCTTCAAAATAATCAAATGTTCAAGTACTGCGCCTCTACATGGATTTCACATGGACAAGGGACATAACAAACAAGTTGTTAAGTTGAATGAAGGTACATGTAGTTGTAATAAGTGACAATCATTTGGCATCCCATGCTCACATGTGCTAGTAGTTTGCGCTCATATGAGAATTGACAGTTGGAAATTTGTGGATAAATACTATAGGATGGACACATATGCTAGTAGTTATGCAATTGAATTTAATCCTATTCCACATGAAGATTATCGCTATATCCCGATTTTCCTATTTCATCCCGACATCAAATGATTAGGGATAAGGGGCGTCCAAGATCATCAAGGATAAGGAATGAGATGGATTTGAAAGAACCAAGTGTTAAGATTCGATGTGGCTTATGTAAAATAGAGGGGCATAATTGTCGTAATTGTCCCAAAAAGGATGGAGGGCAATCCTCCAATCCACTTCCTCAAGGAAATAGTATATGAAAATTTTATTCATTTTCTTAATTATATATTTACGCAAATGCATTTCTAATTTTTCCATAATGAAATGTGATAAATATTAATTCTACTTACTCTATACGTGTCTTTACCGCATGATGGAGCCGACCTTTTGATTCTTCAGTTTTGCATGGATAACGTACACATAGGTCTTCTCTTGCTTGGGAAGGTGCCGCACTAAGGGAGCTTTCATTGTCGACATCGCAGGCTTTCATCGGTAGTGCCTTGATACACGTAGACACCCATTGTTATAAAGAAAAAGATAGGTCGAAGGATATGTAGAATGTACGCTATATGCTAAGTGCATGCCAATTCCTGAAGTAATATAGTACCTGTTACTGATATCCATCCACCTGAGAAGTGTGCTGAGTACTGACTTTACGCTTTAAATATTGTAAGACCCGAGAAATTCCAATTTAGGGAAAAAGAGTAAAATCACTTCGACACAAAATTGTAATTTCGTTAAAAACCATACTTATTTCTTCAGATCTTAGATGATGAAATGGCCAGATCAAGCCGAATCATCTTCAAAAATCTAAGAAGCACGCAAAATTTTTTGTAGTCGACATCGCTGAGGCATCACGTTTTCGGGTGCCGTAGAATTCTCGGAGCGACGAAAGTCACATATAGCACGCATCATAAAAATTCATAAGTGGTATGAGTAGAGTGAATGATGAAAACGGATCTAATCGAGGTAGTCGAATATCAATTCGGTAAAAGAGGGATAGCAAACGCTATTTTTAGAAAGGTTTAAGTCACTAAATGACAAAAGATTGAATAGTACCCATCTCCTACATATTGAGATGAGAACCAAAACGTGAAAGGAACTCGTAGAGCAACAAACATAGCTTGGGGTTTTGAGTTTTTTTAGAGAGAGACTTCTCTAGAAATACGGAGATCCGACCGCTGCCTTCGGGCGAAGGAAAACGTTTACTCGCGGAGCAGCTACGCGTGGACTCCGGGATTGTGAGTTTTTGACAAACTCCAAGAGGTAGATTTTCCTCCTACTTGAGTTTTATTCTCATTTTAAGTGTTTTACCTAATGCTTGAGTCTAGCAGGTCGTTAGGTCGCTTGACTCCATCCCAAAATATGGGACCGAATTATTGAAAATTTTGTGAAACTTTTATATCGTTTCAGACAAATTCGTGGTGGGCTGTTTGGATTAATTATGTGTTGATTTATGTATTAAATGGTGCTTTGGTATGTATAGGGCCGGAAATGGCCGTGAAATCCAAGTTCACTAAGTGAACCGATGTTTTGTGATTTTTTTCGGGAATAGCAAACGAGGGTTTCACTATTCCCGGAATAGTGTTCTCAAAATATATATTTTTTAAAATATGTGTGTTTCGTCGAGTGATTTAAATTAAATCGTCGTGTTTCGAGCTGATAAATTCAAGTGAGCTTTAATTTTGATGTTTGAAAGCCAGGGATTTCATGACATGATTGTGTGTGATTGAATATTATGTAGAATATGTGCATGTTTACATATTTTTGCATGTGATTGTGACCTAATTGGAAATGGCATACATGTATTCCATATGCACCGGAACATCCTAGGACTATAGGAGTTAGTGCATGAGACTCCAGCTTCAGAGAAAATAGTTCCTGAGGGTCAGTTTCAAAATAGCTAATTATCGGAGGGTAGTCCACAAACCAAAAATATCAATCGTCGGAGCGGCCCAATTTATATTCATCGGAGGGTAGTCCACAAACAAGTAATATATCAATCGTCGGAGTGGCCCAATTGATATATATACATCGGAGGGTTGTCCACTAATAAAACAATAATTCTCATACAAGGCTTAGGCGAGTGTGAGAGCTCAAGTGAGACTCGGATCCGAGTTAAACACAGACATTCAAGTAGGATCACATTTTCAATGTGTGTTTACTTTGGAACACAAAAATCAGTACTTAGGTGGGTGAGTAGCCTCACTTAGGGCGCCTCCTACCGGGAGCTTTAGCTCACCCCGTCGTGGGACCCCTTTACATAGGAGCGTACGAGGAGACCCCGTCATTCTGAGGTCGTTTTAGAAGAAAGCCGGGATGTGGCTTTTGTGTCACATTGTATACATGTATTAGAATGCTTTTCATTTTAATATATGTTGTATAAGAGTAGTTTATTAACTCTGAAACTATTGGACATGGGCTTGGATATATGATGAGTATTATGAGGCCCAAGTGGTCAGATATCATGTGACTATTATCGCATATATTGGATTGTTTTGGGATAGGATATGTGTTTTGTAATCGGGTAGAGCTCCCGCACAAAGGAGACTCTCGCCCGACTGAAGTGCATTCGGCAACCCGACATCCACTTGTATTCCGCTGCCGATTCGGTAGTCAACTTAATTCCTGTTTGGGGCCGCCAGCTTGGTATCGTAGCTTAGGTATACAAATACCTAGGGAGCTGGTTTATTCATCACCACTAGGTGGTTTGGATGTGGAGTATAGGCATATGGAAACCTAGAGAATGAGGGCTCGCTAGGCCATAGTCAGGAATATATCACCACTAGGTGGTTCGACAAGCTGAGTTTAGGTATGGGATTACCTAGAAAATCACGGACAAAAAATCCAGATACTACGTGCACGTGTGTGTTGATGTGTTTTGTGCGATGGTGAATTATTGTGTGATTGATGAAATATTGTGAATATTTTGATGATTGTGTGTATACCATGTCATGTGGTGTGTTTGGTGTGCTTGACATGTTTTAGGTGTTGAGATTGTATGTGTGCTTGGTGATTAGCACATGGAAGTGTAGAACATTTTAAGGTGTTAGAATATTTTGGGAGTTTACAGTGTGTAAACTTGAAACAAGGAAATAAACAAATAAATTCATAAATTTATTGGATTTAGAGGTGAAGAAATTTAATTTTTAAGGTTTTACAGTGTAAAACTGAAGAAAATTAAATAAAATAAATTTTACAAAATTTATTTGGGTGTTGGAAAATGAGAAGAAATTAAAGCAAGAAAATAATTTTTTTTAAATTTATTTGATTATAAGTGAGGAGAAAATACTTTCGCATTTTACAAGTAGTAAAATTGAAGAAAATGGAAGAAAATAATTTTTTATAAATTTATTTGAGTGGAGAAAATTTTTCGTTGAAAACTGGAAAGAAAAATAAATTCTTATAAAATTATTTGAGAAAATACTTCCTAAGGTTTTACATGGTAAACTGGAGAAAAATGAAAAAAAAATAAAATAAATTTTTTGTAGATTTATTTTGAGTGTTAAAGAAAAAAAATGATTTTTGGTGATTTTAGTGATTTTTCAATTGTCGGAAATAATGGAAAATATATAAATATATATTATAATGAAAAAAAAATCGGGCAGTAGAACTGCTGGGCTATCGCCCAAATCATATCAGGAAAAATATTTTTGTATTGCAAGACAAGGTTTATATTGCACAGAAGGGCCGGAAGCAAAGTTAAGGTATTGCAATACACCGCACCGTATTGCAACTTAAGGCTAGGCAGTTGGCCGGACTCAGACAGTGATAAGCTGCCCAGCCAAGCCACGATACGGCCACTGTAGCAGCGACACGGCGCGCAGGCGTGGGCGCTAGGGCGCGCAGCGTATGCGCCAAGAAGGCGGCGTGCGCCAAGCGCGCGCTGACGACGCCGCGAAGCACACTGGCAAAAGGCGGACGCACCAGTGCAAAAAGGGGCGCCGCAACGCGAGGTGCACGCTGGAGTTTCCGCACATCGGCCAGGGGGCCCGGCCACGACATGGCCAGACCGCCCACAACACGGCCACGCGCGCGCGGCCTAGCGGAAGTCGGGCCACCGGGCCGCTTGGTGCTCGTGCACCCGCCTCGCTTTTCAACCCGGCCGACCGTTTTTTTTCCCCGAGTCACTAAATGAACACCGGCTCATTGTAAAAAATAAATTTTGAAAAAATATATATTAAATATTTTTAAATTTAATTAAAATAAAATAAAAATCAAATGTACTTGATGTACCTTTCAAAAATAAATTCTTGAAAATAAAATTTTGTCTAAAACAATATTTTTAAATGCAAATTGATCGCAAGATAATAATCGAAGTTAAGTGTATGAATAGTGTTCCTGGTCGTGCTTATGCCTAGAGATACTATATATTGTATTTAACTACCATTTGAAATCGTGATTGCGCGGTAGTTGCGTAGGAAATTATATGCGTGGTGTAATGCGTATAGGGAATGCTAAGGTTAGGAACTATAACCTTAGGGATATGGATAATGAAATGAACATGAAAGCTTAGAATTTTATCAGAATAAATGAGTTGAGTGGTTGGAAGTTAGCACCACTTAGGAAATGAACGAGTCAGTTCATGGTTGTCAAGTCTACTAGTAATTGGCATGTGCGTTGCTAGTTAGACTGAAATGAAAATTACATGACCTTTGTCGCTTATCAATCGTATAGATGCTAGTCGAGGACGAGACGCAGGGCGCCCACTCCGGCACCCGGTCGCACCACCCGCGCTTCGACGCCAGACTTGTACCGAGGTTGTAGGTATTACGCCACGCTATCGCATCGTGCCGAGATAACAGGTAGACAAGAAGATCCTAGTAACCCCCGCTGTAGGCTTAGGGCGTATCATCCGACATTCACGTGGGAAAGAGACCCGACGGGTGGCGCACCATTGGTTCATACGTAACGAGAAGGTGTTGAGGCCACGTAGATTAATTGACACCGACCAGATTAGACTAATCATGTTTCTAGCTAGAGAATGAGGCCCAACTATGGTGGAAATGGGAAAGGACCTCTAGAGACCTTAGAGGAGTCGTTGTACGTGAGTCTCTCCTAGGGATTAGGGCGAGAAGAGGGATGATATGTCAAGGTTGCGAGGTGGAGATCTCGGGGACTCTACTCAATAAAGGGACCCGGAGGATCATGGACATGTCAAAGTTCGATGTCATCCTCGGGATGGACCGGCCGATACTACGTGATCGCACGACAGAGCGCAGAAGGGTTACCGCCACACACGACGGTACTAGTGTATTTCGTGGGGACAAACATGATATTTTGGCCTCGATATAGTATACGAAGTTCAGTGTCGTGGACAAGCACTGGTTGGCTAGCGAGCCTTACCCCAGAGGACGAGGAGAGATCGACTTGATCTACCTCTAGTAAGAAGGCGAGTATGTGGATGTTTTTCCGTATGAGCTACCCGACCGCTTCCAATAAAGGGTAGACTTGAGATCGAAGTTACACCTCGGTACTTCACCCATCTCTATGACTCGCATAGATGGCACCTATTGAAGTCGTAGGAACTCGTATCCAAGCATAAGAGCTATTGGACAGCAAGTTTATTAGACCGAGCACTTCACCGTGGGCGCCGTTCTATTTACAAGAAGAAGGGCAAGACCCTTCGACCGTGCATTGACTATAGGCGCTGAACGTAGTTATGATCCGCACCCGCACTCCACAATGGTGATTGATGAATTATTCGACCGCTGAGATAGTTTGAGTTTTCCATTCTGAAGATAGACCTTCGCACCGGTTACCATCGCCGAGGGTTAGGATACCTGATATCCCTAAGACAAATAAGGCTAGGACGCTGCTATGGGCACTTTGAGCTTACGGTGATGCCTCTTGATTGACGATCGCGCTTAGCAAAGTTGATTCATGGATCTCATGCATGATGTTCCAAACCTATCGTGACGCTTGTCACAATTTTCGCGACGACATTTGACTACTCCCGGGCCAAAAGGAGCATGAGTATCACTTGAGGATTGTATTACAAGCATCGAGAGACCATCAATAGCACGCTAAGTTCGCAGGCGCGAAGCTTTAGCTTACCGAGGAAGATTTTCGGGACACGTGTGTCGCACCGTGAGTGTCGGCCACTCCAGAGAAGGTTGGAGTGCGTTGATGCGCTGGAGAGACCTAATGTCACCTTCGAGATACGTAGTTTCTGGGATTACCGGGTATTACAGTAGAGATTCGAGAATGGGTCAAGTTGTCCATTCAAGTGTGATTGTAGGATTTCGCCACGGATATGGAAATCACATGGGGTTGGGACGACCACCATGTAGAGAGAAATCGAGATACTTTGGAACACTCGATGCCTGGTGTTGGTAGCAAGAGGGAGGATCAGCTTTCTCCTAGTTCAGGGAAGAGGCAGAAGACTTCTGCTTCACACTAGTTTCAGGACTAGGGCCAGGATTGAGCATGAGTGAAGGGATTTCGCCCCCAGGATCCCAAGATTTCGGGACAGCGCCAGCTCCCAAGTACTGTAACGTGAGAAAGACACTGCTTCTTTTCCTCCACCCCCTAGTACGGGTCGAGGAACCGCTTAGTTTCTCAAGTTATACAAGCACTCCCAAGAACACAAATAGGTCGAGGGGCCGAGGGGTTGAAGTCGTGGACAGATCGAGTTGCGCAATGAAAGCGTAGGAACCTTGGGCGTGGTGACCTTATCGTCGTTGATGTCAACATAGATGAAGCTGACGCCATCGTTGTCGCACTGGGACCTTAGTCGTTGTCATAACCGATTACCCATTACTGGATTTGGGCTAGAGGTTAAGGCCTTTAGAGAAGCCAAGTGTAGATGTTCTTCCTGTGGTGTAGGGTGAGAGTCGACCCGACAGGCCTGGGAGTGACTCGAGATGAAACCCACCCACATATCACGTAGACTTAGAGTTGAGTGATAGGAGTTCGGGAGTGACTCGAGGTTTGGATACCCCTTTGAAAATTGCATTGGGCGTTGTTGAGCTGTAGATTACGGTTTGGATATCACATGGTATGGGAGGCCATGTAGATTAACGTTATGTTGGGCCAAGGTGGAAGAGAGTTCCATCACTGGTCCTGATTTGATTAGAGACATCTCTGAGAAGGTGAGCTTGACATCGCGCTTCTCACTCCGCCGAGCCGCAAAAAGAGCTATGCTAATGCGACGCCTTCGACCCTTAGAGTTTGAGGTTTGTGATCACGTTTCCTTCAAGGTGACTCAAGAGAGAGGTCGCCCTGGCATGAGAAGCTATCGCCGAGATTCATTGGACTCGAGATACCGAGAGGATAGGCACTGCTAAGGCACCTGCTAGCGTTATCGCCCGAAGATATCGTGTCCACGAGGTGTTTCAATGCCTCACGTTCCTCGATATATATACCCGCATCCAGCTCATGTGGTGGATCGGGGCGCATTTGAGGTCGACACGGGCGGGACCTTCGGTGTGGACCGCAGGCATTGTTGATAGTCGTGACCATGTTTTGCGACGCAAGACCGTGAGGCTAGTGAGAGTGCTATGGCGGCACTATGGAGTGGAGGAGTCAACGTGGAGCCAGATACGATGTCGGGCCACATATCCCTTCGTTTAGGATGAAGGCATCGTGGTTTAGTTGTTGAAGCATTTAAATGACTAGCTTATGCATGGTACAATGCACGTTGCATATGCATGGGAGTGAGAGAGATTGTCCCTAATTCTCGACAAAATTCCTTTAAGGAGGGGAGAATGGGAGATTCCATAGCTCCCACTTAGGGAAAATGGCAAAATCGTAATTTCACACAAAATTGTACTCGTTAAAAAATCCACATAATTTATTATTTAGATCTCGATGACAAAACAGATTGAAAATCGTTGGAATCGCCTTCAAAAAACTCTAGTTAGCACGTAAAATTGCATGATTCACGCCTGAGTCGACGCTTGAGGCATCGCCGCTTTCTGCAAATGTGAAAATGAATTTCGATGCGACGAAAGTCACATATAGCACGTATTCATGTACCATAAGTGGTATGAGTAGAGAAATGATGAAAATGGATGACCGAGGTAGTGCCGAATATCACTCGTAAGAGGGACATAAACGCCATTTTTAGCGCGTCACTAAATGACAAAAGATCAATAGTACCCATCTCCTACATATTGGAGATGGCAACCAAAACGTGAAAGGAACCAGACAGCCAGCCAAAGAAGTTTGGGCTTGAGTTTTTTGCAGAGAGACTTCTCTCCCTAAAAATACGTGGCATCCGACCGCTGCTGGCCGGGCGAAGGAAAAACGCTCTATGCGTATGCTACGTGGTGGGATCGATTGTGAGTTTTTCGACAAACCTTAAGAGGTAGGATTTTCCTCCCTACGAGTTTTATTCTCACGGCAGCCGCAATGCTCAGTCAAGAGGCCGTTAAAGTTGTGTTGACGGTCCCAAAACACAGGACCTAATTATTGAAATTTTTAGAAACTTTTAGAGGCCTTTTCATACAAATCGCAAGTATGGGCCACGCTAATTACGTTGCTGCTTATGTATTAAATGGTGCTTGGTATGTCTAGGGCCTAAATGGTCATGGAAACCGGTTCACTAAGTGAACCGATGTTTTGTGATTTTTCTAGAATGCAACGAGGGTTTCACTATTCCTGAATAGTGTTCTCAAAATATATATTTTTTAAAATATGTGTCAATGAAAGTGATTTAAATTAAATTAAGTCAGGTTTGACACATTATTGTTCGCGAGCTAATTTTGATGTTTGAAATGATAATTTCCATGACATGATTGTGGTGTGATTGAATATTATGTGAATATGTGCATGCTTACATATTTGCATGTGATTAGACCTAATTGGAAAATGGCATACATAAGATTCCATATGCACTCGGAACATCCTAGGACTATAGGAGTTAGTGCATGAGACCCAGTCTATAGAAAAATAGTTCGGAGGTTGTCTAAAAATATTAATTATCGGACGGTAGTCCACAAACTAAAAAAATATCAATCGTCGGAGCGGCCCAATTGATATTCCATCTGAGGTAGTCCACAGTCATTTGATGAGAACACCGCTCTGAGCGCCCAATTGATATATATACATCGGAGGGTTGTCCACTAATAAAACAATAATTCTCATACAAGGCTTAGGCGAGGAGAGAGTCGGTGGTGACCTCTGATCCGAGTTGGTCATGTAGACATTCAAGTAGATCATGCATTTGCTTGAATGTGTGTTTACTTTGGAACATTGCACCGTACTTAGGTGGTGAGCCCACTTAGGCGATTCTCCTACTGAGTTTTAGCTCACCCTCGCCGTGGGACCCTTGATGTGCACAGGAGCGGCGAGGAGACGTTCACCCTGAGGTCGTTTTTAGAAGAAAGCCTGACGTGGTTTTGGTGTCACATTGTATACATGTATTATAAATTATTTTCTATTTAATATATGTTGTATAAGAGTAGTTTATTAACTCTGAAACTATCGATATAGTTTGATATATTGTGATGAGTATTGTTTATGTCTCCAAGGTCAGATACTCATGTAATTTGAGATACATTTGAGAGATGATTTGCTTTGACAGATATGCGTGTTTTGTAATTGGGTAGCTAAAGGAGACTCTCGCCTAATTCTGAAGTGGCGTCTGCAACTCGACATCCACTTGTATTCACGAGTTGATTCGTAGTCAACTAACCCCGGCTCAAGCTGCCAATAGCTGATTTGACCTAAAATCGTAATGAATTCGATTAATAAAAAAACGAATCGCTATATTATTTCAAGCAAATCAATTAATTATGAAATTAGGTTTTGCCTTCACCTCGGCCACACTCGATGAATTTTAACTCTAAATATATTATTCATTTAGTATATTAATTGATTTACAATGGGTTGATCAATGTGTTTTTACAAGATATTCTTCTCGATATATTTGTCTATCTCGTAGGTATTGCATCTCTGCCTCAAACTCCTCGACTCAAACGGTTAAATGTTTAAACCCTTAATGCCACACTTGGAACCGGGATATCTCTATTCACCGATTGACCAAGTGTCGTCTATTCATATCCCCGGGGTCATCTCTGATCTCATACCCCAAAGAAACACGCCATTGTCACAAACACTACCATGTAAATAAAATGCGAGATAGAGCAAGTCAAGATAAATCAATCCATATAATGAATAAAACATAATTAATCATTAATCCATTCAAAGTAGTAAGGCTACAACAAAACCTAGAAATAAATCTAGAACATCTCAAGTAAAGAAAAAACATAAAAAAAAAAAAAAGAAATAAAGAAAGAGGATGAGAATAAACTATTTGAGGAAAGCGCCATCTCCTTTTCTTCAATCTCCTTCTTCTTCAAGTTGAGATGTGGCGTAGGGTATTTCCACCCTAGAGACCTCCTTCAAAAAGCTCAAAATCGTCACAAATCCTCCTCCTTTCGATTCCTCAGGTTTGAGCTAAACCCTCCATTATGGGCTCAAATGGGCTAAAAATCCACCAAAACCAACCCTAGTTAAACGCGTCGCGGCGTCGTGTAACAACGTTTCTGCAACGTTGGTTCCCGAACGTCGAGACATTCTTTGCGATCCTATTTTGCTCCAACCGTAAGGCCATAACTTTGTCATCGAACTCAGTTGGGTGTTTTTGAGTACAAGGTGGAAGATCTTGAAGTGTGAAATCCATCCATATATGGATTAATGCAATAGGAGCTCATATAATGTCTGAAAGGTCAAAATTCAGTAGCCTCTCCTGCTGAAGATATGCTTTGCAATGTTGCTGATTTTTCTTCCAGGCTTGGAGACTTTGCATAAAGTTCTTTTGATCGAACTCAATTTTGGTGTTCTTGGTATCCCTGGGAAGCTCTTGAAATTTAGAATCCATACATATAAAGCTTGCATCAATTGGAGCTTATATAATATCTGAAAACGTCAAAATACAGTAGCTGCTAATGTAGCAGTTTTTCCACCAATTTTGCACAATTCAACCAAATGGATGACCTGATCATAAGTATGAACTTTTAGAGCATTATGGCACTTATTTAACATAAAAGCACTAGAAAAACTGGCTAAGCATGGGGATAAAATGAGTACTTAAGATACTCATCGTGAGCTTCTATGGTGTTACCGCGTTTAGGATTATTTCATGGAACTTACACCTTAATCTTGCGCTTTGTTAAGAGATGGCGACCAGAGACTCATACATTCCACTTACCTCAGGGGGAGTGCATGATCACACTCCAATACATTGCCGTTCTTCTTGGGTGCAGTTGATGGGAGTAGCGATTCTGTGACATCCCCATATTGGAGAATGTTTTGTCATTCTTTGTTAGGTTTCATTCGGGGGATCAGTTTAGATGAATGATACCTTTATCTTGGATTGGTCGGAGCTTTCCTAGTTTGGCACTTGATGCTGATGAGGAGTCTATTCAACGATATGCTATGGCTTATATTTTACAGCTTATGGAGGTTTCCTTTTTTTCGAGGAAGAGTCGCGATAAGGTCGTGTATGTTTTCACGCCCTACGAGTTTTGAAATTTGGCAGTGCGTTATAAGTTGGGGTAGTGCATGTTTAGCGTGGATTTATCGACAGTTGTGTCACGCTTCTCATATTGATACTCATGATATGTCTGGACCATTGATATTACTTCAAATATGGATATGGGATAGGTTTCCATACATTGCACCTAATCGTTTATATAACTCCACATGATGATCAATTACCTGCAGCTCCACTAGCCATTCGGTATATATGCAAAATTATCATTAATGTTACTATTATGATCCAATTAAAATTCATCTTTTATGTCTTTTTTATGACCCAATT
Source organism: Tetrastigma voinierianum (assembly GCA_016808115.1). NCBI lineage: Eukaryota > Viridiplantae > Streptophyta > Magnoliopsida > Vitales > Vitaceae > Tetrastigma > Tetrastigma voinierianum. Next base: position 334,212 of record JAEQBH010005861.1, on the reverse strand, counting down.
CAAAATTACATAGGTTAGGTTCATTCTATGTTTTTTTTTTTTTACACAGATGGAAAGATGAGTATTGGACCACCTCGTCATCTATGCATGTTTTATCGCAATATAGGTACCAGCTTGATCGACTTATGTCGGATCAGGTGATAAAACTTCGACTTCTTTACTTTAACTATTTTCCTTCAACAATTTCCAAACTCTTGATTACAAATAACAAATTTTTTTATTTAACAATAGATTATATGGCAGCCTTATGATGATGATGTGAGAGGTGGACTTCCTGATTATTGTTTAGTTGGGAAAGATCTTTGGTGCACTATATCACCATTGATATGTTTCCACATTGTTGAATGGCATAGACCTAATCGTGTTATCGCGACGGTTGGGTTTTGAGGATTCCTCAACCATGTGACAATGATTAAACTTACGTAACTATGATTTGAGAGGTAGGCATGATGTTGATTGGGCGAACGACATGGAAATTTTTATTCGATGATGCGCGCGCAAACACGATCATATTGCTCGAATCCGGATGACATTTGGTCCATTGGGGTATCATGATCCATACATGGTCTTGTATTGCCTGATTACTATTCGATTTCTTACTCGTAGTGGGTCCTTCCATGAGCTATTGGTAATTTTCATTTCTTATATATTTATTACATTATATTATATTATATTTTTAACATCCAAACTCATAACATGGTTTGCGGACTAGTAGCATACATGTCAGATACATCATATTGCACCTTGAGGAGGATATGCGTATCCATAGATTATGTACTCTTGTATTAGAGCCATGAGATGGATGAACACATGCTCCATATAGTATTGGTGTAGTTACACAACTCCAATCTTCGTCACGAGGCGTGCGAACCAGAGGATAAGGGGTCACATGGGAGAGGGACTAAACATACTTCAGTTGTTTCACATACACCATCGATTGATATTGGGGGCACCCATGACCTCAATCTGGGGTCCTGAAGCCAGGAAGGAGGGGGCTCATGGGATGAAAGGACTAGTCATCGTCGATCTTCTAGGTGCACCATTGACGACGTGCTTGGATTACCTGTGGAGGGCTCTCATATTACACTTGTGGAGGTTCCGCCCCACACCACTTACGGTACCATTTGTTGCATCATCACGTAACCATTGGAGCTATGTCAATGTTGAGAATTCTGTTCGGTCAATGTTGATCAAGAGGCAGATGATGATCATGGCCAGGCGTGATAGGAGATGCGAGGAGGAGACATGGTCGTTGAACATGAGAAGGTGCGCTCTAGTCCCCATAGAACCAATGGTTGGACATCATGGGCGTCGATACGAAAAGGAAGGCCTAACCGTGCGGTACTCATTGAGAATCTTACTACATTTGACTTGTATTTCGATATTATTAGTTTTTGGTGTTAGTGCCAATTATTTTTGATGTTATTTTATGTAATGTGTATTTTGGGTATTTCTACTTATAATTCATGTTTTGGATATTATTGGTACTTTGGATGTTTTGTTATATAGTCTATTGGAAGGTGTTGACTTGGTTAGTTTGGTTTCATTGATATTGGATTAAATGTTGAATCTTGATGTTATCTGGGTGATAAATTTATGATTTGTATTAGAGATGAAGTTTTGATATAAAAAGTTGTCTTATAGAATGAGTGCAAGGTGTCCTACAGAAGTAACACTTTTAGAATAATTGTTGTTTATGAAGAATAGTGCAAAGCATCTCTTCAAAAGGTAGTGTAAATTGAAGATTTTCAAAATTATGAAAGTGTCTCTTCAAAAGACACTTTCAACGAAATAGTACAAAGGTGTCTCTTCAAAAGACACTTTTAGTGTAAAATGAAAATTTCAAAATTATGAAGGTGTCTCTTTAAAAGATACTTTCAGCGTAAATCGAAATTCTCTAAAATAATGAAGGTGTCTCTTGAAAAGACACTTTCAGTGTAAATTACAAAATTTTCAAAATTATGAAAGTGTCTTTTGAAGAGACATACTTTGATGAAGATCTTGAGTGTCTCTTGAAAAGACACTTTCAGTGTAAATTGAAAATTTTCAAAATTATGAAAGTGTCTCTTCAAAAGATACTTTCATAGAAATATTGCAAATGTGTCTCTTCAAAAGACACTTTCAGTGTAAATCGAAATTCTCTAAAATTATGAAGGTGTCTCTTGAAAAGATACTTTCAGTATAAATTGAAAAATTTTCAAAATTATGAAAGTGTCTTTTGAAGAGACACTTTCAACGAAATAGTGCAAAGGTGTCTCTTCAAAAGACATTTTCAGTGTAAATTGAAAATTTTTCATAATTATGAAAGTGTCTCTTCAAAAGACACTTTCAATGTAAATTGAAATTTTCCAAAATAGTGCAAAGATGTCTTTTCAAAAGACACTTTCAACAAAATAGTGCGAAGGTGTCTCTTTAAAAGGCACTGATGGGGTTTGAAAAAAAGGCGCGCAGGCCCACTCTCCAGGCCCAAAGAAGAAGTAAGCCCAATGAAACACCCAAGCCCCTAGCACCAGCCTGAAACTAAACGGTTAAGCTCGGCCCAAAGGCGGAATGCGTGGGTAATTGGAAAGGCCATATTCGCGAAATAGGACTAAATCTCTCCGATAAGGAAGTAGGATAATTCTCGATAAGCGCTTTTCTGTAAATCAAACCAAATCATGATAAGTAAGTAAGATATTTCCCAATACTTGCTTATCCTATAAATCGAAACCAAATCTCACCAATAAGGGAAGTAGATAATTCTCAATAGCACTTTCCATTTTATCATATTAATCGGCAACGATAAGGAAAGAAAAATCTCGAAGTCAATAAGAGAGAATCATATCACCATCGATTGGGAAAAATATATACTATAAATACTAGGTCATCCCATCGGTGAAAGGTACACAACACATTCGCCTTTTAAGCAGTCCATCTTTTCTCTCGGGGAAAGAATGAGCAGGCATCGGGCGACACGAGGCGAAGCCTGCATGACCACTTCTTCTTGTTTTTGCGGGAAAGTGCCACATCCCGGATCACAGACCCGGCCTTCGCGGTAATCACCGCCGGTACAAACGATCGAGCTGCGAGACCGGCCGCCCGAGAGTCGGTCGACCCAGCGACGCCAGACGCGCTCGGCCGGTCCAGATTGAAAAAAAGCATCATCGGTTAGCGCGATGCGGCCAGGAGCGGCGGTTCCCTTGAGCGTAAAGGCCGATCTCTCGATTCGCGATGGTATCAGCTTCCCGAACCTGGCTCAAGAAGCGGCATGATCCTCAGGATGCGGAGACTGCGAGCTGACGTAGACCCAACCAACCTCGCACGTTAAAGGCGGCGCTAAGCAGCCACGAGCGAGAGTGGGCGCCATCTCCGCGATGACGCGATGGGAGAGTTAGAGCAACTCGCGAGCGGATCTGCTTGCAGTGGGAGTAGCGACAAACTCGAAGGTCATAACCTCACCCCCTCATGAAGGCAACACATTCTCGGCACTCCCAGGAGGCCAAAGCAGTGAGTCAGTGAGGCCAAAGGGGCATGGACCACGCCTTACGGAGAGGAGGGCAGCGAAGCGACACTCGAGGCATGTCGGAACGAGGAACTACGCCATCCTCAGCAAGGGACGGGAGAACGATCATGGGAGCAGAGGTTCAAGAGCCTCCAGCAGGAACTCAGCAGTAAAGGAAGTGGTAAGGGGACGAGCTCCTAATACTATGAACACCTTGGTGCGACAAGGCGAGTCACCATTTTGACAGAAGGTGCTCCTTTCCCCTTCCGGTAGTTTAGAATGCCCTGAGGTGGAAGCGTTCGATGGTGGAGATCTGTCGATCATCTCGACAACACAAGAGAATCAAATGGAGTACATGGGTGTCCGGATACGTAAAGATCAGAGCTTTCTATCACACTAAAAGGCCCGACCTTGGCAGTTCAACAAGCTCACTTCACTCATCAATTTCCTCATTCGAGCTATCCATTGTGTTCGTCTCCTTCATTGGAGCGAAACATACGAGAAAGCAGTTATCATCTGACCATCAAGCGAGCTCGCAAGAAAGCACGAGGTCTTATGTCCGAGAGATTCAATGCGAGTCTCGAAGGTGGGTACTCTCAGACGAAGTTCATATCTTTGCATTCATCCTTTGGTACAGAGTGATCGAAAGTTTGATGTTCTCCATCTCGAAAAACCCTCGGGCGAGCATGTGAAGTGCTGCTAAGAAGAGAATACGTTAACGGCGAAGAAGCCCTCATATCCAAGAAAGGCTCTTGACCGCAGAGAAAGTGGGAGGCGACAATGACGACGGGACGGGCTGAGAGACGAAAAGGCAGAGAACGGCCCCAGAAAGGTGAGCCTCGAGTCTTTGGGTCCGCCTCGGCTGGCCGTGACAATGATATTAGCCTTAGCGGCTTGGATTTGATGAGCTCATTCGCTCTACTCGGGCTATGCGACCTAAGAGTCATATCGGCTCGGTATTCGACCCACGTAAAGCCTCAGCGCCGAGAAAGCCCAGCGGCTGGTTGAATAGCAAACTACTACCTTTCCCGGCAATGCGGCCTGAAGTCGGTCGGCTCAGTATATCGCGCATGAGCCTCGGCGCCAGAGCCAACGGCTTCGAGCCCGGCGGCTAGGCGGCGGCTCGATTTAGCCGAGCTCGACTACTCTACCGGGCCATACATCCCGAAGTCGAGATCAGCTGAGCTATATAAGCCTGAGACACGGCGCGAGAGCCCGGCGGCTCGAGAGCGGCCGGCTTCCGGTTGGCGAGCTCGACTACTACTTAGGCCATGCGGCCAAAGAGTCAAATAAGCTCAAGCCTGCTCGCCCCTGAGAGCCTCGGCGCCAGGCTTCGGTAGCTCACTTTGAGCTTCGACTACTGCCTTTCAGCCATGCGACCTAAAGTCGGTCGGCTCGGGCTATATAAGCCAGCGAGCCACGGCGCCCGGAGCCTAGTAGCTCGCTGGCCAGAGCTCGACTATACGCGCGGGCAGTAACCCGAGTCGGATCGGCAGGCTATATCGCCTGAGCCTCGGCGCCGGGGAGCCCGGAGGCTCGGTTTGAGGCAGCACCTGCTGCTCGGCCGTGCGGCCCGAGAGTCGGTCGGCTCGGGCTATGTCGCCCGCGAGGCCTCGGCTCCGGGCCTGGTTGGCTCGCTGACCCAGGCTCGGCTACGCTCGGGCCATGCGGCCTAAGGGTCGGATCATTGTTTATATAAGCCACGAGGCCACGGCGCTTCGAGACCGGTAGCTCACTTTGGCGAGGCTCGTGACTGCTGCTGCGTGCGAAGTGCATTACGAGTTAGATCATTTCGGTATATCGCTCCTGAGGCCACCGGCGCCAGAGCCCGGCTGACTCGGTTGTGAGGCTGTTCTCTGCTCGGGCCATGCGGCCCATGGAGTCGGATCGGCTGTTATTTCGCCTGAGGCCTCGGCGCCGGTGTGGGACCCATTTCTAGGCAGACCCTTTTGGGTGGATCAGAACCCGGTCAGTCTCCTTAAAATCACTGAAATCATATCTTTGCGAGGCGATTTTAAAATTAGGCAAACTATAACATTTACATTTAGCAATACATTCTGATGAAGGCATCGAAGCTTTTTCAAAATAATTTACAAAAAATAGATGTTCGAGTTCAAATTGTTTTTTACAAAATATCAATATCCAAAAGAAACATGAAATGAATGCACGTAATAGAGACATACTCAAAATTTCCTTCTTTATGACTCAACGCTCCTCGATCTTAGATTAAAACTTTTCGAATCCTTGTATCTATCAGCTCGGTACTGCGCATTGGTTCAAACAATACGTAGCATTTTCATGCTTAGTGGTTCTATACAAATCCATTCTCGGGTTTCAGCTTAAATCAAATCATGCAATTTAATAATTCGAGAACTTTAATCTTTATGGATGATCGTCTGAATGCAATCACATTATCTTTGTTTTATATCTGATCGATTATAGTTTCATTGATCATCCCAACTCCCTTTCACATTCAATATTTCACAATCTCGAAATCAATTCCAATTATGCTCACAATTGATTCAGTTCTACGTTCAATTCAGTTACGAAAAATCAATTCAATTATGCGATCAATTCGGTTATGTCGATCGATTGATTATGCGATCAATTCAGTTATGCCAATCAATTCCAGTTATGCCCATACTTAATTTAACCTATGTCTTCGATATACAAGATATCGAGTCACGGCACGGTCTGGCGGGGCTGTGAGCCGGTATCAAATGGTTTATAACACGATGCAGTCCCGCTTGGGTACATTGTGGTTATAAACAATCAAATAGTGAACAACAGCCGATACGGTCCCGAACATTGATCGAGTAACACATCAATACAATAGTTGTGATGCGCTATTTGACCCTATTGGTATACCAATCTATCAGCTAATATGAACTAAGCAGTTGTATTCTATTAAGGACGTTCCAAATCCTTTATAGCAAAATATATAGTACAATATATGCGTTTGTATAAATCAGATTTATTTTCAATAATCATGCGATTTTTTTATATGCAAATATTTCACAATCACTACTCGAATCAATTAAATCAATTCAATATGCTTTTAGAACAAACATGTAATAACTTGAAACGAGGAATAGGAGTCGGTAGAACAAACCCAAAAATCTTTGCACTTTGATTCCAATCCTTGGAATCTTAATCTCAGTTTGGCTTTTTCTCCTCGTCGGTCCCTATCCCAAAACCATTAAAGAACAACGTGACCGTGCGTACTAGTAGTTTTGGTTAGGATTGATTTTCGGAGTTTAATATGAGTTCCAATTTCAACAAGCTATATATAGATGGATTCTTGACTCAATGGGCTTTCCATAGAGTTCAAGAACACCCAAAATAGAGTTCGGACGAAGGAGTTATGACCTCCCGAAGTTGGAGGTCATACGTAGTCACCTGTGTTTGTGGCGGGCGACGACCTTGGTAAACTCCGTTTGACACCTCGGTCCGACATATTCTATCCTCCTCATGCATATGAATGTATTATTGACTCAATGGGATTTCCATAGAGTCCAAGAACACCTGAAACGGAGTTCGGATGAAGAAGTTATGACCTTCCGAAGGTTGAGGTCATACGTAGTCACACCCAGTCGAGCTAAGCGGCGGGGCGACCTGACCTGATGACTCCATCTAAACCTCGGTGCGACATATTCTATCCTCCCCTCAGAATATGGATGAATTTTTATGACTCAATGATCTTTCCATAGAGTCGAAGACACACCGAATCGGAGTTCATACGAAGGAGTTATGACCTTAGAAGTTGGGAGGTCATACGTAATCCTTCAGACGGCGACTGGGCAGTGCTGACCTCTGAGAATGAAGTGCACGGACCTGTGAATGAGGTCTCTTGACCTGCACATGAATGAGGTCTGCTGACCTTTACAGGATGGTCTGGCCGACCTCCAGCGCATGAGTCTGGCGACCTCCAACGCATAAATTACAATTGACCTCTACGGGATGAGGTCAGTTGACCTCTGCTTGAGGATGAGTCACGGTGACCTCTACGAATGGCGATCGATAAAGGACCATAACTTGGTCTACAGAGGTCTGAATTGAGAAATTCAAAAGCCTAACATCAAGTTCATAGCTGTGGATACAATTTACTAGAAGGGACTCTGCAAATTCCCTTCGCCATTGCCCAAAATCTCATCTCTAAAAAAGGTCGGAGCCCCAGCGCCTTTACCCTGATGTGTGACTTCCCATGGTTTAAATATAACCAGAAACATTCCCTAAGACCGAAGATAACCACCACACAGCCCTTAGGGTAGAAAATAACCAAAGTAGGAGAAAACCTACCTCTTGGAGTTTGTCGGCTTCTGGAGATTCAGGATCTCACTTAGAGCTCTTGTCACGAGGAAAGACTTTCCCTCTTCTTGTGGAAACACATCAATTAGGTCGTTGGGAATCTAGAGAGAGAAGTGAGAGCTTCTCACTCTAAAATAACTCCTCTTTCTCTGTTTTCCTTTTCTTATGGATCACCTTAATCGTACTTTAAAGGAGGAAGCTTCCCTCCCTCTTTCACCATGTCACATGCCACTCCCTTGATTTTTTCTTCTTTTTCTTTATTTCTTTTTATATTTAGGTCCCTGCATTTCTCTATTATTCTTCATTTTAAGTCTCTATTATTTTCCATACTCATTTATTTCTCTAATTTCATAGACATATAAAGTTACCCACAATTGACCCTTGGTCCCATTTTACATTTTTCATATTTTCTCTTTTTCACTTGGGTTTTATTTAAGTTATTAATCATTTAATCAATATTCATCTACAAATTCAGAAAAAATACGAGTTGGCTTGATATACGAATATATAATAAATTTTGTATAAAAATTCAGGTATTTTTGAGGTCCACACCCCGAGCCAGTGGCTCACTTTGTGAGCTCGACTACTGCTGCTCGGGCCGTGCGGCTAAGAGTCGGATCGACTCCGGTATATCGCTCGCGAGGCCCACGGTGCCGGGCCAATGGCTCGGTTGTGACTGACTACTCTGCTCGGGCCACGCGACTGGGAGTCGGATCGGCTCGGGCTATTCAACCCACAAGGAGCCTCGGCGCCGGGCCCGAATCGACTCGGTTGAAAATGAGCTCGAGCCTTCTCTACTCGGGCCGCGGCTGGGGTCGAGATAAGCTCAGTATTCGGCCAGGCCTCGGCGCTCGGGCCAATGACTCGGTTGCGAGCAAACTGACTACTCTGCTTAGGCCACGCGACCTAAGAGTCGGATCGGCTGGGCTATTCAGCCCATAAGACCGCGCCCGGACCTGATGGCTGCTTTGTGAGCTCGACTACTCTGCGCGGGCCCCGTGCCCGAAATTCGGATCGGCTCGGTATATAAGCCCCTGAGGCCTCGGCGCGGGAGCCCGACTCAGTTTACGGCGAGGCTTGACTACTCTACTCGGGCCAAGCGGCCCGAGTCGAGATCAACTTAGAGGTATATCGTCCCGCGAGGCCTCGGCGCCGGGCCCAGCGGCTCGAGTTTAGCCCGAGCTCGACCTTCTCTGCTGGCCACAGAGCTGAAGTCGGCGGATCGGCTCGGGCTATTCAACCAATAAGGCCCTCGGCGCCGGAGCCCGGCGGCTCGGTTTAGCGAGTTCGTACTGCTGCTTTCGGGCCACTGCCGACCTAAGAGTTAGATCATTTCGAGTACATTAAACGTAAGGCCTCGGTGCGGGAGCCCGATTTCGGTTGGCGAGCTCGACTACTGCGCTCGGGCCACGCGGCCCTAAAAGGTCGCTATCATTTCAGTTATTGGCCCGCAAGGCCTCAGCGCCCGGAGCCCAGCAGCTCAGTTTGACAACCTCGACTACTCTACTCAGGCCATGCAGCCTAAAAGTCAGATCAGCTCGGGCTATTCAGCTCAGGAAGGCCTCAGCGCCCACGAAGCCTCAGTAGCTCGGGGAGCCCGAAGCGGCTCGGTAAACGGGCCACGCGGCCACGCGGCCCAGTAGCTCGAGAACTGCGACTCGATCCAAACGGGCCATGCGACCACGGGCTAAGTAACTCGGGAGCTTAGCGGCGCCGGTCAAGCGGGCCATGTAGCCACGAAGCGAGTAGCTTCGGGGCCCGGCGGCTTAGTCCCGAATAAGGCGTGCGGCCGCGGGCCGTGGCTCGGGGAGCCCGATGGCTCGGTCCCGGAAATAGGCCGTAGGCCGCGGGCCGTGGCTCGGGAGCCCGGCGGCTCGGTCCAAAGCGGCCGTAGCGGCCACGGCGCGAGTAGCTCGGGAGCCCGGCCCGGCTCGGTCACAACGGGCCGTACAACCCGAGAGTCGGTTCGGCTCGGGCATTCGGCCAGAGACCCGGCGGCACGGTTTTGAAGAGCTCAACTACTCCAGCTCGGGCGCTGTTGGGCCATTAGGTTCATGCGGGAACAACGAAGAGTCTGAGTAGGCGAAAGTGGTGAAAAATGAATATTCGTGAAAAGGCTACATATGTCACGGGGTCCCAATGACAAAAAAAAGAAGTATCTCAAGCGAAAACAGAAGGACTGCATAGAAGGTTCAGACGGAATACTAAGGGAAAGGGAAGTCCGAACTCGCTAAAAAGCAAAGAAAAGGCTTCCAGACCAAGGAAACACAAGACTAATGGTCAGAGGATATTTACGGAAGAAACAGAAAGAAATTGAAAGAATTAGAAGAAATGAGCGTGAGAACCGAAAAGTCATCATTATCACAAGACATATGACGGCGACAAAGCCCTAACTGATCCAGCCCCGAGTTGACACATGGAAATCACACCCGATACGTTATGCCCTTGCAGTCTTATAGGTGCACAGAGTGGGGAAAACTAATGGGTTTGAAAAAAGGCGCGAGGCCCTCTTGAGACCCAGAAGAAGTAAATGATAAGAGCACCCAAGCCCACGGCACCTGACCTAAAACGAGCCAGTCCGTGACCCTAAAGTAGATAACGTGGGTAATTAGAGGGAGGAGCCCACATTCATGAATCGGACTAAATCCTATGTAAGGGAAGTAGGATAAATTCTCGATAAGCGATTTTCTGTCATCAGGCAAATCTATGATAAGGAAAGTAGGATATTTCCAATAGCCTGCTTATCACGTAAAATCCAAACCAAATCTCACCAATAAGGGAAGTAAGATAATTCTCAATAATTGCTTTCCAATTATCATAATGTCGGCGTGATAAGGAAAGAAAATCGCCGTCGATAAGAGAATCCTTATCACCATCGATTGGGAAAAATATATACTATAAATACCCGGGGCCACCCATCCGGTGAAGGTACGCTGACACATTAGCCCTCTAAGCAGTCCATCTTTTCTCTTAGGAAAGAACTGACTTATGCATTGGAGGCGACCCGCGAGAGCCCTCGTCGGCTCGCCTTTCTTGTTTTGCGGAGGGTGCCACGTCCGAGGCACAGGGCCGGCCGCTGCGGCAAATCTACCGACCGGGTCGATCCGAGGAGCTGCGGGCCGACGCCAGCGGTCGAAGTCAGGCCCGAAGCGACACAGGTATACGCTCCGGCCAGTCCCGGTTGAAAAAGAAGCGTCATCGAGGGCACTTTTCGGTATAAATTGAAATTTTCCAAAATTTTGGAGGTGTCTCTTCAAAAGACACTTTCAATGTAAATTGAAAATTTTCAAAATTTTGAAATTGTCTTTTAAAGAGACACTTTCAATGAAATAGTGCATAGGTGTCTCTTCAAAAAACACTTTCAGTGTAAATTCAATATTTTCATAATTTCAAAAAACACTTTCAACGAAATAGTGTAAAGGTGTCTTTTCAAAAGACACTTTCAATATAAATTCAAAATTTTCATCATTTTAGAAAGTGTCTCTTGAAGAGAGACACTATCACAAATGTACAAATCTACGTGATTATCAGACTATTTTTAAACCTATTATTGATTAATGCCCAAAAAGTGCAATTTTGAACCCTATATTAGATAGGTTTGAGTGCTTTTTGCGCATTAATCATGTCATTTATACCAATTGAGTGTTCTAGTCTTCTTATTAACACTTATGCCATTTAGGGTATTTTTGGTTGTTTTGTAGGCTTTGCACACTCTTGGAGTTCAATCTTTGAATCAAGTGATGAATCATGAAGTTGGAATTCAAGTCTCGGCCATCAAACCGGCCCAGATTCAATGAGAAAACGAGCGAATGAAGAAAATTCAATGCAGTTGAAGATAGGAGGCAATGCAGTGAAGAGTCAACAATGCAGGGATTTTCGCTAGAGTTGCGAAAATTTTCGCTAGGATTGCGAAAATTTCGCAACCTTAGCGAAAATTTCGCAACCTAAGCGAAAATGCCAAATTTCGCTAGACCACTCAAATTTATTCTTAGCGTTCCTTAGCGAAAATAATTGATTAGCTTCTCACAATAATTTCGCTAGCAGCGAGGAAATTTCATGTAAGAAATTACTCCTGTCATGAAATTTCTTGTTTTAAGCTAGACACAGTGATTTAACTAATTAGCGAAATTCCTGACCTGCGAAAATTTGATGCCTAGATCATGCTTTGTAATTAATGCCAATAGCCTCCAAACTTGGTGTATTACTTAATTGTCCTATAACAGCGATTTCATAGGTTTTTTGGTATTTTCATACCTTGTGGAGGCCTATATAAGCCCCTCTTGTTTTGTAACCTAAGTAACAATTGGGAAGCAACAATCTGTGGAGAAGATATTTTTGTAAGTTTTTATTTTTGTAAATAAAGTATTTTATTTTAGGTTTTGCTTTTATTTCTTTTCTCTCTTCTCTCTCTTCTTTCTCTCCCTTTCCCGGCTGCCAAACACACCTCTTGAGGATGTGACTGAGAGATGCTTGGCTAAACCTCCTTTCTTTGAAGAGGAAGGAAGCTAGCTTAGTGGTGAGCATATGCATGTTGTTCTCTTGTACTAAAGCTACGGGTAGTGTATTTATGGCCCATATATTCTCAAAACAGCGGTTGCGTAACATTGAATGTCATTAATTTGGCCAATACTCTCCATGCTTTAGAATCCAGTGCATATTCAGTGAGAGAGTTACTGTGATTCTTTAGATGGTCTTTACGAGCCTTTAAAATGATATTTAGGGTTGCATAGCATTTAATGTTATTGATTTGGCCAATACTCTCCATGCTTTAGGACTATTGTTCTTTAGATGGTCTTTACGAGCCTCTGAGATGATATTAAATGTTAGGGTTTTTTAAACTAAAAGGGGCCATGGCATGCTACTGTGACTCAAATAGGAGATGTTTCATGGGTGAGTGACGAGGGCCGGTGCGCGGTGGCATAAGTGATGCCTAAGTGCGTGCAGCGTAGCTAGTAATATAGTGTACTCACGTGCGGATATCGATCCACGGGGAAGGTAAGTTGACTACGGATGTTACGCCTCTCGAGCGATATAAGATAAATGATTCTAAGATGGAATTTAGATACTAACTGTAACTAAACTATTGGTTTTGGTGAATTGATAATGTAGGAGCCTAGGGTTAAATCTCCACACGTACATTCGTGGATTATTCTCCCCAAGGTGTTGTTGTCGATTGTTTTATAACATATCAATGGCGAGGTGATCTTGCCTACGAGATATCCTCTCTCGAGGTATATTCGCTGTTTAGGTAGATTAGAATCAGTATATCTCTATCTCGACTACATTGAAATGCTTAATGTTGACGAAACCACCCACCCGGGTTGAATATCTCTATTACGAATCGGCTAAAAATACACTCTACCGGATCCACGAATACCCTCACATCTCTCAGTCTCGGATCTTCGAGTGTAAGTATGTTAATATTGGCCGGATATTATCATATAATTAACATGCAGTATAAACCGAGATGTGATAAATTAACAACAGATTGATTAACATGAAGGTTAACTTAATCCATGAAGTACGTGACGAGGGGTTTGATGCTTCCCCAGAAAAGAAGTTTAGAACATCATGGAAGGGAAAGAAATAATATGTAATATGAAGGACATCCTCATGCGATCCATAAAATAATCAAAACAATAAGGAAAAACTAATGTCTAATCGAGGAAATCTTTGAAGTACGTATTTACGGGTTCTCGATTAGTCCCATAAAGTGCACGTCCTTGATGCCTAGATTCAGGCCTCGCGTTTAATGATGAGATCGGAATTTTGTGGCGGCGTCGGCGTGATGGCGTGGCGGCGATCGCGACGTGGCGCGTCAGCGGCGTGAAGCGGGTTGACCGTAATAATTGACACTCCGCGTCGTGACTTGGTGACGTCGCGACGTGGAGACGTCGCGACGTGGCAGTGCTTCCTTGCCTACTCCTTATTGCTCCAAAAAGCTTCCAAAAGATGTTCTTCTTGCCTGCATCGACGTATTTCAAATAAACACTTAATAAAGTCCCAACACCTGACTATATAAATAATGCGAAACAACATGAAAATGCGAGGCGGCGAGTGTAATCTGAGTGTTTAAGCACTCATCACACCCCGAGCAATTTCTTGTCCTCGAAGCAAGAGCGACTCTAAACGAGGACACACACACTCTTCGACACCGTACGGCTAACACTAAGACAATGTGTGCTCATCTTTGAAAAATAATGGATCAATTTGGACTAATTCGCATACTCAATGTTTTGCTCGTGTTGATAGAGGCATCTGGATACTTGACTTCGGTAGCCGATTGAAGTAGGTGAAACTGACTAGTGCATCGACTCCCGTGGTATTCAATGGCCATTCCCGAAACCCACATGTGCTCATGGTGGATGGCCTCCGAGAATATGCCCTAAATTAGATACCCCCGAGCTTAAGTTCAACTTACCTATTAGGAAGAGAGCGAACTAAACAAGGATCTGACATACCTATTTATTCATGACCATGAGAAACTAGAAATTTCTATGTAACAAAAGCGAAAGGAAAGAACCTGAGTGCGGCGGTTTTAGTTAAGTGTCCCTGTAGCGGGGTTCCATTGGTGACTCCCCACCAGTTGGTTAAGGGCACCAGGCATTCAATTCCCTTCAAACTTCACCCCGAACACTCAACCAAACTCAATGGCCCTAGGTTGCGTAGGCGATCCATCTTACGTCAGTAACCAACTGACGGTGAAGTCGATGACTCGACCCGGTTGGCTTTCAGGCATGGAAAGTAGGCCCCTCGGGCGTAGGGATTAGATTGGATGATCGCTTATTCCTATACTTATACCTGTACATCATTTTCTTTTTCTTTTCTTTTTCTACTTTTTCTTTTTTCTATTGTTTTGTATTTTCTCTTTTTGGTTGGGGCTCAATGGCAATCCTCTTTTCATTAGGTGTCACATCCCACTTGAATGGTTCGAATCTCCACTAGGTTGGATGAACTTTGATGGTGTTCGGCCTCTATGCATACTGCACCAAGTCGCTAATGTGTGTGTGCGATAGAAGTCTTTGAGAATTGGTGTCTTGCCTACAGGATTAGTTCAACGGCCCTTTTCACTTATTGACCTATTCTGAGTATCCAGCTATATGCCTCAGAACACTTCTATAGTGCAATCAATCAAAATGATCCTCAATTTTCAACATGACATACATGTATACACACGTTCTGCCATCCTCTACTACTTAACACTCTTTACCTTTAAAAAAAAAAAAAAAAAAAAAAAAAAAAAAAAAAAAAAAAAAAAAAAAAAAAAAAAAAAAAAAAAAAAAAAAAAAAAAAAAAAAAAAAAAAAAAAAAAAAAAAAAAAAAAAAAAAAAAAAAATTTGTGATTTTGGCTCTTAAGTAAAGAGAAGCATAATATATAACAAATGATTCATAATCATAAGCGAAAAATGCAATGCCACAGCTCAAACAAATATTAACACTACCTACAAGCGCATGCAATACTAAAAACAAAACACACGAAAATGCGAACAACAATACTATAAACTATAAAACTAAAACAACATGAAAATAAAGCAATGATAAGCAAAACATAATGTCAGAGACAAATACCACTGACAAGATCCGGTGTCACATTTGGTAAGCAAAATATAGGGAAGGGACTCCCACGTAGATCGCGATTGGCGGTGGCGGTGGGTGGTGGAAAGCTAGGAGGCTGGCGCGGTGAGCTGCATGGTCTGTGGCTGGCTGCGTGGGATGATGGCCCGGTCGGCGAGGAGGCTTGGTTGTGCGTAATCGGCCACGCGGCGCCTCCGTGTCACGGAGTAACGAGGGACGGTGCTCACGAGTCTCACCATCCCAAAATGCGTCCAAAGCCGCTCAGTCAGGGGAGAGCTTGGGTCCTCGAGATGCGGTGAAGGCCGGAGGAACGGGGCGCTGAGGCTGGCTGGGTGGAGGTGGTGGAGGTGAGACGAAGGAGGCGACGATGTCCTCTGGGTGTCACCAGGGAATCCATAGAAACGAATGTCTGGGGCTTCGTCCTCGTGCGAGGGCTCGTGTCGCAGTCATAGACTCACCGAGGTTGCGGGACACCGGGTGTGTCGCTTAGTAGATATGGCCTTGATAGGATGGAAGCCGAGGCCTCATTGTGGGTCAGGGGCACCGGCTGCTTACCTGAAGCCGAAGATCGAAAAAGGGTGCGAGGTTTATTTTACGCATCCCGGTTATGGAGATGGCATCCTGATAACACCGCGGCGTCGAATGGTATATCTGTGAGATGGCGTGGTTGGGCAAGGGCCCGGGCGGAGTCACCTCACACACATTCGTCGTCGGGTATAAGGCCTTTGAAGTGATAAAATGATGCCACACCTTAGGAATGTAGGCGAATGCTTGGCGAAATTCTGCGTGACCGTGTGATGATCGCCGCTCCACCACGACCTTTGGTCGACACTCGGATGACCTCGTGATAGTCGAGGTGCTCGCGGAGCGTCGAAGGGCCCGAAGGGATATCGCTCGGGCCATATTGGCTATTGATGCGACTCAGCGAAGTCGACCAATACACCTCGCACCTGACCTTTTGAGGGCGTGGGCGAGGTTGGCGATAAAATTCCCGAACCGCGCTCATGGCGGTTGCTGGCGAGGGGAGGTTGGCCTGAGCACGCCAACCCTTAGCCTCGATGGTTTCCTAAAAATCTTGGGGTGGTAGAAACCCCTTCTCCTTAATGAAGGATCGGTTTTGCAAATTATGCTAAGCAGATCCTTGTGATCCGATTTACAAAGCGCGAGCGTCGAAGGCGAGGTCGGGGCCTCACGGCAGGCTCCGCAGCAGTGGTTCTGCCGGCTTGCGGGGACCATCCTGTCAGAGACAAAACTGAAGCCTTGTGTGCAATGCACACTAAGGGGACCTCAAAGCTTCTTAAGACTCAACCACGACCGGAAATATGACTAGTAACTCACAAGAACACAGATTAACTTGAATGAAGACCTCTGGACTCTAGACTAAATGAAACAACGAAATAAACCCTAGTCCTAATGTACTGAGCAGAATCGGATACACGGTGGTGGGAAGGCCACTATGATCCAAAACTAGCTCGATGGGTGACTTACGGTGGAGTTGAAGCGAATGGAAGTCCCAATGGTGAGAACACGAGCGAAGGTCTGGCCCGGCCGTGGCAGAGAACTAGGGTTTGGGGAGAGGTTTGTGCGAATGAAGGCGAAAATGGCCTATTCGGTTAAGGCCGGTCTCACGTCGCGTACGTGCGAGAAGAATACGTCGCGGCGTGAGCGGGCGATTAGGCGGCGTCGCGGCGTGTAAAACAACGTCAGCGGCGTGGCGAGAACATATCAAAATGGCGGTCGCGGCGTGGAGACTCACGTCGCGGCGTGGCGGAAGTGACCAAATGGCGTCGCGGCGTGTAAAAGCGACGTCGCGGCGATGAAGAAAGTCAAACGATCGCGACGTGACCAGAACTACGATATGGCGTCGCGGCGTGTATAAGTGGCGTCCAGCGGCGTGAAAAGTCCACGCGCGTCGCGGCGTGAGAATCTGCGTCAGCGGCGTGGCCAAAGATGCTAAAAATGGCGTGGCGGCGTGGGACTCCGCGCGATCATGGCGTGTATCTCTCATGAAGTTTTCGATACATTATCGCGACCCACTTTTGAGAACTCTCCGCGTCGCGAACTTTATTCGGTCATTGAACATTTGTAAGACACACTGCGGCAGGTCTGATTAAACGATAAACAAAAACATTGAGCATGAACACCACTAGAAACCAAAAATTGCTGAAAATAACGTATAGAACTTAAAACTACAGAATTTAAGAACACTTGGGTTGCCTCGAAAGCGTGGCCCATGTTTAATGTCGTTAGCTCGACAATCCACGGATCTCAATGTGGCGAAGCATAAACCAGTGGTGATGATTATCTTCTGCCATTGTTAAGAGGCCAAACTTGCTTGTCGACCCGACACTTCGCCACCATAGTACGGTTTCAAGCGTTGAATCGCGTGAATGTCCACTCCGGGGTGTGAAACTTCTACTCCCTCCATGGGAAAAGACTTTGGTCAGCGCCAAAGGTCCGGACCATCGGGACTTCAATTTCGGGAAAGAGCTTTGGCGGGAATTGAATAAAGAACTTGTTGTCCATTTGTGAACTCTTTCAGTGATGTGTTTGTCATGCGGGCCTTGGTCTTTTCCTTGTAAATCACGAGGGCGTTCTCGTAATGCTTCGTTTAGACTCATCAAGCTCAGCGAGTTGAAGTAGTCGTTTTCACCAGCTAATGTCTTGTCCATGTTTAGTTGTGGTGGCCCGATAAACTCGATGCTCCAGTTCCAACGGAAGATGTCGAGCTACACCCATCTGTGAAGTCGAGCGAGACATACGAAGGGGTCTTAAATGCGGTGCGATATGCCCAGAGTGCATCGTCTATCTTTTTAGACCAATCCTTCCTGGAGCTGTTTACTGTCTTCTCGAGAATGTATTTGATTTCACGGTTGGATACCTCTGCTTGTCCATTTGATTGTGGGTGGTATCACGAGGGATGTCTGCGATGGCGTACTCAGTACTTTGCAAACATCAATTACCTTGTTGCGAGAAATGTGTACCATTATCGTGATCAAGCTGAGTTCCAAAACGTGAGAAGAGATATTCTTTCTTAGCCGAGGAATTGGGCCTTAACATTGGCATCGACCGTGCGTGTAGGAATCGCACCAGCGGAAACATAGTCCTTGCCCAGCCAAGATGTCTGAATTGTTGTGCGATGCAGGAGATGGTCCCATGTCGATTCCCCATAGATCGAACAACTCACTTCAAGATAGGATGCATAGGTGGCTCGTCCTTTCTAGAGATGTTCCCCGACGTTGACACTTGTCACGAGTGGAAACGAAATAGATGGGCTTTAAATAAGGAAGGCCGATAAAAGCCCGATTGTAGAACCTTGGCATTGTTTTACGTCCACGAAAGTGTCACCACCGCGATGAGAGTGTGACAATGGTTCAAAATACTATGCATTTCATCTTCGGGCACACATCTCCCTTATCACTGATCGGCCACGGTCTTTTGTAGAATGAGCTCTTTCGATAGTAGTGCTTAAGGTGTGCGAAAAACCTTTTTTCTTGATGGTTAAGTGCGGGTGGAATCACCTTTGCCACCAAATAGTTCACATGTCTGCTTGAACCAAGGAATTACTGTATCCTCAATAGCAAAAAGTTTCTCATACGCGGAAATTCATCGTTCAACTGGAATATCATCGGCCGCTTCCATTGCATGATAAGGTAGTGCGCCTTAGAATTTTCGATTATGCACATCCTTTATTTCTCATTCGAATTCTTGTAACGGGAGGGACCCACCCGAATCAATCGGGGTTTTGCATCTTTCTTGGTCATCAAGTATGTAATGGCGAATAGTCGATGCGCGACTTTGTTGCCCGATTAAATATGGCTTTGGTGTTGTCGAAAGCAAGAGCGATGACGGCGACTCTTTTTCGGTAGTGGCATAATTCCGGTGACATCATTCAGCGTCTGCTGGCGTGGTAGATCCCGAAGATCTTCTCGGGTTTACGCTAAGCGCCACAGGTGCCAATCGCATCACACATTGGCTCGAATGGAAAGACCCGATCTGGAGCTACCCTGATAGGAGGCGAATCGACTTATTCTTGTCACAGGTGAAAGCATGTACGCATTGGGGTCGAGTCGAATGGGATCCTGGACTAACAAATTGGATAATGGTTTGTAATCTGTGAGAAATGCTTTTATAAACACTTTATAAAATCCGGCATGGCTGAAAACTTGGATCCTTTCACAGAAGGAGGTAACTTCTCAGGTGGCTAATCTTCGCCTATCTACCTCTCTCTATCTACCTCTATCCCTCTTGCAAACCGATGTCCAAGAACAATACCCTCTCGTGCATTCATGAAATGCACTTCTCCCAATTGAGTACTAAATCGTCTCTTCACATCTTGCGAGTACAGTTCTCAAATTTCCATAGGCAATCACAATGAATTTCTATTACCGAGAAATCGTCCATGAAAATCTCTAATCGTTTTTCTACTATGTCGAGAATATACATCATGCATCTCCCGAAGTACCTTGAGCATTATGATAAATTAAAGGGCATCCGTCTGAAAGCGAATGTACCATATAGGTATAATGGTCTTCCGACATCTTCAGCATATTTGGTTGTAACCTGAATATCCATCCAAAAAGCAATAATATTCATACCCTATTAATCGACGAGCATCCGATCTGTAAAACGGCAAGAGGAAAGTGATCTTCCGGGAGCCAGTCTTGTTCGCTTTTCTATAGTCAATACAAATTCTCCAATCTTGGCCACTGTCTAGATGGCAAGAAGAGATGAGCTACCTTGATACAAGATCCTTTCTTTGGTACTACCCTGTGGCTTACCCATGCGCTCGTCCGAAACGTGCAAATCACCCCAAGATCTAGCCATTTTAGAACTTCTTCCGAACTACCTCCTTCATTGCCTGATCTAGCCTCCTCTGCTTCCACCGAGGGCTTGTGGTCATCTTCTAATAAAATGCGCATGCAATAGCGCGGATCCCCTTTAGGTCACCCAGACCATCCGAAGGCTTCTGCTGCGGATCGCGAAGAACTCTCAATAACTTCTCCTCCTCCATTTCAGTTAGGGATGATGAAATAATTACTGGCAGCGTAGATTCTACCCCCAGGTATGCATACTTCAAATGGCTAGGTAGAGGTTTTTGTTCCATCTTGGGTGCTTGCTCAATTGATGGAACCGGCTGTTTAGCCCCTTCGCCTAGCGATTCGAAGTATTTCCCCTATTTGCGCTCCAAAAGAATCCATCCACTTAACGTATTCTTCCCCGCCTCACTGTGTTCTCATTTGCATCCGCCTACAGTCTCCAAAGGGTCAGTGAGACCACTTCTTTGGTTAGGACACTATATTCTACTATATCAACCATTAAGCACGATCACTGGTGTCGACGTCAAGACATTGAATTTACTTCTTCTTCTTTTTGTACTTAGCTTCGGGGCCGCTCTCGCACATCAACTGTCGTTTCATTGCTAGAAAAGGTTCCTCCCAAGATAATCGGCATTTCTCATCTTCCCTCCATGTCTAAAACTATGAAATCGGGCCGAAGATAAACTTGTCGACCTTTTTACTACACACTTCTAATATCCCTCCTGCAAGCCAAAGATCCGTCCCGTTGCCGAAGAGTGACTCCAGGGCCTGACGCTCCTAATCCCAAACGCTAAAGATGGATAGGGGCATAAGATTAATGTGGCACCCAAATCACACGTCTTCAAAAAATAGCATCTAATTGTGCACGGATAGTGAACTCCGCCGTCTTAGCGTTTCAAGGGTAGCTCGGCTGATGGCACCGCGATTCCTGCTGTTTACCGCCTCAAAGTCTCCGCTAATCTTCTCTCGAGACAAAAATGTCTTTCATGAACTTTACATAATCGGGCATTGTCTAAGGCACAGCAAATGGGATGTTTATATGCAGCCTTTGAAACATCCATAAACTTCGTGAACTGCTTTATCCGGGCTTTATGTTTCTTGAGACGCTGTGGGTAGAGGACCGCAGATAGCCGAATTCTTGCTTCACTAGAGGTCTCGCCGACCGCTTTCCTGCGGATCGTTTCTTTGATCGTGATCATCTTTCGTCTCTGGCTGTGTGATCTCTCATTTTAACCGTCTACGAATGGGGGTTGTACTTAGATTCCAAATCTCTCCCACTTACAGGACCGCTTAACGTGTTCATTCCCTCTTCGATTTACCTCGAATTGCTCCAAGAAAGAACCCGGTTGCCTTCTGTAAGTAGGCTCGCTTTATTTGGCCATTTGTGCCTCCAAACTCCTTAGTTGTGCCGCGATTGTTTAACCTGGTTGTTCACAGCCGATGTTCGCCTCGGGTCTCATTCATAACCGCTTAATGAGAAGTTAACATCCTGCGGCTGGGAGCTTTTGAGTTTCTAAATCCAGCCTTCTTTCAGGGGCGGTTCATTAGCCTGTCTGACATGTGATTGTCTCTGATTGTTCCTCCATCCATACCCTTTGGTTGTTTTGATTATTCGGGTTCATTGTTCATCCTCGTCCCCGATTCGACTGCAAACATTACCCCCATACTCCGCCCCGTCGTGATCGACCGGCCAAAACCCGATACGCACCGAGCTTGCTCTACGATAGGGTTTCCGGACCGACAACTGCGACCACTATGCCGAATTTCACAAAATCGCCACATACGCTCCTGTGGGTCGGGTCCGTATGGCATTAGTCGCTCCCCTCGCCTATTCAACTCCGCTTAGTTAGTCATAAGTACATGATTTACCAGATTATTGAGGACTTCATTGTCTGTGCCACTAATCGGTGTTCACACGGGTGTAGCTCTTCTCTCTAGGCCACCGATTAGTGTTGGTTGCAAAGATCTTCCAATATCTCATACGCCCGGTCTCGTGGGTTCCTTCATCAATGATCCTCCACCGAGGCATCTACTATCGCTCGGCCAGATTTCTCGCACTATCAGAAGGTGTGGACTTGCATCCATCTGGTTAGTCGGTGGTGAGGACACTTCCGCAACAATTCATGGAACCTGTCCCATGCTTCTGCCAAGTTCTCCCCTTCAAGTTGTCCAAATGTATTGATTTCTTGCACTAGTTGTGCAATCTTCGAAGGTGGAAAGAATTTGGTCAGAAACTTTTGTACCAACTCGTTCCATGTAGTAATGGAGTCTGGTGGCTGACTGGTTAGCCAATGCTTGGCTCTATCCCCGAGTGAGAGTGGGAATAACCGCAATCTTAGGGCTTCTTCCGTGACTCCGTTGTATTTGATGGTATCGCAAACTTCTCGAGAAGTTAAATAAATGCATGTTCGGCCCCTACGGGTAGTCCATGAACAATATGTTCTGAAGCATTTGTACTGTGACTGACTTCAATTCAAAATTGTTTGCTTGGATTGGCGGCCGTCTGATTGTCGTCTCTAACAACTGGCTGAGGTAACTAACTCATCTAATAAAGACAGACGACGTCTGGCTGTATGAATGGCCCTGCGCTTGATTTCTAGTCTTGGCCTCGTGGTCCACTTTGTTCCACCAAAATCTTGTCTTTCGCATTTTCCATGACTATTGAGTTCTACCGTCTGCTCTCCGTTCTCGACGCAATCGCGCGTAAGTCTTCGCTCCGATCACACAAGCTGCTGATTAATTCTGCTTTGTCGTCAAAAGATGTACTCACTAAACCTTGTACTGCAATAACACACCAACTAACAAAACCCAATTACCAGTACTTGTAGAAATAACAAAAAAAATAAAAATAAAAATCTTAATATTATCTATGTGCTTACTACTCTATATATCAATTTAAGCCTTCACTCGCAACTACGCTCAAAAACTCGACAGCCGATTACTGTATAAAATGAATGCCTAAGGCGCAAGGCACGCAGAAATCCCAAGTAATATAGTGTACTTCACGTGACTGACATCGATCCACGTGAAAGGTAAGCTGACTACGATGTTCCCCGCCTCCTCGCATAACATCCGAATAAATGATTCTAAGATGGAATTTAGATACTAACTCAGAACTAAACTATCGGGTTTTGGTGAATTGATAATGTAGGAGCCTAGGTTAAATCTCCCCGTCACATTCGATGGATTATTCTCCCAAAGATGTTGTTATTCAGATCGTTATAACATACTAATGGCGAGGTGATCTGCCTACGAGATATCCCTCTGAAGGGTATATTCGCCTATTTCGCGGAATAGAATCGAGTATACTTATCTCGACTCTGCAGATTCGTGAATGCGAATGTTCAACCTCAAACCACCTGTGTTCGACATCTCTATTACCCGACCATAAAGGCTACTCTACCCAGATCCAATACTCTCATCTCGAATCTCGGATTCAAGTGTAAGTATAATAATATTGGCCATGATATTATCATATAATTAACATGCGTATATGATGTGATAAATTACCAACAATTGATTAACATGAAAGGTTAACTTAACTATATCTCGTGACAGGTTTGATGTAACCCTAGAAAGAAGTTTAGAACATCATGAAGGAAAGAAATAATATATGTAATACGTAAGGACATCCTCATGCGATCCATAAAATAATCAAACAATAAGGAAAATCTAATACAAAAATCCAAGGAAATCTTAAGTCCTGTAAGGTGTGTCTCCAATTCCGTCCCTCCGTCGCACGTCCTTCGATGCCCTAGACTCCCGAGCCCCCCGCACAACGATGAGATCCAGAATTTTGAGCCGACGTCACGACGTGATGACGGCTTAATGCCGCTGACGTGGGGACGCCGCGACGCAATGCTGACTGTAATAGTTGACCCTCCACGTCAGGATTTGGTGACGCCGCTGACGCGGGAGACGCCGCGACGTGGCGTTGCTTCCTCGCTCTACCCTTATTGCTCCAAAAAGCTTCCAAAAGATGTTCTTCTTGCCTCATCAAGCTCGTATTTCCAAAATAAACACTTAATAAGAGATCTAACACCAAAACTATATAAATAATGCCAAAACAACATGAAAAATGCGAGATCACGAGTGTAACTGAAAGGTTTTAAGCACTCATCGTTGAGGCTCGCTTAGTTAAATATAGATCCCAAGTATGCCATGGACTATATGTTGCATGTCATAACGCGAGGATAAACCCGAGGACACTTGTTTGCCCTAACTTGCCAAGTTAGTAACCTAAATCTTCAAAGTTAACTTTTTCACCTTTTAATTTCGCTTACAAGCCGCTTTCAATCATTCCTAATCGCTTTTGAAACACACCCAAAGAGTCCAATAGAAAGCCTTACCTTCATGCACTGATGCAAAACCATTTCTAGGATGAAACCCATCCCCGTGTTCGACCCTAGACCACTATAATCGGGCAAAGAGCTCGACACGGCAAAGAGTAGGAACTTAGGTGCATATAAATTTTGTTGATTTTAGCTCACCACCGTGGCACGGAATCAAATGGCGCTCGTTGTCGGATGGTGCCAAACTACAAATGGTAAGTCAAGAGTACTTGTGGATCCACATCACAAGTGAAGGTAACCTTTTTACTCTCACGAACTCGCCAGTGAACCGCGCTTAGCAATTAGCAAGATCGTGACCGTTTTAGCTTTGATTCGCTTTAGTTTTTCTGATCTACGCTTTTATCAAGTTGTTAGTTAATTTTAATCTTTGAAAGTTGTTTGTTGCTCTTGTTGTCTCTACAATTTTTCAGGAATGTGTGTTTATGCAACAAAGGTAGAGACACATCAGTAGATCGACAGGATTAGTACACAACTTGACCTAGCTAGTGAGGTTAGTGTACCAACTGATACCATGGATCCCATACCTGAGGAACAACAGAGCCAACCAGGAACCCCCATGAATCCAAATGCCTATAGAACCATGAGGGATCACATCCACCCTCCTAGAGTTAGTGCCCCATCCTGTATCATTCTCCGCCAAGATGTAGCGTTGAGGCCATATTTGTGGCTCTACTCCCACATATCATGGTATGGAAAATGAAAATCCATACACTATTGTGATTTTGAGGAGGCTTGTAATTACCTTTAATGGAAGGTATGATGGACATGGATTTGCCAGCTAAAGGCATTTCCATTGACTCTAAAGGACAAGGCCAAGATATGGCTCAACTCATTGAGGCCTAGGAACCATTAGGAAATTACCGAAATAGTCACCCTCACAGTTTTTCAAGATCATAAGACCAATAATTTGAAAAAGACAAATTTATACTTTTGGTAAACATATTTACAGAGATTTTACCAAAGTGTCGGGAAAGATTTATGGAAACCATCGCTGTCGCCCACATCATGGGTTTGATACTTGACAGAACCACTTCTATGGTGGTATGTCTCCGCCATGAGGCACTTCGAAAACCATGTGCAGTGGGAGACTTTCTGGCAAACATCCTGATGAAGCCATGGATTTTTTAAATTACGTGGTTGAAACTTCTAAGGGTTGGGAAGAGCTTAACCCTAGAGAATTGGATAGGATGAGACCACCAGTCAACCAAAGGGGTGGGATGTATGCACTGCCTGAAGAAATAGAAATGAGAGCTTAGGATTTCAACCCTAGCTAGGAAGGTAGAGGAGTTTGAAGGCAAACAAATTTCCAGTGGTGTATGCAGGATCGAAAATCCCGCTTCGCCCAACTTCGCACCAATTTTCAACTCTCGCACACTCCAATGTAACAGTGTCCTATGGCCCTCGCAAAGGAAGGATTTGAGGTCGAATGTGCAAATACTATAGGACAATTCAAGCCACAACAATCCAATGCTCCATATGGTAATACCTACAATTCCAATTGGAGGAATCACCCTAATCTTGCATGGAGACCTAATCCCCCTGCCTATGTACCCCCTGGTGCCAAGCTTCAGTTTGCTTCCTCACATAACAACCACCATCCTCTTCTCCAAGAGAGCAAGCCATATTGAATTTGAGTAAGGTGGTGGCAACTTGTCGAGGAACAAAAGGAATTAATGCGCAACCGGGTAATAAAGAATTGATAATTGTGTAAAGTACACCGACTAAGAGAATAGACGGGCTTGAGAGCAATCTCAACCAAAAATTGAAAACCTAAGCAGTATTCAATCGCCCAAGATTAACAAGTTGCTAGAGGTACAAGAAAGAGGGAGGTTCCCTTCACAAACAGTTCCAAATCCTAAGGGAATTCATGAGGTAGATCATCCAACAATTCGAATGGATGAGGTTACGCCATAATAACCCGAGAAGTGGGAAAGAGGTTGATCGCCCATGCCAAAACCTCGTTGAAGAATCTAGCGTGGAGAAGAATTGCAACCTGAGCATATTCTCCTAGAGGAGGATTCAATGAAATAATCGTGATACCACCCTCCATTTCCACAAGCACTTAGAGGAAAGAAGAAGGCAACCCAACAAGCGGTGCATTCTCGAGGTTTTAAGTGAAGGCTAACATACCTTTACTTGACCTAATCAAACAAGTCCCCCGCTTATGCAAAATTTTTTGAAAGATCTGCACAATCAAGAAGGGATTAGGCATTGAGAAGAAAGCATTTCACGAACACGTCACATAATTCAAAGCAAATACCCGCCAAATACAAAGATCCGGATCTCCCACAATTTCAGTCAATATTGGTGGAATTGCATAGACAAGTCATTGCTTGATTTAGAGCCATAGAACCTAATGTCGTATTCGCATACAATAGGTCTAGGTGAACTTAAAACCTACCAACATACACCTCATCGGGTCGATAGATCATGAAAATCCCTAAGGGGATAGCTTGAGGATGTCTTAGTGAAGATAGACAAATTCTATCACCCAAGACTTTGTGGTACTTGACACTAAACCAATTGCTAGTGAACCCAACCATAAAATTAATCATCTTAGGAAGACCTACTGCCACCAATGCAATAATAAATCACTTAATGGAGTCATGCACTTAACTTTGGTAACATGACCATGGGAGTTGAACATCTTCATTTGAACAACAAACATGAGTTGCTAGAAATTGAAAATCAAATTTCTGATGAAGTTGTTTCAATTGATCAGTATGCAGGAAAACAAAGTATCCAAGAAGCGCGAGGAGGATCACCAAGAAAATGTGAAGATATACTGTCTCGCTTTATCAACACCCACTCGCAAACCAATTGCTCAATTCAACAAATACCGAGGACCGTATCAACACCGTCACCCAACACAATGGAATTAGCCTGTGCAACCGCAGGGGCTGAGGAGATTATTCCTCGAATTCTCCTTGAGTAATTTTGGTAAATTGAACTGTTTGGTGTTCTCAAACCAAATTGCAGCTCAACAATTTTTGTTTTTGTTATTTAGTCAATTTCCATTTTTAGCTATTTTTAGTATGTTTTTAATTTAGCAAATTTTTCATTTTAGCAAGTTATAAGTATTTTATATTATCTATATTAAATAATTGGGAGTATATTCTATTTACTAACTTTAATTTTAATTTTTACTTAATAATATATTAATTTTCATTTTAATCCGAAATTTGAATTGCAAAGCGGTGTACTCGGTGTGAGCTAAATTCGCTAAAATAGCAAAATTGCAGAAGACCCTTCGTCAGCGTTGGATGCTTATAAACCCGGGAGGGGTTAGTTTAGAATGCCACTTCACATTCTCCCCCTCCCAGCCGTGCCCCGAGCTCCCGCGGCTCCCCGAGTCCAGGGCCTCACGCAGATCGGGCCACGCGTCGTCCCGAGCCGCCGACCGATCAAGGCCGTGACTGCAGTGTCTCGCACACCCCGCCTGTGAGCCTTTCGGGAGCCTCAGCCCACCGTACCCCACCGAGCCTCGCTGAGCATCCTCCACGTGCGCACGAGCCCCGCCTGCTCGCCAAACCCGACCGAGCCTCGCCCGAAGGGGCCAAAGGAGCCTCCACACCGAGCCATCACGCTACAAACAAGGTTCACAGGTGCTCGCCCCAAAGACGGATCATTCATCGAGTCATCAGCTACCAGCCTGTGTGGCCTATCAAAAGATAGCCAAATGAGCCTGTCATTGATTACTCAGTACTTCAAGAGCCTTCTGTAGATCTTCATCGGGGAGAGAGAAAAGAATATATTCATGAGTCGAGCCCTTTCTGCATTTTATTTCGATATTAGATATGGTTCGTATCGGTGGGTCCCGTCTTCTACTCGAGATTTAGCACGCCCGAGAGAGAGGCCTCATCCAACCTGTACCTCCCGTATCTAATACCGGGTCCCAGAGAGGTGATCCGGAGGAGCCTCGTGGATTTAGACTATCGCACTCCGGACGGGACCCCTGCCCCATCGCCTATACCACTGAGGGAGAGTTAGGAGGGCCCGGCCCAAGCCGCCCGCACATCGGGCCCAAAGAGTCATCATCTTCTCTCGGCCTCCCCATCTCCAAGTACTCCAAATGGCCGAGGCCATCACCTCAAATTGCCGCCAAGACGAGGATCTGAGGCCATCGTCAGAGGGACACCCCATTCCTGGGAATATACGACCCATCGCAGAGCTTCATCGTGGAGTCATTCTATGACGCCCCTGACGAGGGCTGACCCCGTGACACGGAGTTCCAGAGGATTGATCGAGGAGTATTCACTCTTACTCCTTTATGACTACAGCTTTATTACCCGAGAGTGGTAATCGCTTCTACCACTCCATGACATCCGTGGAGACAAGATCGGCCCACTAGAGATCTGGGCCTAAGATAGACACCGCCCGGGTGTACTGCACCACCCATATATCGAAGAGCATTGGGATTGCGCATACCGTCGCAACTCGCAGGGGTTACGCAGCTTGGGCTCCACCCGCCTCACAGAGATGGTCCGAGACCGGCCGCAGACATCACCGCCGGTCCAAGATTCTACAGAGGCAAATTCTTCCGCCCCGATGTCGATTGGACCATTTGCTACGCACTGTTGCTCTCCGCAAAGATTATGTGTGCAGAGGGAGGAGCCATCTCGGGAGGCACTTTAACGGATCTCTGGGATTTGGTTCAGCCTCTCGAGTCGGTGATGGCTTCCCTGTTGCAGTTTGAGGAGAAGGTCCATCGGAAGGACCTGGCCCGAGCGGAGAGCATCCCACTCACTCGACGGTCGAGACTCCTATGCTATGTTCTCGAGCGCATGGGATTCCCGCAGGAGCCCAAAGCCAGGAGCGAGCTAGATGCATACATGTAGTGTCAGTAGACCGGGTGATGATTATGCCCGTCTCTTTCCATATACGACCACAGGACCAGGAGGAGGTACCGGGTCAGGAGGCTGAGGACCACCACGTAGATGATATACCTGCCCCTGAGCCCGAGGTACAGAGGACTCCATGTCAGATCGTTCACCTCCATCTCCTCCACATACGCATCACAGCCATGCCAGATACTCCCGCCTTCCGGTCTGGAAGACATCATTCACCGGAGTACATCCATGCTAGCTCGAGAGAGATAGCCGGTGTGATGGATGCCATCCGCCACTATAGCCTACCTGTGCTGCCCAGATCGAGGTTGGCCCAAGGCCATCTTCTATGCTGACTCAGACATGACCCATCCGTCTTCTCCTCGTGATCCCGCCTGCAGAGAGGAGCCCACCACCGATGCAAACCATTGATGTTCCGTCAGCAGCAGTGCCAGCTAGCCAGTCTACTCACCACCACCACCAATGCCAGCCAGGTGGCCAGTTTCTTTTATTTTGCTTATTTACCAAACTTATCAACTGCCTACTAATTTCGCGAGATTTATGTATTAGCCATAGTAGGCAAGTGATAGTTTTGTGTTTAGCTTTATTCATGTATTAAGCCACTTTGGCCATATATCAAAAGCTATTCACTTTATATATATACGCCTTTGTACATATCATGTTTTGTGCTTCCACTATGTTTAAATGTGTTTTTCTTTTCAATTGAACAATTGAATTGCTACAATTGGACAATTGAATTGCTTTATGTTGGGAAATTGAATCACTATTTGTCACTTATATGCTAGGACAAATTCCATGCTTGAGACAATTTTACCGCTATGCCCAAAGATCCTCAACTTGAAATTTCCGTATACTAATTCACACATCAGACTCCAGATTGTTCCAATAGGCTGTGAAATGTGTACCTTCTTCATGGTAAAGCCGGCCTTAGGGTATGTTGGCAACCTAGGATAGGTTTAGTAGGTTACTCTACAGCTTGAAGACCAATATGTCTTCCAAAAAGGAAAAGAAAAGAAAGCAAGTTAAAAAAAAAAAAAACAAGAAAAAGAAAGAAGAAAAAGAAAATAAAAGTCATGAAGCTTTGTCTTAAAACCCGAAAGACTGGCCCGAGGGGGTATATGGCGAAGCCTTGAAGCCCAATGCCCTAAGCCTTAATTGGTTGGGAGTCATCGATTTGGGGTTGTTCGCTATACGGTGGATAGGTGAAATTTAATGACTTGTGGGTGCGACTAAGTCATTCGAGTCCTGGTGAAGCCTTTTAGAGTTAGTGGTCATGTGATCCTTTGGCTTGATGCCCTAAACCTTAATTGGCTGGGAGTCATCGTGACCTTCACGGACTTTGCGAAGCTCTGATTTAAGTATCGCACCTACGATGTAGGTGGATAAAGAAAGAAGAGTGTAACCAGCCCTATCTAGGTTGTTCAACAACTTAAGGCCATGTCATAGCTAGGTTGGGGGAGGTGGCAATTTTGCAGTTTATTAGTTTAATCTGGTTACATAAAGAATCATTAGACTTAGGTGGAAATTCAAGTTGAGAATTATGGATCCAATATTGACCTAGAATTGTTCTTGTATGGTTTTGATTCTTTCATATCGGTTTACAACTTTGATTTCAATTTCTCAGTTTAAGGTAATGTTTATATGTATAAACCCTTTTGAATCATAACCTTTTTGTAAATCACCACATGCATCTCCTTTTTCTTTATTTCAGATTGCTAAGGGATCAGCAACGCTTCGGTTAGGGGGTGACACGCCCAAAAGTAATTCTTGAACCCTATATTAGATAGGTTTTGAGTGCTTTTTGCGCATTAATCATGTCATTTATACCAATTGAAGTACTCTAGTCTTCTTAGTAACACTTATGCCATTTAGAGGGTATTTTGGTTGTTTCCTAGAGGCTGCACACTAGGAGTTCAATCTCGAATCAAATGATGAATCATGAAGTTGGAATTCAAGTCTCAGCCATCAACCAGCCCAAGATTCAATGAGAAAACCAAGGCAAAATGAAGAAAATTCAATGCAGTTGAAGATAGGAGGCAATGCAGTGAAGAGTCAACAATGCAGGGATTTTCGCTAGAGTTGCGAAAATTTTCGCTAGGATTGCGAAAATTTCGCAACCTTAGCGAAAACACCAAATTTCGCTAGACCACTCCAAATTTCGCTAGCACTGTTCCTTAGCGAAAATAATTGATTTCGCTTCTCACAATAATTTCGCTAGCTTAGCGAAATTTCGCTAGCTAGGCAATTACCACCTTAGCTTAGCTCTTGTTTCGCAGGACCTATCGATTTCGCTATTCAGCGAAATTCCTCAAATTTAATGAATTCTGATGTCTCACATGCTTTGTAATTAATGCCAAACCGCCTCCAAACTTGGTGTATTACTTAATTGTCCTATAACTTAGCCAATTTCATAGGTTTTTTGGTATTTTCATACCTTGTGGAGGCCTATATAAGCCCCTCTTGTTTTGTAACCTAAGTAACAATTGGAGAGCAACAATCTGTGGAGAAGATATTTTTGTAAGTTTTTATTTTTGTAAATAAAGTATTTTATTTTAGGTTTTGCTTTTATTTCTTTTCTCTCTTCTCTCTCTTCTTTCTCTCCCTTTTCCCTTGGCCATTAAACACACACACCTCTCGTGATGACAACTCAAGAGATGTCGCAAGCCTCCTTTCTTGAAGATAAGGAAGCTAGCTTGGTGGTGGGGCATATGCAGTGTTGTTCTCTTATACTAAAAGCTACAGTAGTGTATTTATGGCCCTTATATTCTCAAAACATGGTTGCATAACATTGAATGTCAAGACCAGCTAATACTTCCATGCTTTAGAATCCAAAGGCATAGTCCAAAGGAGAGAGTTAATGGATTCTTTAGATGGTCTTTACGAGCCTTTTAAAATGATATTTATGTTAGGTTTCTCAAATTAGGTTGCATAGCATTTAATGTTGGGATTTGGCCAATACTTCCATGCTTGTAGACTATTGTTCTTAGGATTATTCACGAGCCTCTCGAGATGATATTAAATGTTAGGTTTTAAACTAAAAGGGCCATAACTCGCATGCCACCCGTATTGATCAAATAGAGATGTTTCATGGGTGAGGTTTGCTAGTTAAATATAGATCCAAGTTGTCATGGACTATATGTTGCATGTCATAACGCGAGGATAAAACCCAGGACACTTGTTTGCCCTAATCCTGCCGCTTAAAATCCCAAATCTTCAAAGCTAACTCCTTTTTCTACCTTTTTAATTTCGCTACGCTTCTGGCCACCATTCCCACTGTTTTTGAAACACAATTCCAAAGAGTCCAAATAGAAAGCCTTACCTTCATGCACTGATGCAAACCATTTCTAGGATGAAAACCCATCCTGTTCTCGACTTTAGACCACTATACTGGCAGTGAGCTCGACTACTGTGTAGTAGGAACTTAGGTGTATATAAATTTCATGATTTTAGCTCACTTTCATCAGGGCACGGTAATCAATTATATTTTAAGGATTTTTTTTTTTTAAACTAGATCTCTAAAAACCCCTGTGAGATTAGATATCTTGCACATTGGTTGATCTTTGGGTCCCATAGTGAACTTCATTTCTTTGTCTTTGAAAATTAGGACGATGACATCATACTCTTGGAGTAGACTAGATCAACTCCCCTAGAGTTCACTACACAAAAGATGAACATTACATGCCCGCGTGGCTGTTTCCTTGGTCGTCAGTTGTCCTCAGACAGCACTCGGAGCACTTCTGTTCCTTCCAGGAAGCTCCACCTTAGAGCATTGGAGAGAGAATAGATCCATCATCATCGTTCTCCTCCCACCAAAACCCAGCCCCTAAAATATTGGATGACTTGGCCATGATCCTCCGCCCCTTTGATCACTTGATAGGTCATGATCCTGCAAAACGGTAATGATGCCTTGTTATGTCAAGTGTTCCCCTCCAACCTCTCGGGGCTAGCTCTATCATGATTTCATAGCATGTCATCCTCTTTCATCGCATCGTTCAAAGAACTGTCGGAAAGGTTCATGACACGCTACATGTGTTCGATAAGGCGAAAGCCTAGCGTTGCTAGCTTGTTTCATGTAAAAAATGAAACGAGGGTGGGTTTCCAACATTACCAATGGTGTGTCGCGGACATACCCGTATCGTGCCACACGCCAAGTTATGCTTACCGTCCCGTTTTTTTTCTTTGGGTCATAACTTTTTCGTTTTAACTCGGATTTTGGCATATGAAATGTCGTTAGAAAGATTTTTTAATGTAGAATGCAACCATAGGTGGATTTAAACCATTTGATCTCCCATATGATACATAAAAATTTATCTTCTCAATGAAGCGCTGTGAGACACCTGATTGACTCTCATTTTGGAAACATGTTGCTAATTTCTTGTCAAATCACTTGCTTTCCATCAAGAGTTCTACAAAACCAAGTTTAGAGAAAATGTTATGAGTTTTACATGAATATGGATATAAAATTGATAATAGTTGTTTAATCTAAGTAGAAAATAATGACAAATAATCCATCAAAATATTCATATTTTTTTATATTAATATCTCATTTGATAAATAATATTATTTTTAATATCAAACAGTAAAAAAAAATTTTTACATGTTACTATTAGTAAATACTATATCATGATTGATATACTTATTTTATATATTAAATTATATTCTTTTAATTAGTAATAAAATTATGTATCATTAAATATAAAACATAAAGATAAAGATAAAAATATATTTATAATAATAACTTTCATTTAAAAAACAAGATTTTCAATTATCTATTTCCAAATCAAGAAAAGGTCGAGAATTGAAAAATATTTTTTTAAACATCGTATTTTAGATATTATTTTTTAAAATGTATATTATCATTTTAAAATACAGAATCATGGAATTTTCAATGAATTTTCGCATGAAGCTTGATTATGACCTGCAAGTTTGCATTGAGAACAAGAATATATATAAATCATCACCCACATGTATCCAAATTATAACCAATTCAGTAAACAAGAAACTTTGATTTCATATATAAACTAAATCATATCAATATATACAAATATCAATGAGTCCCACAAGATGGAGTCTTTATATTTCTCTTAGGACGACGCCTAGAATACACAACTAGTTGATCTATAGGGGGTCCCGTGCAATCACAAATGGAGCTGATGGAACCGAGGGATCTGATGGATGAAGTACTCGACATGTATGTGGAGCGTGATGTCGCCTAGGTGGAAGTGCACCCAACTTTGATACAAGGTCAATCATGGTCTTATCGGTCTCATTGATGGGAGGCAATGTAGGGGATGGTAAAGGGGGAGATGTGGGAGATAATGGTAGAATGACATGTGGAGTGGAAGTCTCAACTGATGTATAAGTCTGTGGGGGTATAAAAGTATCATGTGAAAATATGGGAGTGGGTGATAATGGTGGCAATGTCGACTCAAGTGTATCACAACCTCCCTCACCATCTCGACCATAATCTCGCCAACCATCTCAACTACGACCTTGCCCACCATCACGATCACGACCTAGCCAATTAAATCTCTCTCTACCTCAAATGGGCTGCATACGAAATGGAGTGGATGACATCGAAGGTCTAATGGATGGTCCACGTGAAGTAGATGCCTCCTGATCATGTCCAGCGATGCGATGCTCCTCTCCGATCTAGTGTAACAATGATATAGCAATATGATGTAAATTATACACCAATCTTGTGGTAGCCCCACGCGATCGACTACCTATGTCAGCTAGGGCAGAGATCTAAAAGAACTAACAAAAAAATTATAAATACATAATCTATTGATTCAAATTTGAAAAAAAAATTAGAATCACAAGACTCTAACTTACCAAAATCTGAGTAGGTACGACTATAGTATGGTACCTCATATCATCCCTATGGAGTGGTGGTGTCATAAAATGTCATGTAATACGATGATACCACTGCATATATTGATCATAGAAGTCCATAATACCCACCATAGGGGGTGCGGTGATGATCTTGCTAGCTAGAGTATCCCATAAGGCAACGTATGGAGCATGGTATGTCACCTAATCTCTTTGAAGTCATCCACATGCATCCACTCTATGTAGTTGTTGCTCATAAGAGCACAATGGAGGTATATCCTAGTGTAGCCCAAACTGGTGGAAGACTCGCTCTAGACGATGCCACTCAACGGTCCCAAAACATATAAGCAGTGACATCATCCACCAGATCTCCTGATCAGATAAGCAGATATCTGGTAGCTGGTTAACCAACAACGTATGGTTGCCATAAGACTTACACATTTACATTTGACGTCAATAACGTTGATGTGAATATGAATGAAATTACTAAAGAACCATCTACTTTTACATATACCATTACTCTGACAAGAGTTTCAGCACCAGCCGATTCGGGTATGATATATTACGTAATGGGTTATGACCCGTGTCAAAGGTGCTCCACCTACACCCTAATGGAAGACTCAAGCTCGCTTAACTGAAGACTAGCTTAATCCATCGTGGACAGCCAATTTATGTCTCCAATGACTTACACGGCCGTCATCATGTAAGGCATGACCAACTGGAGGTGTTGGATGTGTTGCTAGTCACCCAAAATCGGGTCGCCCAACGTTAAGTCTCTCCCAAGACCATAGCTGAATACAAAATAAACAAAAAGTATGCAAACTAATGATGTGTTGTGTATATGAATGTGTATGTAATAAAATAAAGTTATGGATACATGTACCAGTGTAATACAATCGCTAATACCGTGTCTACGATCCAAGCTGGCTTGACATAACTCTCGATATAACTGTGCTAATACTGCACCACCCCAACTATAAGTCATAGTCTGTGTCAAATCTCATAGCAAATAGAGAAAGCATATGGATTACGCACTTCTTCTTGTCCGCAAACAAGAAGGATCCACACGCTAAGATGAAACTAAGGCAGACCCGCCTAAAGTGACCTCATCCGCCAACGCCGGGGTGGATAACTGGTCAAGTACAACCACCGTATGGAGATAGCGTGATCCTCTCGAGAGCATCAAATGGTGAGGATACCGCGCCCCACACAACTCCGCCACATTGAACACACATGTCTTGATGACTGCTGGTCTGTGGATATGGAGCCTAAGGATGATAGCAACATCTTGTAACGTGATCATCATCTCTCCGACGGGTATATGAAACGTGTGTGTCTCAGGCCGCCATCTCTCAAAGAGACAAGTGATGAGTGGCTAATTGATCATGATGTAGCCCAAGCGGTATATACCGTGGAATCCCGCACATATCACATATGGACGAATACGTATATCCATCCTCCACATACTAATGAAGGCTTTCATCTGCTGTCAAGGATGGAGTATCTCTTGGAACTACAAGTAACGAAGAAATCAATTTTATAATTGATTATATATAAATTACACCAACAATATGTAATAGTATTTGATATTTAATAAAATGGATACATGCTCCGTATCTACTAAGTGCGACCTATGTCTGTCCTGCAATACTAAGACAGATGGATCTGAAGGATCTGAATTGCCCTTTGAACAACATATCTGTAACAGATAACATGAAGACACTATAATTATTAACAAAAAACGTTGAGATACCAATATAATAGTCATGAATCGCCGCTCACGCCCGATTCCCATCCGACCCGACATGACCGAACCTAGCTTCTCGGGTGCGAACCATAATGAGACTCTTTACCCCCTTTTTTTCTTTTTTTTTTTTTCAGAGCTTAACTTATACCTGTGGGTATACAAATAATTTTTGTAATAACCAAAAGTCATTTACATATACAAAGGAACTACCACCCGAGTGGTATCCATTAAAATCTCTACACATATGCTAAGTCCCAATTACTTATACAAATACTTATACATGTACATATCTAATACAAACACGTAGATAGCGAAAACAAAGGCCGGTGAGCACCTATCTCCGAGATGGCCCGTATCAATGCGTGGAATGTCATGTCCTCTTTATCTCATTTTCGCACCTACACGGATTAACACTCGTATAAGCTTTTACGCTTAGTGGGAACATATGTGACAAGTAGAATGACCAATAATAATAGTCAGCCACTATCTTTTTTACATTTACTTTTACTTAGGCATATCACGAAGCCTATTCTTAAGTGACCTCTAACTCATATCATATTATACATGGATTTTATCCTTTCTGTATTCCATGTCATTATCTCTATGTGTCATGCCTTTTACAAGTTTCAATTCATATCTTCTACATGTATGGCATATCATATCATATTCAAACAATTTATACATATACAATGGCAAATCGGAACATATCAAAGTCATAACAAATGCATACAAGGTCAAATCAAACTGATACACCGTTTATTTCATTTACAGTACAAGATTTTGGCCCTTTAGCGACGGATTTTACCGTCGGTAAAATAAAAAATCGGTCACAAAAATCCTTTAGCGATGGAAAAAATTCAGTAGGTAAAACACTCCTCGCTAAATTTAGCGACGGTATTCAAATTTTCCGTCGCTAAAATAGCGACGTAATGCAGAAATCCGTCGCTAAACATGGCGACAAATTGAGAATTTTCCGTCGCTAAACTTAGCGACGGATTTTAATTTTCCGTCGCTAAAATAGCGACGTAATGCAGAAATCCGTCGCTAAATATAGCGACGGAATGAATTTTTCCGTCGCTAAATGCACGACGGATATAATTCTTCACGCAAAATAGCTTAACATACGCAACAACCGGCCGCTATTATTAGCGACGAAATTTCCAATCCGCCGCTATAAAATAGCTGCCGGTCATTTTCAAATCGTCGCTAAATTTAGCGACGAAAATTAACCGTCAATATAGTGACTAAGTTTGCAATCCGTCATTTAATTCATTTCTTGTACACTTTTTCGAAGTATTTTAGCGCACGGAATGTTCCGTCATAAAAACCATTTTTATTTAAATTTTCTATATTAATTTATACCACGTAATATATTTAATTTTAAAATAATTAGAAACCATAATATTAAAAAGCACATATTCATTGAAAAAACAAATATTAATTTAGTACATTGTTGAAAATAAAAGCAATACAAATAACTTACATTAATTATGTTGCAACAATTAAAAAAACTCTTAACACAATAACTAGTTCATATCATCGTCTAAAAAAAAACTAACTCATAATCTAAAGATCATGATCACGACCTAGAGATGGTTATGGGGGTGTAAAAGTCGGATTGGTGTGGATCCGATGATGGGCATTGGATTGAGACTGTATGCTAAACATAATGCTCAAATCGCCCATCTTTGCTGAAATTGATGCTCTAATCGCTTTTATACACCTCACATCTTCATTCATTTGAGCTGAAGTTCTGAACTTACTCACCCTCTCGCCCACCACTTCATTCACACGCTGTGTGAAACGCCTCATCGATGTAAAATCATAGCGCGAAGTGGTAGAGGAACTGCTGAAAGTCTCGAGGTAAAATGCGGACGCCTGAGAGCCAAGGCCATACACTCGCCTCTTTTTCTCACCTCTAACCGCTCAGATATAATCGAAGCTCATGTTAACCTCCACAAGCTCCGTCATCTCTCTCGGGATCGAGAAGCAGGCAAATCATGGTTTCCACAAGATCCATCCTATATTTAATTCATTATAAAATTAATAATTATTTAAGAATAATTGTTGAGTTATTTTAATAAAGCAAAATTGAAATTCTACATTGATGTCCTTAGATCTTGTCAACGAAAGCACCATCTTTTTTTGTGCATCTTCTGAACACTAAATGGCGTAAAGGCGTTTTCAATTCCTTTTCCTACAAAAATTAATCATCAAATTAATTGGGTTCGAATAAGATGATGAGGAAATGTTATTTAAAAAAATATTCTAAAATTCTTACCAAAGCAATACAATGTTGAATTTGTGGATCTAGAGCCACTCAGAGGTGTGGAAAGACCTATACAGTCCTCCATTTTCAGACGGCGATTTTGGCAGTTTGTTCACGCTTTCTTTATATTCAGGAGTACCCAATGTTATTACTCACTTTCCCATACATCTTCCGGTATATGTTCTTTTTCCCTTCGATTCGCATCTTTGCACAAACTAACTCTATATCGCTTCCCGCACCATAAACGTCTTCTTGACTAATGCATCATTCGAATCATCCGTACATTATCGGGCGAAAAAAAATATTTCAACAAATAAAAATGCATAACCACATACAGTAGTAGTTACATAATGTGATTTTGAAATAACACAATATTAACAAGTTTGAATGATCTTAAACCACATACAGTAGTAGTTGCACATCAGAATGCTGCAAATTCTTAATGAAACAAAAAAGCAAGAAGACAATATATACCTTCTCGTAATATCGCAACACTCTAGACAAGAAGGGCATGGATATCCTCTTGCCCAACAATGTAGAGATGAAGCGCCATCCATCATATGCCAATATCCCAACATGAATATCCCAACACTCTAGACAAGATATGTGTCTCTTTTTGCTCCAGTTTATAAAAACATTTTAGGTTCTTAAACAATTTTTTTTCTTTCCTCTAAAAATGGGCTTCAAAATGTAATTTTTAAAACTATTTTAAAAAACAATACCAATAAACCTTCAATCTAATTTATTATTTAAATTTTTGATATAATTATATAATTTATTTTCTAAAAAATACTACTGAATCATCAAGATCAATTTTAGAGTAACACGATCCTAAATTTAAAATAATCATAGTTCGATTTAGTATTGACCCAAATTGGTATTAGTTGAATTCTTTTCTAATTTGAATACAATTTTTATATCTGTAGTTTCCACATTAGCCATCAAATTTGACTAGATGTAAATTAAATTAGAATTAATTTAAAGTTCTACATGCAAGCGTATCTAAGTAAAAACCTATATTTATCTCATAGGATCCCGGGTTAATAACCGAGTAAATCATTAACCCTCCACTTACCCTAAGGAGACTCACTTTTAACGCTCCTAGCCATTCTATCGCTTTATATATGCACTAAAAACATCCATGATCCACATCCCGATGGTATAATTCTCAAAGATCTCATCACAACTGTTCACATTCTCAAGCTTTTCCCCTTCCATAACCTGATAATAATATGGTCGATTTTCCAGGTAGACAAACAACAAAAACAAAGAGAAAACTTCACCAAAAACGATCTGCAAACAAAAAAAAAACCTGTATTCATTACCAACAACTAGCTTTTCCTCCATGCATTCCCTGTCAGTCCCAACCCGAAAACCATACCGATCTCTTTTTTTTTCTTTTTTTTACAGAAAACCTTTTGCCATGGCTGGAAATCACAAACCAAATCTTTTCTCGGGCAACAAGTTTGAGCAACAAAAAACGAATCAAAGAACAAATAGCAGAAAGATGAAGTTCTACTATACAAGCAGAGAAAGACTACAAACGAAAAAAAGAAAAAAAAAAAAAAAGAAAAGATATATATACGACCATCCCGGTCTGACAAATTCATTTCCAAACCTACTAAGAAAGAAAAGATAATTTAGATTGGTATTAGAATTTTTTTTTTTTAAAGTTCCTAGTCATCATCTAGATTTAGATGTACATATACAAATACACAAAATTTGTCTTCAGACTATCTCAAACAATGTGTTGATGGATTCAAAATGCTACCCATTATAATAGTTGGTAGTTTATAACAAGAGAACAAGTACATATGAAATACCTTAAATTCGCCCCAATAGAACTCCTTAGTAAGTTGGCAGCACCAACCTCCATGTTGCACCCTCCTTTTCTAGTCTATGCTTGAAAATCTTAGTACCGGGGTCTGCTGAAGCACTTGGAAGAAATCTATTCCAAAATTACAAAGAATATTGAATGTTAAATCTCATATGAAAATAAATTATCTTGTAAAGCAAGCAACCAAAAAACAATAAGTTGTATAATAAATATTTTAAGCATACGTGGTCTCCCTATCAAATCGCTTCTATATTCTTTTCTCCGTGTGGCAACACATGTGGTTGATGACTACCGGTGCTAATGCTAAGAGAAGACTCCAGATCAATCTATGGGAAGGTGATAAGTCTCCACATCAAGGTAGGTGTCTAAACTTTATAGTCAAGGGAAGGCTGAAGGTAGGACTACTGGTGCATATAGTTCGCCTGCTCCCCGACTGCTAATTAGCCTCCATTCTTGTCGAATGGCCACCTCTCATACCTTCAATGAACATAATTACAAAACAAATACATTTATAATGAAAATGACTACTATAAAGTACATACATATGCAAGAAAAAAATACTAGTAATTGAAAACAATATTATAAATATATTCATAAGATCACAATAATATAAAGGCATCAATCTTCAATATTGGTCACATTATTATCATCATCATCTAATTCTTCATCTGACTCTATTTCTAGTTCCACCTCCTCATTTTCTTCAAGTTATATATCATCAATGTCTACAAAGGACAACTCGCGGATCAACTAATGATTGAGGTTCTTTGTCTCTATCATTATAATGGTTTTCTTCATGACATCCTCTTGAAATGCTCCTGCATTTGATAGCAAAATTTTCGATGTTTCGGCTACTTCCACGACCCCCCGAGCTTTTATCTTGCAAACAGCCCACCAATTACACATGTTTTTCCTTGTGCTTGGATAAGATGCATAATAGACCTGCATTGCTTCTGTCTACGAGAATAAATGGTTCATATCTATTGAATATTCTCGCAGGATTCACATCAACAAAGCTTATACTGTGGTGACTTCTTGTACCTATGCTTCGTGCTCCGATCAAACCACTGACAATTGAATAATATGACTCTCTTCAATGGTAATGCAGGGTATTCCAACTGTAAAACCTCCATTAGTTGACCATAAAAGTTCAATTCTATTGCACTAAAATTAGAACCCTTTATGCACACTCCACTATTCATGGTTGCTTTATTTGATCCATGTCCCAAAGTGTGAAACTTATATCCATTCACATAATATCCCGTGGAAACGCTTTAACACCTCGTAAAGGTCCTTTGCAAGGTCCTTTATGAATTGGCTGAGATATTCGGAAATCGGGTCATGAGCCTATAGAAAATTGGAAAGTTATAAGAATTATAGGTAACTAAACTAACAATATATATAGTTGAATTTTTATTACTCACATGTGCCTCAAACCAAGATGCAAAGTCTTTATCAAGTTTAGCATCAACTTCGGCTTCTTCAACATATGGTTGATGTTCTCTTAATCTAGCCACAAATAGTCTATAGCAAATGACCATTAGTTTCAGCAATTACATAAACATTTTTGCATATATAAATTAGTTTTCTGCTTCTTTAAGAAATTCAGATATTTCACTAATATAGGGCTTTACTTCTTCACAATTCAATAGAATATACGTGCGAGCTGCATGATATTCATCCGGAGTAAGATATCGAAATTTTTCCTTGCCAAATGCTCTACCCCCATGCTTAAAAATGGAAAGCATCCCCTCATGTTCTGAAGCCATCTCTATCAACGACAATTAGATTTCGTGGACCTTCTCGATGTCTTGTATTGATATGGCTCAAAATAATGAGCACAAAATAAAGATGTTCTCAACCAAATATGCATTGCATATAAGTCCCTTCAACTTTTTGCTTTATTGCGATTACTATTTTTCAACTCAAGGTACTCTTAAAGATAATCTTTGTCAAGCTATATAAAATAAGTAGTCATTTTAAATTGGATTGACACAAATCATATGATTTATTTTTGGTGCTAACTCTCTCAAAAGGGTACATCCATCTGTGATTAACAGACTCGCTTATCCTTGTTTCATACGGCAAATGGATGGGGGAGATGCTCCATACAATCAAAAAACTTGGAGGTAATAGCCAGTTTCCGCGCATAATAACAGAATTTCTTACTAAGTCGCTCATGTCTTCCTCCTCATATATCAGAGATGTAAGATCTGCAAGCTATCGCCAGTGCTGAGATGACCACACATTCTCCGCAATAGTTCACGAAATGCTATTGAATTAGCCTTTGCATAAACATACGGCAATCATGACTTTTCATGCCAAATAATTCGAGCTTATTCATATCAACACATCTTGCCATGTTCGAGGCATACCCGTCA
The DNA here is from genome assembly GCA_016808115.1 of Tetrastigma voinierianum. NCBI lineage: Eukaryota > Viridiplantae > Streptophyta > Magnoliopsida > Vitales > Vitaceae > Tetrastigma > Tetrastigma voinierianum. The sequence goes on along the minus strand of JAEQBH010005861.1, from coordinate 290,763 downwards.
GGAACTGGGGTTCTTTTCAACCATTCGCACAAAATTTTTTTTCTCGACTCTATCCAAAGTATAAGTAGCTTTTGATATTTGCAAAAAGCTCTCATTGTGCAACTCTACTCGCCGACAAAACTCTTTTAAGTCACTCTAGATTCTCAGATTGTCTTTTTGTTTTCCCTTCTCAACATTCATAATGCATTGAAGACATTATCAAAGACATTTTTTTCAATATGCATAACATCTAGATTATGTCGAATGAGGTTTATGCTCTAATAAGGTAAATCCCAAAAGATGCTTCTTTTCTTCCATCCACATTCGCAACTCTTGAAAATACGAGCATTAGTGGACTCAAAGATCGCTTCGACACTTCTTCAACCCTAATTGCTCAATTCTCCTAATATTTCCTCCCCTCGACGACATGTGGTGCAACTTTTCTCACCGCTTTTACCCTTCAAGAAAGAATTTTTATTCCTTCGAACATGATGTCTTGGTAAGAACTTACGATGATTGTCAAACCACGATGTCTCGCCCTCTTTACTCAATGTAAATGCATCCGAATCTTCCATGCAATGAGGACAAGCAAGCTTCCTCTGAGACTCATCCCACAACATCGAAGTATGCTGAAAATCACTAATCATTCACATTGGGGAAAGGTAGCCTTCATTCAGTACCCCGTCTCGAAATGTCATACGCATACACCCACCTCCCACAACAATGTTTTCTAACTCGCAATTAAAGGTCAGCAGAAAACATCCACCCTTTCCCTTTGATTCTTGCCCCGGCACAATTATGTATAAAAACATATATTCATCTTTCATGACATCCACAAGTAAATCAGATGGCGCAACATATAACCGGCCATGAAGAATATTGTCATTCCAGATTTGACCAAATGGATTAAAGCCATTGAAAGACCCAATAAACATTTCACTCTCAAATAAGAAATCAGGATGAGTTTGATTGAAATGTTTCTCCGAGCTCGTAGGGTCCGAACAATGACGTGATAACAACATCTTCGTACTCATGCTCGCATGCCACCTCATATCTGGGCCGTGGCATTAGGATGCAAACAACTGTAATTCCAGGAGCCAAGGGAAAGTAGTACATTTTTTTATGCGAACATTTGTTTTCGCTTATGAGATCCACGCATTGGTCTCCTGAAACTGGGATGGTGACAAAACTTGCAACTTGCAAGTTCACTATCTTCACCCCGCATATCATGCAACCATTAAAATAATGAATCTTTTCAATCCAGTATACCCAAACCCCAACTAATTTTTCGTGTCAGAAGCTATCAATCATCACATTGTCCGACAGGTAACTCTGATATCAATCGATAACATCATAAGCACGCTCGTATAAATGGTGTTCGGATGAATGTTCAACAATCTCAAGAACAAAGCAGATAACTTCAATTATACTTATCACAGCCGTATCTCCCGATCACCGCTTTCACATTTCAAATAATTTTGCAGCCAGTTGTTCGGTCCTTCTTCAATGTCATTAGGATTAAAGGAAGGGCTGATAACATCACTAGCATTGTATCAAAAGCATTGTATGGTTGAGGATTGATAAATCCTACGCCTATGACTCTACCAAATTCGACATCGAGTTCCCGCAAGATCTTCCTCGATGCTCACTCATGGATACCAAGTATAATAGTCACGGACAAATCCATACTTTGCTAGATGATATCTCACAGTATCCGCCTCTTGAAAATTTTGATTCTGACACTTACGATGATCGCATGGACACCGAATCCTACTCTGGTCCATCAATTCGGGTGACCTTGTTGAAAATTACGAATCCCCAATGCCAACTTTCAACTCCATACTAAAGCACCATCTTTCATCCGATAATCAATCCACCGTCGATCCGGGGTCTCATTTTCTAAACATGGATAAATTCATAATTTAAAAGAAAATCGTAACCGGTATAGATGAATCAATCCATAATCTAAAGAAAATCAATGCTTTAACTATTCACACACCGAAAAAAATTCACACACTACGCCAATGCATTTATAAGAAATGCAATATGAATATTTATATACTAAATCACCCTCAAGAAAATTTTTAAAATTTTTGTATTTTTGTATTTTTTTTTCCCTGTGAATAGTGCTCATGAACAGTGTCCATGAACAAAGGTCCAAACAAAGGACCAAAATGCTGCACCACACAAAATCGGGTTGTGCAATGTTAAGACACCCAACTCCGTGTCGCAAGACACCGCACGCCAAGAAGGTCTATGTCGTGGGCGGTCACATACAAGACAATGAAGCTTATCGCTACGCATGTCGCGACGCAGCCATAGTCGCATGCTGGGCGTGCACTTGTCGCGACACGCCCAAAGTGTACTCTACCCTGTGCCGTCGCGAGATCGTTCCAGGTCACGACTCCTGGAAGCTAGCCCCATGTCGCGACATCAAATTGGTGTCGCGACACCACTCAGGACAATCCAAGTCGCGACCTCCAGGCGGGGTCGCGACACCGCTTCTCTGCCCACACCGCAGCCCATGTCGCGACATCAAAATGATGTCGCGACATCCCGCCTAGCCTAACCACTGCCACCCATGTCGCGACCTCGCAATGATGTCGCGACATCAAGCCTGCTCAGCCACTGCCACCCATGTCGCGACATCAAATTCATGTATGGCGCCGCTTCCTCCGAAACCAAAGCGTACTCCAGGTCGCCGACACCACTGGTCGCGAATTCTCACGCCCAACCAAACTCACCCTACCTCACCAGTCGCGACACCAAAAGCGATGTCGGTGACACCAACCTCCTACCCGCTTCTACCTTGCAAAAATTTTATTTTTTTTTCTTTCATACTTCCTTTGATGCAAGAGTCAACCCATCGTATACATACAACTTCAAATATATTTATAAAAATTATTTTATTCAATCTTCTTCAGTTTTACACTGTAAAACCTTAGAAAATTATTTCTTCATTCATGACCAAATAAATTTATAAAATTTATTTTATTTTATTTATTTATTTTTTCGACTATGTTGTCCTAAAATTTTCTAAAACTTCCCCGATCTAACACTAACCAAGTAAAATTCTATTACAGCTATTTCATTACTAATAAACCAAATAAATTTCTAAAAATTTATTTCTTTATTTTATTCTTCCAGTTTTACTCACTGTAAAACTCCCAATATTGTTTTCCTATGTGCTAATCACTAAGCACACAAAGTTTCACAACTCATAACATGGTACACATACCATTCATTAAACATTCATACAACATTTTATCAAATCACACAAAACACCAAACACGTGCATGTAAGGTCCTAGTTTTGTCCCGTGATTTCCTAGATAATCCTACACCTAAACTCGACACGAACCACACCTAGTGGTGATGTCCTTTACACCTTAAGACTACGGCCTAAGCCCAAATCCCCTCAAGCCCCAGGGTAGACGATACCTAGCTCGATACTGCCGTGACGCCCAAAACCCGGGGTCCGCTGACTACCCGTCAACCCGGCGAATACAAGGAGGCCTGCCACCCGACGCCACTGTAAAATCGCGTAGCCTCCTTTGTACGGAGCTCACCCAAATACAAAGACTGTGATAAACCTGGTCTCAAACAAATTCAATATATGCAATAACATCCATGGCCACTTGTGCCCATAACAAGAGCCTCAATATGCATATCCAAACTATATCCAATAGTTTCAAGAGTTAATAACCATTTCTTATACAATACATATATTAAACTTAAGGAGTTCTAATTATAAACATCAACAAAGCCACATTCCGACTTCTAGTGCTCACCCCAGATCTAGCCACTCCCTCGCACGCCCCCGCACTGCAGCGGGGGATCCCACGCACGTATGAGCTAAAGCTCGCGAGACCGCCCTGTCGCTCACCACCTGTTACTAAAGGCAATGTCTAAATTAAACACACATTCAAGCAAATGCATGATCCTACTTGAATGTCTACATGACCAACTCAAATCCCGAGTCCTCACCGACTCTCTCACACTCGCCTAAGCCTCGTATGAGAATATTAGTTTTAATAGTGGACAACCCTCCGATGTATATATATCAATCACACCCGACGATTGATATTTTTAAGTTCGACTACCCTCCGATCACTTAATAATTTTAGACTACCCGAACCATTTTTCCTCTGTGACTCATCTCACGCACTAACCCTAAAGCCCTAGATGTTCTAGTCAAGATAAGTAACGACGCTAATCCCACTACAAATGACCACACGTAGAATATATAAACATGGTATATATTTACAAACAACCAATTCACACAATCATGTCATGTAAATTAATTAATTCACACATCAAAATTAGTTCACTGGGCTATCGATCATACACTAGTAATTTAATTTAAATCACCACCAACACGTATTTTCACAAAATATATATTTTTGTGAACACTATTTCAGAATAGTGAAACCCTCGTTACTATTCTGAAATCGTTAAAACATCTGGCTCACTTAGTGAACCCGATTTCTCAAACCCATTCCTTTCGCCCCATACCCAAAGTTTATCAAATTTATGCATAAATCAACACAATATCAACTCCAAACTCCGCCTACGTGGGACCGTGCATTTGAACTAGCCTCTCCAAGTTTCTAAAAAAATTTCCAATAATTCGGTCCCATGTTTTGGGACCGATCCAACGGCCCCTCACGGCCTCATTCAACCGAAACATTAGTAAAACACTTAAATGAGAGTAAAAACCCAAGTAGGGAGAAAATCCTACCTCTTGGAGTTTGTTAAAACTCACAAATCCGGGGTCCACGCGTAGCCTGCTCCGCGTAGAACGTTCTTCTTCGTCTGTCGAATCCAACTGGTCCGACGTCTACATGATCTTAGAGAAGACCTCTCTCTCTAAGTTCTCTCGTTAAATGGCTTCACTGTTCTAAAAAATGAAGCCTCTCACGTTTTTCTCTCATTTGACTTAATGAGGAAGAAGACTATTCCCTATTTCATCCTTCATGACTTAATCAAATTTAAAACGACCATTACGTCCCTTTACCAGATTCGATATCCTAAGACTACCTCGCTCAATCCATTTTCATCATTTCATTCCAGTACCACTTATGGCACATGAGTACGCAGCTATATGACTTCTCACAAGGCCGGTAAATCTTTACAAGACCAAACGCCGACGTCGAAAAACGCGCATACTCCAATCAACCGGCTCCCTAAAATTACGAAATTTTACGTGCTAACTGTGGGATTTCGTGAGACGATTCCAACTGCGCAACTGCTTCATCATCCGAGATCTGTAATTAATTACTTGATTTTTTTTAACCGAATTACCATTTTGTGACCAAACATTGATTTGCCTTATTCCGTAAAATTGGAATTTCTGTCTTACAAATACAAACAGATCAAAATCAAGAGATTATATCAAAAGAAGAAGAACAACATACCAAAATAAAATCATCAACCGTGTCAGAGTCAGACATCCACGATTCCCAGAATAACTCAAATTGCGTCATGATTGTTAATACAGGAGTTTTTGCAAGCAAAACATGTGACTTTTTTGAGCAAAACAAGAAAATGACTGCGGGTGTCATTGGACGGCAGGATCGAAGACGACTGATGGATAAATACAAGGCGATGATACAAGTGAAATGATGGCTAAGAATTACATCGATTGAAATCCAGCCAGGGAATTTAGGCTACTGTCTAAAAAAAAATTGAAGAGAATAAGGTTTTAGGTTTAGGTTAAAGTGACTTAGGGGATTTCGCAAAAAAATAAAATAAAGTGACTTAGGGAAGCTCAAAACGACGTAGTTGTGCGTCTAAAATAAACAGGGCATTGTTTTAGTAAAAGTAATGATACCAAAGTTATATTAAAAATATAAATATGGTCTATGACATGTTGTATAATTATTTCTATTTATATTTTGTAAATAGAAATAATATGGTCTATAGGAAAAATTACATTTTGTAATAAAGATTTTATTTTTTAAGAATACTTTTCTATTTATTTTATATATGTTTTATTGTTATTTTCATATTTATTATATTATATAATTATTATTTTATAAATAATTGTTTGGTAAAAAATAACTACTAACTATTATAATACATTACACAAAAAGTTAGCATAAATTTGCTTCCGTCAGAATAAAACAAAGTTAGCAACCAAATTTTAAATGATTAATTCAATAAATAATATTTTTAAATTCCTCTTTTTATTAAAGTTCCATTAATTGTAAGGAAAAAAAATAATTATAACCATATGAGAAAATAATATTAATATATAAATCCAAAAATAGTTTAAAAATATTAATTATCTGAACATTTTATCATGCTATTCTTGAATCAAAGCAATATTCATAAAAATATAAATAGCTAAACATTTGCTAAATTTAGCAACGGATTCATTTTTAGCTAAAATACTGAAAGTTCTATAGGCGAATTTTAACCGATAATTCATCGCTAATATAACGACGAATCGATAACTGTCACTACCTAATAGTCACCAACTTCGCTCTAATTGCCGACGCAAATATTATCCGCTTCCAGAACTGCCGCTAATATAACGACAGAACTGATAATCCGTCGCTATCTAATAGCTCCCGCCAACTTCCCGCCTATTTAGCGATTTTAATATTATCCGCTTCAGAAACGGTCGCTGCCGGTTTCCGCCGCTAACTGCCGCTAATTTCAACTGATATAACCGCCGCTAAAATCCATCGCCAACCCACGCTTTTTGTAGTGTTAGTGCTATCGCTTTATTTAAATTTTCATTTTCAAAGTGTCGCGACCGAATCCCGACTTGACCTTAATTATGGATCCAAGCCCGGTCTCTAGCGCACCGACATTTTCAATTATCTTCAAAACATTCGCTTGGTTTTATTAAATTTTCATTTTCAAAGTGTCACGACCAATCCCCAACTCAATTCGACAGGATCCAAGCCGGAGTCTGCTTACTCCGGGACGCTTTCAATTATCTTCTCAAAACATTTGCTTGGTTTTTTTTCCATTATAAACTTTTTAATTACGCGGAAACACTTCATTTAGGGCAAGCCCATAAACAATTACAATTAACAAAATGCATTTACCAAATAATGCCTTTATATCAACATACATTCATGCTATTCATTTTAGCATGCTTTCATTTTACACATCATTTATCACATCACAACATGCATTTTCAATGCAATAATTCAATTCACAGTTAATTCATGAGATTTAAGCATATTCATAACAAAAATCCCATTACACTCGTCATTGTTGGTTATTTCACCTTGACTATTCAATTCATTGAATTTCTCGGCGATTCCGCTTGATGAATCCCACTTTATTATCATTCCCAATGTGCTTATACATTTAACAATTCCCATCTCCCATCATGACGGATGTCGCTTGGTGCATCTCACACGTGGTATCACTTATTCTGGGCTCTCCCATCATGATCGGATGCCGCTTGGTGCATCCCGACACGTGGTATCAATTAAAATGTCATATCACCATCAAGACGATGCCGCATCGCGCATCCCGCCTGCTGGACATTTCTTCAATGCCATACGCCATCATGACTGATGCCGACGCAGGCATCCCGCCAAGTGACATCGGATAATTTCGGGTGCTCTCGTGATCGATGCCGATTAGTGCATCCCGTCAAAGTGCTCATCTCGATATCATTCAATTCACATTTACGACCTGACCCCGCTCAATGAATCCCGCCTTATTATCTCACGCTCATTCTATTTCAAATATCACATTCTCGATTCTTCATATTCACTCGTGATTCACATTTATGATGGATTCCGCTTGATGAATCCCGCCCCAATATCATTCACATCATCTGTTTTCAAATATCACATTTCAATTCCATATTCAATTTCATATTATCTTTCATAAAGTGATATACTCAATCACATACTCATTCATGTGATCATTTATATATACTCATTCATATACTCATTCACTTATACTCATTCACGTATACTCATTCATGTATACTTATTCATATATTCTTGTCCCTCAATGAATCTATTTTACTTAGAAATTCGAATCAATCCACCTGATCATCCGTACAAAAGCTTATGGCATTTTCATGTCAACTAAATAATTTACCGATTACATTGGGGTGACTTTGCATTACTCATTTTTTCGGGATTCTAACTTCATGTTTGACATCATCTTTTTGTACTCTTTTAAAGTTAAGGTGCTATGGTCTCTATTCCAACTGAATCACCTTACCCGGAAAGCACCGAAACTCAAGTTACGTCCTGCACACTCTGGGACTACTCTATGTTCAACCGATGCAGAATTTCGACTCAACACGGCCCCACTTTGAGTGAATTTTTGGGCCACTTAGAGTCAGAATTGGAAGATATCTATTTCTTTATGTTTGATTTTCCTTGAAGTTTATTTTAATTGGCCACTTGAATCACTCAACCTGACAAGAAACGAGGAAGTTACATGGACAAATATTAAAACCGGTCGAAATTGGGAAAGGGGATTAGGGTGTACCCCAGACACGCCTAACATGTACAGTACACATTCCTCGCTAAAATGACCAACTCCAAAGTGTACCTAAGACAGTTCGTGGTGTACTGCACATGTCAACCGAAAATTGCCCAGAATGTGTGTTTTTCACCCATTTTTCCATATTTTGATACCCAATCAACTCTTCACTTCAAACACACATCAAAACCATTCCATATATCTCTCAGAAACTATTTTCACTCAATTCCTCTTCATTACTTATCTTATTTCAAAATCCATCATGAATTACTCTCAAACCCACTCTAATATGGGTTATGACCCATACACAACCCAACTTCATATTAATTAGGTTTGTTCTAAACCCTAACTCATTTACTCACAATTTAAATCCATGAATCCAACCTAAATGAAGGGATTCTATACCCATTCAGGCCATACGGGTTTACCCACCTTACTTTCCATAATTTTTAAGCTAAGATGAAACCCTAGCAAAACCCTAGGTTTGGGTAAGATAATAATCATGCAAAACCAAAGATCCATACTCAAATTTTGTAGTTCCATACCTTTTTAACCTTGCTTGAACTTCTCTTCTTCTCTTCTTCTCTTCTTCTTCTCTTCCTCTTCTTCTTCTTCTTCTCTCTTTCTCTCTTCTCTCCCTACGGCTTGTTCTCCCCAAAATGAGACTGCCAATTCTTGGTCTTAAATCCCATGCTCTTCCTATTATGTTTGGCCAAGTGCAAATCCATTTTTGCTTAAGTTTTCATAATCGCATTCGTCCCCATTTCTCTTTCTATTTCTATTCCATCTTTCTATTTGCCTTGAATCCCATAACTTTCTAAATTCTAGTTCGCATAATATTATCTTTCGTTCTTTATTACCCGGGTCCTCAAGCGGAAATTGACCACTTTACCCTTGTCTCTAATATTGATTCCGGGTTTCTCATTTTATTTCCGAAAATTCATATTTAGCTTATAATATACCCTAAACAAGTCCGAAAACTGGTAGGGTATATTTCGGGGTGTTACAAATGCAATAACTAATTACTAAGGCAATGAACAAAAAAACACGTACAAGAATGATGTCTCATTTACTTAATACATGCAAAGAAATGTGTGGGCTAAAGTTGTTAGCATGTAAGTCTTGCAGGAGCACAAAGCAACTACAACACGCACAAGAAATTGCCTTACGAAAAATTGAGTTAATTCACATCTTTCACTAAACTTGATTTCTATTATTGCCAAGAGCGCCATCGTGGACCCATTGCTTGCACAACCCACATGTGATAGTAGTTTTCCCCTCCATGACGTCCATTTCATTATGTAAATACATTGATTTAAGACATCCATTGCATATGCGTTTCATTGACTCTGGAGGTACAATCGTAGGACCATCATAAGGAGGCCACTCATCTTTATTGAATATGGGATGAAACAAGCTTGCCCAAGTATCATAGTACAACTACGTAGTGTAGTAGCCTTTAACAAATAATTGAAAATCATCACATTAATGCTGACATGCTGCTATGATATGGCTACATGGAAATCCATATATCATTGTCTTACTACATGTGCATTTCTAGTCATGTGAGCGCTGAAGTGTCAGGTTCGACCACCCTGACTTGACATGAAATCGTTCGATGTGATCAGAAGAAAATTTCCATTGATTCAAATTTCTTTAACCACACGCCTTAATCCGAGCATCAACATAAGTGATGTGACGCTTCATCCGATGTCAATATGTTAGCACCTGAATTGAATTTAGGACAACGACAATTGAATTTTTAAAAAATGATGAAGTTGCTATTCAGGACAACGACAATGGCTTTAAAAACAAACTCTGGTTCTAGAGTTTGTAGCGACAAACTCTGGTTCTGGAGTTTGTTGTTTGTGACAAACTGTTTTTTCCTCCAACTTTTTAAGGTCATAACTTCTTTCAAGGCTTAACTCGATTTCCGCGTGTGAGGTGTCTCAAGTTTTGAATGTAGAATGCAATCATGGTGAGTTGGAACCATTTGATATTCCAAATGGTACAGAAAAATTCATCTTCCCAATGACGCGCTATGAGACACTTTGTTGACTCTCCTTTTGGAAACATGTTACTCATTTCTTGCCAAACACTTGCTTTCCATAAAGAGTCCTACAAAACCAAGTTTGGAAGAAATGTTATGAGTTTTACATGAATATGGATATAAAATTGATAATAGTTCTTTCTTAATTCTTAAGTAGAAAAAATGATGTGAGATAACGATCAAAATATTCATATTTCTCTAAAATTATCTTTCTTTAAAAAAATTATTTTAAAATTTTATTACAATACGATGATAACATATTGAAGTTAAAATTTTCATAAATTATATTAATAATTTATTTTTAGTAAATCATATTAATTTATCATATCTTTGTTCGAACCCATTAATTTATCAAATCTTATAACTTTATTTGTGACGCCCCCAGCTTGGCACTCGGTGTCAAGCGAGGGTATCATTTTTTTTTCTTGTTTACTATAAACTTATAAACTTTAAGCTTGTTCATTCATATAATGTTAAACATTTAACTTGTACTATATTCTCAGAGCAAAGAGACAGAAAATATATACAAGTTTCAAGATATAGAAGTATTTAACATTTACAATATTTATATTGTTTTACAAAATATATATACAAAATACACTATGAGGTTTCTCGTTGACACCTAGTAATGTGTCGACCTTTACAAGTTGATTGCGACTGTCCGGCTTCTAGCCTCCTTCTTTCCTCAGACTCATTAACGAATGAAACACCCGTGCTAAGCTTATAGCTTAGTGGGAATAAATACATATAGACAACCTCTAATCAAAGTCATCACACTTTAGACAACTGCATATAACATTAACATTCATTTACATATACACATGCTTATTCATGTTTTGAATATATAATTTATAGATATGCTTCTACATATATCATACTTATTCGTCTTATCATGTTTCATTCCATATCATCTTTCAATTACTTTTTTGTTCTTGTACTTATCAATGTTTACATATCATCACATAGCAATGCTATGCTTCTCATATCATGACATGTCATTTACATATTCTTGTCATTTATCTTATGTTTCATGCCTGCAAATACCTTAGAAGTGGATACAGGAAAGAACTGTATATACCCGAAGGTACAATCACTGTACGAGACAGTGATCTCTATCTGTATAACCCAAACAGGGCAGCTATAATTGTGACGCCCCTAACCCGGCACCCGGTGTCAAGCGAGGGTGTCATTTTTTTTGTTTTTAAACTTATAAACTTTAAGTTTGTTCATTCATATAATGTTAAACATTTAACTTGTACTATATTCTGTAGCAGCGGATTACAAAAGATATACAAGCTCCATATATGGAAGTGTTCAACATTTACAATATTTACATTGTTTACAAAAACAAAACATATACAAAATAGACCAAAAGGTCTTTAGTGAGCACCTAGTAGTGTGTGTTAGCTTCTTTGGTTGTCGATGTGTAGTGTCCCGACTTCTCGCTTCAGGTTTTCAGAATTCCTACACCTGATGAAACACCCGTGCTAAGCTATGGTCATCACACTTCTATACACATGCATACACATATAACATCTCATATTTAAATATGCTTTTATACATATTTCATATTTACTTATCATACCATGTTTCATTTCTCTTATCATTTTACACTCTTTTCTTCATGTTCTCGTCACACATATTATGTCATCGCATAGCTGCTATGCTTCGCACATATCATATCATTTCATATGTCATATCTAAGTTATTTGTCTTATAATCACAGATAAACCTTGGGCGGATAAAGGAAACTATAAGGGCTCAAAGGCGTTGTACTCACTGTACGAAACAGTGGTCTATAAGGGCCCGAAGGCGCTGTTATCATCAGGTGAGATAATGACTCTATATGGGTCCAAGGCGCCAGAATGACCCAAACTGTACGAACCGATCAAGATCGCGAAACTCGTTCCTAATAGGTACGCCCATCTATCCCCACTGCGTTCTAAAGAAACAATCACATGTGTATTTTATTGTCGGGCGACATATCTCATATTCCCGGTCAGTTATTGTCATCCAAGAATCATAGCGTATATTTACAATCATTTATTCATATTTTTGCATTTTCTTTATTTCTCATTATATGCCGAATAACTATGGTTACCATGTATGCTTATGAGCTATTTACTATCATTCCAATTTCATCAAGATATATATGGATGGATTCTAGACTCAAAGGGCTTTCCATAGAGTCCAAGAACATCTGAAACGGAGTTCGGACGAAGAAGTTATGACCAAGTTGAGGTCACACATGAATATCAATCCTAGCCGACCACCCAGTTTAATAACAAATTTAGAAAAACCTAGATTTCAAAGAAGGTTATGTTCAATTACCATCCTTCAAAGGCATATGGTTGGAATCTGATTCAACGGGGGCTTTCCATGTGAGTCCAATAGCACCCAAAATGGAGTACCTGGACGAAAAGTTATGGTCATCCGTCAAGGCCTCACCTAGCCAGCTAACCCGGGCCGAGCGCATTGCCGAGCCGACTCAGCCAAGTTGACCTAGCCGAGCCGACTTAGCCGGAGGCCGACCCGGGCCGAACTGGACTCGGGCCGACAGGACTATTCAGGATAAAAGGACCATAACTTAGGATACAGAGGTCCGAATGGAGAAATTCAAAAGCCTAACATCAAGTTTACTGATGTGGCTACAATTTACCTGAAGGACTTACTACCAAATTCCCTTTATTTACCACCCAAAAACCAGTTCTAAGGTCTGGTTAATGCGTATGATAAAAAATAGGGTAATTTCCCTTGGTTCAAATTGCAACCAGACATTTCCTTTGGGGCAAGACACAACCAATACCATTATTCATTTTAGCCATAACACCTATTAATGGAACATAAGGACACTTAGTCTGAAACTTAGTTCCGAATCGTCCGAAAACAACCCCGTGGTTCTAGCACATACCCCAAAGTCTGACGGTTCACACCCACCACTCGCCTCACACAACCCATGCCATTTGAATGACCCTTAGACAAGGATTAAACCAAGTAGAAGAAAAACCCCTACCTCTTGGAGTTTGTCGAAACTCCCCAACTTCGGTCTCTATGCGAAGCCCTTGTCGTGAGGTTGAACTCTTCCTCTTTCTCTGCCTGAAACCTCCGGTCCGATCGCCGGGAAACTTAGAGAGAAGATGGAGTCTCTCTTTCTACAACTCTCTCTTTCCCTTCCTTTTCTTTCTTTCTCCTTTTTCTTTTTCTTATGGATCACCCTTAATCGTATTTTCAAAGGAGGAAACTTCCTCCCCCTTTCCTACATGCCACATGCCTTTTCCTTGATTTTTCTTCATTTTTCTTTATTTCTTTATTCCCTCTCTCTACTATTTTGCTCCCAAAAAGATAAGACCAAACTTGGTCTTATCCCCTTTTTATTTTAATTTTCCTCTAATTACCATTAGGTCCTCAGATTACATTCTATTTGCACCATACTTATGGTATTTCTATAATAGCATATCCTCTTCTTATATTATGACTTTTGTGTCCTGTTTTGACAAATTACAAATTTACTCTTACTTATTTTCTGTTTCTCGCTTTATTTCTCGAAAATTCTGATTTAACTTATATTACATCCTAAACATGTTATAAAACTGTTATGGCATATTTTGGGGTATTACAATAATGATCCAAACGGGATCTATGTCATTGACCTAAACGGGGCCTCGATATTTGTAAACTGTATGCTGCAGCAACTGTATCCTTATAGGCATGCCTATCTATCCAACTATACTGGGCCATATGCATAATCAATTTTATTATGTTTTCTTAACAATCTGTCAAGTATTAGAAAAAGATATCTCATATATATGAATAACATTGATATCATGTATATTTATAAGATATTCATTATCAAATAATCTCTTATAAACATTTAACTGTATTTTTTCATATAACAAAATATTTATATAACTCCTTATACAATTTCAATTTCCATAACCACTCCGCCTCGAACACCCGAGGCGCTCCTAAGTCCATTTTCAACTACAATTTTGACCCTATAAGTGGGATTGTTAGAGAAAGTGATCTTCTAACGCAATATACCCTTATGTCTTAAGTTTCTTATGGTTCAAAAATCATATCATTTGGACTTTTAATTTGGGAGATATGGTCTAAACATTCCAAACTGTTCCTAGAAAATTTCCATGAACAAAATCTGGAATTGTGTCGTATATTTGAAAATTTTCTGGGAACATTAGAGACATAATTTGATCATACTTTCTTCATGAAAGTTGTTCTCCCAGATGTCTAGTTTGTACAGAAATTTGAATCATCTCATTTGGATGTGAGTATAACCTTGCTACGATTAAATAATCGGAATTACCCAGCTGCATCGTTTCGGCATTGCATTTCAGGACCGAATTGTTCTCATTTTAACAAATTTTTCACAAGAATGAGGTCCAAATTTGATATACTTATTTCAGAAGATTGTTTCTCCTGTGTTTCAGCTTTCTTTATCCAAAATTTGAATCACTCAATTTTAAGGAGTGAAAACTAAAATTATGGCTTAAATACCAAAATTGTCTAAAACCCAAATCGTGATACAAATGAACCACTGACCCGAAACAGCCTCACTTTTGACGAATTTCTGGTCTAATAGTCCAAATTTGATACACTTATTTTAGGGAGATTTGTTCTTCTAGATGTCTAGTTTACTCAGAATTAATCACTCAATTCTTGGATTAGCGATTACTACATTAAAACAAAAACACGGCCAGAAAAAGACAAAGATCTCCCCCAAAAACCCAACCTTTTTCTCTATACAAATTTTTCCTCCATTGAGGACCACATCCAAACCAAACAAGGATTCTACACAAAAAGAGGTATTCCAAACCTCTAAACTAGTATCCATACAAATCCTAACAATTCCATACAAAAGTTCCAAACATTCCATACCTTAATTTCTTCTTCTTCTCTTCTCTTTTTCTTCTTCTTCTCTTCTCTTCTCCTTCCGGTTTGCCCTAGCCTTCATCCAACAAATGAGATATTTTGGCTTCATTCTCCTTTTTAAGTTAAGGCTTTGGTTGGCAAAAACCCATATTTGCTTTTTTTTTTTTCCCATTTTTGTTATTTGGTCCTTCATCTCTCCATTATTTACACCTCAATTTATCCATATTTCCACTTTAGCCTATAATCTTCTTATCATATGACCTTTGGGTCCGGAATTGGTAAATTACTAATTTTCCCTTGACCCTTAGATAATTCCGGATTTTGCTTATTTTATTTTTTAGTATTGTTTTATTCCAAAATATATATTTACTTTTATTATACCCAAAACAAGTGCGTTATAAAACTCGTCATAATATAATCTGTGGTGTTACATTATTATTCTCATTTCAATAATTTTTAAATAAGTTGATGTCAAAATTAATAATAATACTTTTTAAATAAGTTTGTATTTTCAATATTTTAAAGATAATTATAAAATTAATAAAATTACAATGATAGTAATTCTTTTAAAAAAAGATTAATAAGAAAAATATAAAAAACAATTTTAAAGAATAATATAAAATAAAATGACAATATAATTTAAATTAAATAATTTTTAATAATTAATATCAAATATAAAAAAAAATTTAATCCGAGATAAACTAATTTTTTAAGAATATGAGTTATTTAAAGGGTGAGTAAATAGTACTAATAGGTGAATCAAGTGAGATATCATTAATTTTAATAATTTATATTTGATTTTTAAATATTCTCGTTTCAATAATTTTTAAAATAAGTTGATGTAAAAAATAATAATAATAAATTTTAAATAAATTTTTGTTTTAAATATTTTAGATATCAAACATTATCTTTAAAATAAATATTTATAATTTCATATAGATTTGAAAAGTGAATTTTTTTTTAAATGATGAAGCCGTCACTCAACAAGAGCAATTGAATTTAAAAATCACGTTCGCTGCTCGCGATAGCGACAATGACTTTAAAAAAAATTAACGGTTCGATGCTCGCGATAAAGAACATCATCCTAGTTGTCGCTACGCTACTAAACGCACTATATTGGGCAATAGTTTCAAATACAAACTATATTTGTAATTTTTTTTTAAATAGTATTTTAATCAAAAACTCTAATATATGAGAGGTGGTGATATTTGAGGTTTGGGGAAATTATAGTGGACTTTGTTTACAACATGAGGTGGGGGGCAATTTCAGAGAGGTGATATTTGAGTTTTGGAGAAAGTATAGTGGACTTTAATTACAGCATGAGGTGGGAGGAAATTTCAGAGAGGTGATATTTTAGGCCCTCCTTATGAGAAGATGGAAGAGTTGGTATCTTGTGAGATTAGATCTCTTGCCCATTAGTTGATCTTTGAGTCCCATAGTGAACTTCTTTTCTTAGTCTGTGAAAATTAGGACGATAACATTATACTCTTGGAGTGGACCAGGTCAACTTCGCTAGAGTTCATTACACAGAAACTGGACATTACATGTCTGACTCCTTCAAAACGAAGTCCGCTCTATTTAGACATGTATCAATATGGCCGTTTCCTTGGCTGTCAATCGTCCTCAGACAGCCCCCGAAGCGCTTCTGCTCCTTCAAGGAAGCTCTAGCTTGGAGCATTGGAGAGAGAAGAGATCCACCGTCACCGTTCTCCCCTCCAATCCAAAAATACAGCCCTCAAAATATTGATGATTTGGCCGCCACCCCCTTTGTACTGACAAATCTTACGAGGTTTCGCTGCATTTCGTCATGCCAAAGTTCAAGATAGACGAGAATACCTTTGACCCCTTTGATCACTTAATGCACTACCAGTAGGTCATGACCTTGCAAAACAATAATGATGCCTTGTTATGTAAAGTGTTCCCCTCTAGCCTCTCGGGGCCAGCTTGTCATGGTTTCATCGCATGCCATTCTTGTCACATTATTCAAAGAACTGTTGGAAAGGTTCATGGCACGCTACATGTGTTTGGTAAGGTCGAAAGCTTAACATTGCTAGCTGGTTTCACGTAAAAATGAAAAGAGAGGAGACGATTCGAGAGTTCATGAAGCGCTTCAATGCGGTGGTCCTCTAGTTTGATTCGGTCAACATCGAGTTGATTATGCAAGCCGTAAAAGAGGTAATTTGGTCAAATAAACAGTTTTTTGCTTCCCTATCATTAGAGCCACTTGGTTCGGTCAATGACCTTTTTCAATGTGCCAACCAATACGCCATATTGGAGGAAGAAGTGGTCGCCACCTTGAAACACACTCTCATAGTGGCCGAGAATAGGCCACTTGATGCACGTTAGTCCGACCCTCGCCCCGTAGGGAAGGAAACTGCCCGTGATCATAGAAATGACAATTGAACATAATCCCAAAATGATTATAGTAGGAATCGAGACGACCGATCCCCTTACGAGCGACAGTCCCGAAGGGACGATAATTGGAAGCCATACCGAGAATGAGAGGCCCATACCCAATTCTTGTTGTTCCGTCAAAACTCCGCTTTATTCAAACAATAGAGGGTCTATCGGCCAAGACCGATGTGAGCCGATGCGGATGGTAGAGACCGAACCAAGTATTGTGACTACCACCGCTGAGTATGGACATATAACTGACCATTGTCGACACTTTGCCTATTTGCTCGAAACTCTAGTAAAAAAATGACATCTCGGGCAATACGTGCTCAAGCTTGACTCTAGTAACCGTAACAAGGAAACAGAGTTGGTTGTGGTATCCGTGGACACAAAGCCGATTAAAGGGACAGTCTTGACCGACCGCTATCGACCCCGGGAAAGCAGCAGCCCACGCCCAAAACGGTAGTCGCTGGAATTCAATACATTTTATCGCTAGCAGCATCTTACCCATAGATGGCCTTATCACCTTATCCGAAACCGCCCATAGGTAGGTTGTCAAACCCCATGAAGATGCCCTAGTCTTGACCCTTGAGATCGGAAGCCTTAAGGTGCGCAGAATCCTCGTGGACCTTAGGAGTGCTGCAAACTTCTTGTATTTTCCTGCCCTTCTGCAGATGGGTTATCCAGTCATGACAAGATTTTGACTAGTTTAATAGTTCGCAGAACCAATCTCTCCCTGGAAGAAGTGACTTCTTTCCTAGACATCCTTAGGAAGCATGCAGACGTCTTTGCCTGGTCACATAGTCATACTTGACCAGCTGATCCCGCCCCCAGTAGCTCACTGGGAATGTCCACTGCTATAACCCAGATAACAGACGTTTTCACACCCTCAGCGACAATAAGTTTTTAAAGAGGGGAGGTCGCCGGCTCTTACAGGCTGGATTCATAAGAGAAGTCTAATACCCTGATTGGCTCACAAATATGGTTGTTGTGTCTAAGAAAAACGGAAAATGGAGAGTTCGCGTTGATTATTCAGATCTTAATATTGTCTGTCTTAAAGACTCATTTCCGTTACCTCGCATGGACTAGATAGTCGACGCAACTAAGGGACACGAACTGCTTTCCTTCATGGATGCTTATTCCAGTTACAACCAGATCCCCATATTCCCGCCTAACTCAGTAAAAATGACGTTCATCACTCTAGAAGGGATGTATTGCTATAAGGTTATGCCTTTCGGCCTAAAGAATGCAAGAGCCACTTACCAACGGATGATGGCCCGTCTTTTCAACCGTTGTTGGGAAAGTCTATGGAGATTTATATTGATGACATGTTAGTGGAGTAAGAAATCAAGGGG
This sequence comes from Tetrastigma voinierianum, assembly GCA_016808115.1. NCBI lineage: Eukaryota > Viridiplantae > Streptophyta > Magnoliopsida > Vitales > Vitaceae > Tetrastigma > Tetrastigma voinierianum. The sequence goes on along the minus strand of JAEQBH010005861.1, from coordinate 271,627 downwards.
AACCATATCCATGATCTTGAACAAGCGTTTTGCATTGATAAGGCGACGCTAATTATGTCTAAATCCGGCCAAGTGTGCCTTCGAAGTTAGTTCAGACAAGTTTTCGGGCCTCCTCGTGTCTCGACGATGAATAGAAATATGCTCGGAACTGGCTCGATTCATGCTCAAGACCCCTTCACTGACTTCACGCAAGCAAGTGCAATCTCTGACGGACAGATTAGCTACTTTGAGCTTACACATATCAAGGTCATCCGATAGGCTATGCCCCTTTTTTGCCATTTTGAAAGGAGCAAGTTTTTTAGGGTGGAACGAGGATTGTGCACATGCACTCAAAGCGATCAAGGCATACTTCGCCTTCCTTTCTATTTTGAGCCAGTTGGACCCCGCTGAAGATCTATACCTGCATTTGGCGGCCTCCTCCTCCTTTTTTAGCGCAACCTTGGTGAAACAAGACATAAATATATCTGTCCTGGTCTACTTCCATCAACAAAACTCTTGGTTGATGTAGAGACTCGATACAGTTCAGTGGAAAACGTAATCCTTGCCTTGAGAGTAGCTGCTAAAAAGCTCCGACCCTACTTTCAAGTCCACTAAGTCACAGTGTTAACAAATAAATCTGTTTATAAAAGAAACTTAAAAAAAAAAATTTAAGTTAGAAAACTGTTGTCAAGATGGATCGCCCAAACACACAGATTCTATACCAGAAATAAAAAGCCTACTTCTCACTTTTCAACCACAGACATCCGGCCCCTTTTGAAGGAATAACTTGAAAACGAAGGAATCAGATTATAACACAATGCATGAAGATTATTTCAATTGATACAAACTGTTACACGATCCCACAATATCATGTATCAAATTAGCACATATTCTTATCTGTTACCAAATTAGATCTGTTAGGGCACCACCTATAAATAGGTACCTCCCACTCCATTTCACACACCTCAAGCTCTCTCACTTTCTCACTGTCTCACACACACACACACTCTCTCTCTATGCCTAGAGGCATCCAAGGAGTGGTGTCGGACCAGTACAACATGTTTTTTGGTAGGTCATGCGTGTCAATGTGTCAGGTCGTGTCATGTCAGTAAGTCATGCTAGTGGGCTATGCCAATGGGTTGTGATAGTGGGTTCCTATTTTTTCAAAAAATATTAATTTATAAGTAAATATTTTATTTTTCATTATATAAATATTAGTTTTTATTATTAAAGACATAAAAGATAATATTTAATTTAGCTTTTTAATTAAAATAAAAAATAAATTTAAAATATTGGAATATAAAAATAAAATTAATAAACTATTTTATTCAATATTTCAATAATTTACATGAAAAAGAATGAGAACAAAAAGTGAGAATTGCATCACTATAGTTTGAATACATTTCAATTAGGTTGGTACCTATCCAACTATCAACCACATACATTATTTATTTTTAAAAATAAATTACATCCTTACAAGAATGTTATAATCAGATCACTATACAGCATAACTCTAACTACACACACCTAACCAACAATCAATCATATATGCATTACTTACTTTTAAAATAAATTACATCTCATAAATCTAAATAAACATATTACATGTACCAAAATTTTGTCTTCATGTAAAAACTTGTTCATCTAATTTTCATCATCGCCTAAAATAATCTTGTTATAAGTTGAGATCCAACTTCTCGCCGCTCTTGCATATCTATCTTCTTTTGAAGTCTAAAGTGCGTGCATCTTCCCAATCCTTCAAACATGTTAAAACTTCAAGTATCTCGTCTGAAAGTCTTGTCTTTCATTCTCCAAGTATATTTGCTTCAATATAAAGATCATTATAGAGTTAAATGTTTTACCCCTCAAATTAGTCGTTATATAGTTATTGGGAGGGACATTTTAGAAATTTGATAAAGAAAAAGTAACAAAATTCAAATCATTTGTCACCCAGGCCATGGTCAGGCACGATGGGCCGGGATAGCCAAGATACAAGACGATGGACCATTTCCATGTATTACCGCACGCCACAACACGACACGATATTTTAATGGGTCGGCCCACATGCCAAAATGGTCGGCACGACCCAATGGACACCTCTATCTATGCCTCCACACCAAGTAGTAAGTCTTCTATATATATATATATATATATATATTTAGATTGCTAAAATTAGCAGTCTATCTTTTCTCTACTAAAATTAGTAGTCTCTTGGGTTAGTAGCAACTAGCATTTTCTTAGAGGGATATTTTGAAGTTCTAGTTGTACTACATCTTGTTAAGGGAGTGCACTTAATGTGAGATCGTGGTTGTTGAATCTTGGAAGTAAAACGTCAGTTTTCTATTGCACCAAGGTTACAAACTCGAAGGAGGGTGAATCTTCTTTAAGGACACAACAACTACACATCTCGGTCATCTAACCATATAAGTTCATCTTTGCCATTTTGTTTCTTGTTTGTCTTTGGCAAGTCAAAATTCTAACCTTTACACATACTTTAGTAAAGAACTTCTACAAGTGGTAATTGTCAGAGCTGCAGAGATAGTGTGTGGTAACTTATATATATGTGGGTTAAAACATGTCTAGAAAAGTTATGTCAAAAGGTGATAAGAGCTAAGGCAATGAGTTTAGCTGACACATATCCCTTTATTGACTCGGGGACCTTTTCTAAGGTATTTAATGCATTACCTAATACTATCTTGGGTTACCGTTCACCCAAAAGCCAAAACCATCACCAAATCTCCTTAATTTATTCAGAGTAGATAATGTTAGTAGAGATTTCTTTTGAAATCGAATTTAGAATCCATGAAAGGACCATATTATTTTGCTGATCCGTGAAGTAAGAAGATTAATATTGGTACCTTACAAATTTTTGGAATTGGATCAATCATTTAAATCCAATTTTGTTCTCATGGAGAGTGCAATCATCATAGCTGACATAGATTTCTTCAATGAGAGCTTGTGATAGAAGGATCAATCCATCTAGATTCGAATGACTTCGAGAAGTAGGGTTTGAAGGATCACCAATGATTGAATGGCTTGCTGAGTTATGATGTAAGGTCTCAGAGAGAAAGTAGATGTCGTCTAATTGAGATTTGAACAGCATGTTAATTGTCTTTACAATCTGGAGACGTGGACAGAAAGCGTAGGAATTTAAGAGACAATCAAAGTTTGCTTGATACCATATCAAGCTATCTCGTTTCCGCTTGTATCACATTGCTGGATAAACAGCACCTCTTTATTATGTTTTTGACAAATTATTGATATGAGCTTACGATGCAAATACCTACAAAGAATAATAAAATTGAAAGAAAACGAATAAAATAAACAGAACAAAATTTTCAAGTTTCCAAAACAATAACATAAGGTGCTATTTATGCCCAACAAAAACCATAATAGATAAATCCAAAAAGTACGAATAAATAAATAACTAATAATAAAAACTATCATTTGACTCAGGGCTTCCTATCTCGTCGAAATACCCATAGGGCCTCTACCATGCCCCATCATTCCTCCCGGGTTGAAAAGAACTTAACTCTGAAGAGTGTGAGGAAAGGTAGCAATCTAACAACGAATGATCCAAAAGACGAAGATCATCCTTCTATATCCAAGTAGCATCAGAATCAGGACGACCATGCCATTTGACAAGGAAATGATGAAAACCATCATCTCTAGAAGTCACAAACTTATCATCAAGGATAATATTCACCATCTCCTTAGAATATTGTAACGAAGGCACAGTGGATGCACCTTTGCTACCTTCACTTACAGACACACTAGAAGGCAAAGTATAAGGCTCAAAAGTGCTTCGGTAAGGTAACAAATCCTCTATATTGAAAACATGGCTAATATCCATCCTATTAGGCAAATCAAGAAGATATGCATTAGATCCCAGTTTACGAATGATAGAATAAAGGTCCATGGCTCTTGCATAAAGTATTTTTAAAAACGTTTTTGGAATTCTTTTAGGACGGATGTGAACCATGACATATTCACCAACATTAAATTCCTTAGATCTATGATGCACATCAGCAATCAGTTTATACTCTTCATTACTTAGAGAAATCTTTCACATAATCTCAGCATGGATGTGCTTTGCAAAGTTTTCTACAGGTTCAAATACACGCATGTGAGATGGTAAAGGAATAAGATCAATGAGTGTGCGGGGTGAGTAGCCATTAACAATTTGAAAATGACTTTTACCGCTTAATGTGCATCAGAACCTGCTTTTGGGCAAACTCCAATTATCGACAAAATTAAATCCCAAACACCTGCTTTACCCCAACCAAACATATCAAGCCCCTACCCCGCCTAGGTGAAGATAAGGTGCGGCACGATACTGACTCTTAACCTCGCTGCATATCAGGCCCATTTCATAATTAAACCATAAGGAAATAAAGATTTCAATACCACCACCAGCAGTTGATGTTTAAATGCTATGTACATATACACGTCTCGAGTCCCATTTACTCAGATATAAACAAATTCCACTATTACAAAAACCTGGTACATATACATTACAAACGTAAAACAAAAACCCAGCATCATGGACTCCCGATGTGTCGCCCTAGTCGATGTGGAATGCCACAGATGTCCCTGCATCTATACGGATAAACACTTGGCTGCTGTTTTATAAATTAATGGGAAACAGATAGCATATATGACCACTAAGTGATCCATTATAGAACATATATAACAAAGTTTTCATATACATAATTCTTGAACGGAACTTTCATATCTCCCGTAGGAGTTCGGTACAGACTAATTTCTTATGCTTTCTTCTTATTCATTATACTGATTCTTATCATTTAATTTCATTATCATATTATTCGGGTATACAACATATAAGTATATGTCTGCATAGACCTCTAATATTGAATGAGAAGTGACGGTTAATACAACAAGCACCAAGGTACTAGACAAGATGCATCGTAGAGACGTGGCTCGCCCACATAACAGAAATGTCGTAGCATTAGCAGGAGTGTCGAAGCACTGATCAAATACGTGTTTACCCACATAACAAAAAGTGTCGTGAGCACCAAGCAGGAGATCGAAGACTGACAGACGCAGATGTCCATGTAATGTATGTCGAGCACTAGCAGTGAGTGCCGGCACCGATCGAGACTTGCCTACCCACGCAATGTATGTCGTGAGCACTGGGCCAGGAGGTCAGAAGACGATAAGAGACGTGCTCTGCACTATACATAACAAAAGTGTCGTAGCGACTAGTAGAGTGCCGGCTAATCGATCAAAGAAGTGAACCACCACGTAAATGTCGTGAAGACTAGCGGTGAGTGCCAAGACCGATCCGAGGTGCCTATTCATTCACTATTTAGTCTTAAGCAAGCATACGATTATATGTATTACAGAACTCGTTATATCTTTTTTATTCCCATTAGCAAATGAGGGCAAGAAACAATGGTTTCCCAATGACCAAATCGCCAAGGCGAAGCGAATTCATATAAATTTTATACTTGTAAGAACCCTTTCATTCACTTATTATGATCCTCATTAATCCAATGGATGATTGTTAGAATTAACGGAAGAGATGAACCAAAACAGGACTTCAATCAACCGTAACTAGGCCATGAAATCGACCTTGCAGAAGTCGGTGACAAACCTGGGCTTCAACCACTCGAAACAGCTTCAAAACACTGTTGCAGACCTACGAATCGCTTGCCCAAACCAAATGACCGCTTAGGTCCCAACCAACACCATTTCTAGTTTGTATAAGAGGGGCCGTAGCTACTGCACCTAACCCGATGACCATCCGATTGAATCGGTCGACCGTTTTTCCATGGTACAGTAACTTGTAGCTACTGCATCCAACCGGAAGACCTAAAGACTAACTGACGACCGGGTTCTTTTGTTTGCTCGGGAGGTTAGATGCTATCAGATTCAACCGGATGACCTTCCAATCGTACCAACCGGACAATTCGCTCATCCCGTAAAACCTAGAAAATGCATTATTTCGTTTGGGAAAAACACCAAACAATTCTCAACCAAAAACCAACACAAAAAAAACTTCAAACTGACTTAAACCAACCAAAATACACATGTATTGTAGAGTTAGTGGCTGTCTAACCCAAAACATGGCTGCATTTCCAATCAATTCCATACATGGAATCCAAACAATTCCTTACCATTCCATACATGTAATTCATACACAAACCTAAACAAGTTTCCATACAAATCCATACCTTGCTTTTCTTCTCCTTCTCTTCTTCCTTCTTCCTTCTTCTCTTCTTCTCTTCTTCTCTTCTTCTCTTCTCTCTTTCTCTTACCTCCCATGCCCTAACCTTTTTTCCTCAATACTAGCTTAACTAGCTCCTGCTTTGGGCCCTCCTTCTTTTGAGCTAAGGCATGCTTTACAAAAACCCATTTTTGCATCCTTCCTATTTTTGCATTTAAGTCCTTTTATTTCATTCTATATGCAATTCTAACTTAATACATTCTTTTATCATATAACCTTTTAACTCATGTCCTCTAGTCCTTAATTGGTAAATTACTAATTTACCTTGACTTAGATTAACTTCAAGCTTTTTTTATTATTTTTCTCACTTAGCATTTAAATTCCAAAATACGAATTTTACTTTTATTATACCCTAAACATGTAATAAACTACTATGGTATAATTCGGGGTGTTACAAAACACCTAAGCATGTCACCCAAGTTATGATTAACAACCTCAATTTGACCATCAGTTTGAGGATGAAAAGCATATGGAAATTTCAAAGTAGTGTCAAACAATTTCCAAAGAGTTTTCCAAAAATAGCAGACAAATTTCACATCCCTATTAGATACAATGGTGGAAGGCAAACCTTACAATTTAACAACTTCTCTAAAAATATAATTTAGCAACATGTGAAGCATCATTGGTTTTGTTACACATAATAAAATGTGTCATTTTAGAAAAAATATCAACAACAACCAAACTAGAATCATGTCCTCTAGTAGTCCTAGGCAATCGAAGAACAAAGTCCACACTAATATCCTTCCAAGAAGAGTGTACAAAAGGAGAAGCAAAGCGTTGTTTGCTTTAGCCTTAGCTAACTCCGACATGTTCAGATGCAACTATCCTAGCAACATCCTTTTCTAAAAGGCCACAAAATCTATCTTCAACCAATGCAATAGTTTTATCCCTCTCAAAATGTCTAGCTAAACCACCTGTATGCATCTCTCGAATTAATAAATCCCTAAATGATGTCCGAGGTATGCACAACTTAGTCACTTTAAACAAATAACCATTTTCAACAAGAAAGTCAACATACTCATGACAATTACCATTACTAACCTCATCATAAATAATACCAAAGTCAGGTCATGTAAAATACTCATCTTTCAATCTATCAAACCCAATGACATGAACGATGAAGTGTAACTGTTAATTGACTACGTGCATCAACATCTTTGTTTTCAATACCTGCACGATGATTAATCACAAAAGAATACGCATTCAAAAATTCAACCCACTACATGTCGGTGCATTCAATTTATTTTCAGGAGTTTAAATATCTTAAAGCTTCGCGGGTAAAAACAACACAAATTCAAGACGCAATAAATAAACCTCAAAACGAAGACTCTACACTATAGCATAAAACTCTTTATCATATGTAGAATATCGTCTTTTAGCATCATTGAGTTTTTCACTAAAGAAAGGTATAGGGTAACCTTCTTGACTTATGATATAACACCCCAAATTATACCCTAGTAGTTTATTACATGTTTAGGGTATAATAAAAGTCAAAATTGTATTTTTCGGGATTTAAGTGCTAAAAGTGAAAAAGAATAAAGTCATGATTAACACAAAAGTCAAGGTTAAGATGGTAATTTATAAAATGGGAACCCATAGGTCATTATTTACAAAGAGTATATGTTAATGTAGGAATTGGATAAGTTCATTTGCAAATAGATGGGAGCCAAGGACCAATCGGCAAAATGGAGTTAAAGCCAAATGAGATAAGACCAAACATGGTCTTAAATTCCTACGGCTTTGAAGGGTAGTGGCATTCTCGGGTGGTGGGAGAAAGAAAGAAGAGAAGAAAGAAGAAAATCTAGGTTTGGAACTATGTTCGAACATCTCCTTTCGCTTGAATATTTCGTGGTATGGAAAAAGTATGGAACCTATGTATGGATTTGTTGGTTAGCAAACTATCTCTAACTCTTTCTTTTGTCTATGCTCGTTAGAAACCTCAACTCTTCAATACATGTGTATTTTGTTTTTATTTAAGTCAGTTTTGTGGTTGGTTTAGTTACCGAAGATTTTCTATGAAAATGGATAAAAACTAGCCATTTTTGCACTACAGTGAGTACGGTACTAAAAGTTGAGTACAGATACTCCATATGGTTTTTAGCCTAGAGGCTGTTAAGTACCAGTATTGAAAGTTGAGTACTGGTACTCAAAGTGATTTAAGGTCCAAAGGATGTTAAGTACTGGTACTCAAAGTGGTTTTAGGTCCAGAGGTTGTTAAGTACCAGTACTGAAAGTTGAGGACCGATACTCAAAGTGGTCGAAAGTTCATGATAAGATCAAGACCAAAAAGTTGAGTACCGGTACTCAAAGTGGCTTAAGGTCCAGAGAATGTTAAGTACCGGTACTCAAAGTTGTTTAAGGTTCGAGTACCGGTCCTGCAACCCTATTTTTGTTCTGTTCATTTGTTAATTCTGAATGAAAGGGTCAATACATGTATAAATCGACAATCCGATCATTGTGCAAACATTATTTCTTGCCCCTTCATTTGCTAATAGAATTAAGAATGATATAACGAGTTCTGAAACACATATAATCGTATGTCTGCTTAAGACCGAATAGTGAATGAATAGGTACCCTCGACGTTGCTCGACACTCCCTAATGCTACTCAAGACTGCTACATGGGCAGCACGCCTCTAATCACGTTTTGACACTCGCTAGTGCTACGACACTGCTACGTAAGTAGCACGCCTCTCTTCGCATCGCACCGTACCTTCTCGGTACTTATTGTACAAGGTCCCTCTCATTCATTATTTTCTGGCCTATGCGGTGCAAATACTTATATGTTATATACATGAATGATAAGGATACATGAAACTAGAAGTACTCGCTATGTTCTGCTGGGTCTATACAAGACAAAACTTTTATATGAAAAGAACTGAATAAAGAAAATATGAAATCATGGCACCGCCTTCACTGCTTTGTATTGTACCTACGAGTACCTTCAGACAAGACTGCTTCGAACTCCTACGGAGATATGAAAACCCTGGCCATAAGAATGATAAAAATATGAATAATGGTACAGCCAAGAAAGCATAAGTAATCAATTTCGTCTGCTTCTATATTGTACCTACGTACCTTCTTTTACAAGATCTGCTTCCGAACTCCTACTGAGATATGAAAACCATGTAATAAGAATTATGTTATATGAAAACTCTGTTATAGAATTCTGTTATATGTAAACTCTAACATATGCATTATGTTATATGTATCATATAATTGTGGACCACTTTAAGTGGTCATATCTGTTATCTATTTCCCACTAAACTATAAGCTTAGAACGGGTGTTTCATCTGTGTAGGTACTGAAGAGGACGTCCGAGTCATTCCGCATACAATAGGGCCAACATAACAATAGGAGTCCACCTGAAGTAGGTCTTTGACTTTGTTTTGTAATGTAAATGTACAAGTTTTGTATTAGTGGAATTTATTTATGTACAAGTAAATGAGACTCAGAATATGTACAGGACAGTTTAACACCACTATGGTGGTAGTACTATAAGTTTTATTTCCTTATGGATTTACGAATGAAATGTGCCCACTAATGTCCGAAAAGTAGGTTAAAGAGTCTCGCCTGTCAGCGCCTCTTCTTTCACCTTAGGCGCAAGTAGGGGCGTGACATAAGACACTACTACTCTACACCCGATGCATCACAAGCAACCTAAAACTTCGTAAAATCGTGATATCTCAAAACAAGTACCTCGCCATTTTCGACCTTGATTTCTTTGAAAGTTCGCTACAGCATTAGACCATCAAAACTCCTTATTTTTTAAACATTCCAAGAGAGTAGGAGCCAAGGCAATAGGCTAAACTCTTATAAATATCCTATAGAAAGAAGATAAACCATGAAAACTACTTAGTCTTGATGATAGATTGCTCGTGCCACCCTTAATAATCAACCATTTCTGACACGAAATTTCATGTTCGCACACACAAAGCCTAAAAAAAGCACATGTGGTCGATAAAAGAACACTTAAGGTTAACATACAAATTTGCCTCTAAAAGTGAGAAAAAAAACCTCCATCGAAGGTGTTCTGTAAATGCTTTTCTTCGATTGGCTATAGATCAATATTTCATCAAAGTAGACCACCTGAAATTTACCAATGAAGTGTAACATCCCAAAAATAACCTTCTTGTCTTATTATTTTACCTTATAGTATTATATGTTATTATAAATTTTTATTTTATTTATTTGTTAGTTTACTCATTTAAGGATAGAAGTGCAAAGGTTTTTAAAGTGAAAAAATATATATATATATATATATATATATATATAACCGAATTAATACAAGAGTCATGGTTAAATTAGTAAAATGTCAAAATGAGGACCCAAAGGTCATAAATGAAGAAGAGTATATATCAAAGTAGAAATGTGATAAGTTGTCATGCAAATGAAATAGAAATGAAGGGTTTTAATACAAAAATGAAAAAGAAAGCTGTAAGGGAAGGCTAAACAAGGGCCTTATACAATATAACAAGACCAAATTTGGTCTAGCGGGCAAGAGCATTTCATCTGGGCAAAAGGGAGCTAGGGCACGTTCTTGAGAGAGGGGGAGAAGCCATCTTTGGACTCTACTTGTTCTTGAAAATGAAGGAAGAATGAAAGCTAGAGTAGTGTTCAAAAAGATTAAGGTATGGATACTTGTCTAAATTTATGTATGGATTCACCCATTTGCTTGTTAGAAACCCTCCTAACTCCCTCTTTGATTGTGTTTGGATTGGTAAAACCATAATTTAGTATATATATATGTTTGAGTTTGAGTTCAAGGAGCCTTTTTGCTTTGATTAGGATTAGTTTTGAGGAATTTTTGTATAAAGGAAATGTCAGTTTTAGGAGATGTCAGTCAAAATTTTTCCAAAAACCCATGTTTTTGTTTTGGAATGATAACTCGTCATCGTCTCATCCAAATCTGAGTGATTCAATGTGAGGGTAAACTAAACTTCTGAGAAAAAATGTTCTTGAAATAAGTGTATTCAAATTTGATCCCATTAGACCTTAAATTACAATTGAAGCCTGCTTTCAGCACATTTTGATTCCGTTGTATAGTTTCGGTGTTTTGTAATAATTTTGGTATTTAGCTATAAGTCGAAGCCTCACTCATCCAAATTTAGTGATTCAAATTTCTAGGTGAACTAGACTTCTAAGAGAAAAATTTCCTTTAAATAAATATATTCAAATTTAAAACCCCATTAGACCTAGAAATTGCCAAAGTAAAGCATCAAGTTAGGCAAATCTTTGTTATGTTTTGAAAATAGAGAAGTCTCTATTTGTTTAGGAATATATCTGAAGCTCGATGTCTCGAATCAGATTATTCAATTTCGAATAAAATAGATTTATGTGAGGAACAATGGACTTGAAGGAAGTGTGGTAAAATATGGCTCATTTGTTCTTAGAAAATTTTATAAGTGAAGGTGTATTGGGTAGAAATCAACCCTAACCAAAAACTCTAGCATGCATGACTGATTTTTCTTTGTTTGTTCTCTAATTGTGACGTATTTGTAATGATTAGGGTCGGTGATGATAAAACCTAACCTAAGATCGATACAAGGAAATAGAGCATAATTCACAAATCTTTTTGGGTTGTTTTCATAATTTTCTTCTTGTTTCAAGTTTCAGGTTTATTCATAAACAAATCGAAATGTTTGCTATGAAATTTGTGTTTTTGGTTTGAACCAAGCACCAAATGTTTAACAAATATCTCGTAGATATGTGCTTCTATTTGAATCATAAATGAATTTGTTCGAATGTTGGTTAATCGACTTATAAATGAACTCGTAGTGGTTGTTCTATTCGATTCACGTATGTACAAACGAACTGGCCGAAGCATGTTAATTGTATTGTGGAAATGTGAAACGGGTATCAGAATGACTAGATTATTAATCGCTCTTTAATAAGAACCTCATGTGTGAGTTGTGATGATTGGTATATCAATATGGGTCAATATAACAATATCGCAAACGAAATGATTTTATGCAGCATATCGATCCGTAGCCCGCCGGGACAACAAGACGGAGCATACAAAATGTAAATGTAAATTAACCCACCAGAGCCTTAAGGACAAGATCGAAGTTATTAAATGTTTTATACCTACCGCAAACTCCAGCGGGACTCGTACACGGATTTCAGTTTATCCTACGCACCGAAAGTTTCAATTAGATTCTTTTAAGGACAAAATGATTAATAATTGTGTGGATTGCGGTGAATCGAAGTCAGACAAGAATATAAAATTACGGGAGCATGAAAGATGAGGAATTATTGTATTTCTATATTTGAGACAAAACTAAAGTATGTTAAACTACTATAAAATGATATATTTATAAATATTGTATGGATCACATTAGTATGTTGAAAGGTTATTGTTTGGAAAAATATGTTGAATGTTTTGAGATGATTAAGTGATGCATATAGAAAAAGCACTGTTATGCATATGATGTAGTATAATTATTTGAAATGAGAATAGAAATGCAAAGAACTACTAAGCATGAAAATGCTTAGCACATTGGCTTTCCAATGCTATAAAAATGAGTAGATAAGGGCGTGACCAAAGACCGTTTGAGCCGTAGTCATTGTCAATCGTATGAGTATAAGTAAATGTCTATTCCTTACGATGCGACTAATTCCATGATATCATGTGACTACTTTGTATTGAAATAAAAAAAATGTAAAGATCTTCATCAAAAGATTTAATTTTTAATTTTTTTTTATCATGGAATGTACTTTATGTTGTGGATTTTCAAAGATAAGAGGTGAACTCTAACAAATATTTTGTTTTGGAAAGGGCGTGGAAATGCCGTTTTGTATAAATATTATACTAAAGTATAGTTATGGGCCCTCTAGAAAAGATATAATGCATACTCCTTATATTAATGAATGTGAATAAGTAGTGATATCGTATTCACATATATAAATATGATTAAATGGATATTAAATATCCTATCAAAATTGAGTATATGAAATGTTTTGTGTATAAATGGATTTAGGCGGTTCCGCAGCCCTCAAGTCCTGTACCAACCGTCGAGCCTGCCGACCGTACCATATAAAGGCTACAGGACATGGGTCATAACCCTCATGAAAGTACTATGAGCATTAGACAAACCAAAAGGCATGACTAACCACTCAAACAAACTATCTTGTGTTTTAAATGCAATTTTCCACTCATCTCCTGGCCTAACACGAATTTGATGATAACCACTACGCAAATCTATCTTAGGGAACCAACTGTGAACCAAATTAATAGACCCAAAGATATCCCTCAAGGTGAGAGATAGGAAATCTATATTTGATTTGCGGATCTTATCAATTTCGCCTACTATCCACACATATTCTCCAAGATCCATCTTTCTTAGGTGTCAACAAAGCTGGCACCACACAAGGACTAAGGCTATGCCTAACAAATCCTCTCTCTAAAAGTCCTTCTACTTGCCTATTCAACTCCCCTCTCTCTTTAGGATTCATCCTATAATGTGGAAGGTTAGGCAATTAAGAACCTGGAACTAAATCTATAGATTGTTGGATGTCTCTTAAAGGTGGTAGTTCACTAGGCAACTCATTGGGCCACATATCAACAAAATCATCTAGCAAATTCTTCACTTCAAAAGGAACATCGACAATCGTAGAATCAGATGGAACTTTTTTTGCCACTAATGCTAAGCACATACCAGTCTCAATTCCCTCTCTCTCAAACTTCTTACATTTTAACATATGCAAATTCCATTCAGGAAGTTTAGAGATGTCACGTTTACCATTGTAACCTTAGCTTAGCAGTCTCAAATACTTCTACCCTTGTACTTAAAGGAATAAATGTTATCTTTACCAAAATTGGTAACATTAAGATCATAAAGCCAAGGGCGACCTAAAAGAACATGGGTAACATCCAAGGGTTGCACATCACAATAGATTTCTTCCTTATAATCTTCCTGTTGAATAGAGACTAGACACATTTGAGCAACAGGCAAAGTATGGTCATTCACCCAAGCTACTCTGAAAGGATTTGGATGTGGTTCTACTTTCAGGTTTAACAATTTAACGGCATCCTTAGAAACCACCTTCATTGAACTACCCCCATCAATTACTAACTTACATTTCTTATCTCCACTCTATATGACTGTGTGAAAAAAACTAGTACGCTTCCAATTATCATTTTCTACAATTGTGGATAGCACACATCTAGCCACACCAACACACGCATCATCATCACAATCTTCATGAAGATCATCTTTATCACCAGAATAATCTAAAGGATCAACAATTTGGTCTTCCTCATCCTCCAAACTACTATGTTCAACATCTAATGTCAATGCATGTTGGAGACAACAAGATGTAATATGACCCTTGTGATGACACTTATGACAGACAATCGATGAATTACTAGCCTTAGACTCAATAGGAGAAGCAACAGGAAGAGAGTTACACAAACTAGACTCTTTGCTCCTAATGTTATTGGGTCTAGTATTACCATTTGATGACATGGACTGTGACTTTGACTGACTTGTGTGTGCAAAAGAGGAGGGTCTATCAACTTCTAATTTCTATGATTTTATATGCATCCTCTACAATGTGTGGAACATGCAATTTAACCATCTTTTGAATGTCGAACCTGAGACCATTAACAAAACGCATACAAACAGCAAAGTGATCCTTGGCATGGAACTCACTACACCTAAGCCTAGCTTCCTCAAATTTAGCAGAATATTTAGCTGCACTAAGAGTCATTTGTTTTAGATTAATCGTGTTGGAGAACAATTGATTCTTATATGATGGAGGAATGTACTTTTCTTGCAACTTTGCTTGCATAACAACCCCTTAGGTGATGGGTGGTTCATCCATATGAATCATGTCTTGCAATACATTCAGTCAGTATATCTTAACGGAATTGGTTAATTTCATTTTAGCAACCGATCCGTTCACTGTCAATCATTTCATACAAATCAAAATATTCCTTAATAGCAACTAACCAATCGTAGTGCCATTAGATCCATTCTACCATCAAAGTCAGGAGCACTAACCTTGACTTTTTTTGTGATGTGACTTTGAGGTTGTCTACCCTATCTAATCCTAATCTCACCCCACCATCATTAACCCTGTCGCATCACCGAGGAGCAACATCTTCTCTCACCCAATTTGCGGGCAGGCTCACGGGTTGGTAATCTAATGTAAGTTGACATTCGCAAGTCGAAATCGATCATCTAAGTTTAACCGGGCGTCTCCTATCGCGTAACCTCATGTGAGGTCGAGCAATTGAAATACTACCTAAGTTCATTTTACCCAAATCTGTCATGCACACAATTTGCGGATTCCATCATATCATGTGAACCCTCCGTATGACTCAACTACGCTAAGCGGTGACCCAACAAATTGATGTGAACGACTCATCGCATGAGTTTGTTGTTCAAGGGCAAATTGACGCCGAGTCAATCGACTACACATTGAATTTAAATTACTTACCGACGTAGCCGATCGAATCAAATCGCGCTTTATCTACATCATGATAAATCTGCAATACGTAATTGTGATTATCATTTAGATCTCGGTATAGTGCTCTCAGAATCTTAAGTCAAAATTATTGTTTCTCGCTAGATCTTTTGCAAGTAGGTGAAGAAAGTTAAGATTCAACAAGATCACTTTCAAAGGCCGACACGCCGAGATAATCTAAAATTTCACCGAAGAAAGAATTTATAAACTATACGCTAACAGAATAAACACAAACCTAAAAAACGATCGCGATTATATATCACGATCGCGACGAGCCACGAAAGAATAACTAAATGAAAGTTTTTTTTAATACTTTTATGCTCTATCAAAAAATAGCCCATAACTAAAGCAATCAAACAAAAATATCTTAAATATCTTGAATATTAACTCGGATTTCAAAATAAAAAATGTCTTACGTTGAAGGAACGCTGCAAAGGGCCTACGATTCATAGCGTGGTTGAGGAATCAAATAAAATGTGCAATTCTTTGATGAGGGCAAATTAATTGTATTCCCAAAACAGTGATCAAAGGAGAAGTCCTCCTCACAACTTTGAAGGACCAAAATAATAATTTGGCAAAACTAGATGCAAATTTGGAAACCGACACATCAGGTTCCACAGCAAAAATCAGCCCAACATCAACCCAAATGAAGGCACGATATGGACTTCTTCTTACTTGTTCAACCCCAATCTCATCCCTTCTCCACGTATTCTTCTTTTAACTTGTTCAAGCCGATCAATACCAGGGTCGAGATGCGCGATATGGACGTTGCCAGAGATGTTAGCAAAGAAAGGCCAGTTCAAGCAGAATGATTCTTTCAGTAGGCGGGCGACTTTTCACTTTATAGCTTTTCAATCCTCCAACAGACTTTCAATTGTTTTGTAGTGGACGTTTTGTGTGGTGCATGTGTATGGTGATGGGAATAAGAAAAGGATATATAGGGTAAGGGCATATGATATACTTTGGTTTCTTCAGTGGTGGGGACCACCAATTCTCGTCCTGCTTCCTGTGACTTTGCTCCAGTACTTCTTTTTACATTTATTACTATTATTTTGTTGATTTAAAGTTCATTTTAGGTCATCCAATATAAATCATTAAAAGTCTCCTGATTCATTTATTCTAAATCATTATTAGCACATCATTATTATCGTAATTTATTATATGCCATCAGTTATTGTTAATCTTCATTTTTTTTAACTTTATCCATTATTAATCTCCACTTATTATCGGTTGTCATTATTTATTAGTCTTTATTTGTTGCTAATATTCGCTAATCAATGTTTACTAATTATTTATCATCATTTATCTCTTTATTAATATTATTACTTCTTCTAACTCCATGATTATGTATAAATAATAATTAAAAATAGAACACTTTTTCTTTCTCACTCATGTTTTTCTGTCATGCTCTCCATATTTTAATTATTAATTATAACCATATCCCCTTTCCATTTTCCCCATGTTTTTCAATCATCATTGGACTTAGGCTTCTTATCTCGTTTAGACCTAGATATGAACCTATTATTTCATTCCCTATCAATTATATATACACAAGATTAAACATGCAAGTGGAATTGCATCTACACTAACTAACTCGGCAGCGTGATTGATCAACAAGAATAGGACATCTCAATTCAAAGACTAATTCTCAATCCAACAAACAAACTAAAGCAAAAGCTTTGATTTTTCTAATATATTGATAAAAATAATAAAAGTCTCTAAAACAAACTCTAAAACACCTATTTATACCCTAGATATAATATGAGTATAATAAAAAATAAAATAATATTCCAAAACAATAATATAAAATAAAATAATACTCCTAAAATAATAATATAAAATAAAATAATACTCCTAAAACAATAATATAAAATAAAAATAATATCCAACAAATTAAAGATTATTCAAAACAACCAAAATAAGGATTTTGATTGATTTGATGTAACGAACTACGTTACTAAACTTAATTGAATCACGAAACAAATTCTTTAAGTGATTGGACCAATTACTAACAAATTTTGAATTGTATTCTGAGTGTAAAAGCGAAAATTGTCTTTACGAAAACTAAGATGTGATTTCCTTACCATTTTAGTCTCTTTTTTTGTGTGGTACCTTTCCGTGACCGTTTGAGGCGGATCGAGCTGTCAGGATCTTACTGTTGTAACCAATCAGCTCGAAATCATATCTTTCTTTGAAGCGATTACAAAATTGAGCAAGCCCATAAGCATTACATTTAACAAATACATTCTGATGACATCAATCATTTTCAAAATGATTTACAAAATAGATATTCCGAGTTGAATTATTTTTTACAAAATATCAATGTCTGAAAGAAAGCGTGAAATGAATGAGCATTAATAGACATACTCAAATTTCCTTCTTTATATTTCGGCAGCTCCTCGATCTTGGAGTCAAACTTCGATAAAGCTTATAATAAACAAATTTACCTACACATTGGTAAAACAATACACTAAGCATTTTTCGTAGCAGAATTGAGTTTCCTCTCTAAAAATTCATTCCTCGATTTAGAGGTTTTTAAATCCGTCATCACGATTTAACAATTCAAAAACTTCCGAATCTTTGCTTGGATAAATGATACAGAGCCACAATACATATACTTGTTTTATAGCCACAATCAGGTTATGGTTCATTGATCATCCCCAATACTCATATTGTATTTCACAATCTCGAATCAATTCAATTATGCTCACAGAATTCAATTCAATTCTGCGATTCAATTCAATTATCTTGAAATCAATTGATTATATCAATCAGATTTCATTTATACCCTTAGCAGATTTAACTATGTCTTCGATATCTGGAGATATCGAGTCAAGCCGCGGTCCATTGATTCTGATGGTATAAAAGCGAGTTTATAACCTGATGCGGTCAGTTGGAGCTGGCGTGGTTATAAACAATCCAATTAGTGAACACTACCGATGCGGTCATTTGGCACAGCGTCAGGAGTGACATATCAATACAATAGTTCGCAATCTTGCTATTTGACCCACTATTAGGTATACCGATATCTTAATACAAGCTAAGCGGTTAACGATGCAGTAAGGCGTTCCGTCTTTTATAGCAAGTACAATACAATATGTACATTTACGATCAATTCCTTCAAATCATTTTAAAAGCGATTGATATGGCACTAGCATGCATTTAAAGCAAGCCTTTGAATATTAGCAAGCGAGAATAAGGAAAAATAGAACAAACATAAAAACTTGAAACGAGGAATAGGAGTCAATTAGAACAAACCCAAAATCTTGCACTTTGGTTTCAATCCTTGGAATCTCGATCTCGGTTTGGCTTTCCTCCTAATTAGTCCCACTGATAAAAAGCCATTAAAGAACAATATTGTATTTGTGCGTACTAGTAGTTTTAGTTAGGATTGATTTTGGAACTAATATAGGTTCCAATTTCCATGAAGCTATATATATATATATATATATATATATATATATATATATATATATATATATATATATATATATATATATATATGCTATATATATATATATATGGTCTTATTCATTAAGCTTTATAAAGTCAATACTTATACGGCTTGAGTTCGAACGAAGGAGTTATGACCTTACGAGTTGGAGGTCATGCGTAGTCACACCCGATCGGTGACTGAGTACACTTTGGTGACTGTTTACTGAGCTGACTGACCTCGATGAAGCTCGGTCCTGACACAGCCAGTCCTGACGTTTTCTATCCTCCTCAGGCATATGGATAGTGCCCGGCTGATGGGCACCAGTAAATCCCCAGAACACCTGAAGCGGGTTGGACCCGAAGGTTATGGCCTTCAGAAGTTAGATTAAATGCATTAGTCGCTTGGTGGTGGCTTAGCTGACCTGACCTCCGATAAACTCGGTTTTGACACCTCAGTCTGACTACATGATATCCTCCTCAGGCTATGGATGGATTCTTGACTCAATGGTCTTTCATAGAGTCGAGAACACCGAAACGGAGTTAGGGCCGAAGAAGTTATGACCTTAGAAGTTGGGGTCATCGTAGGTCCACACCACGACCAGTGAGCACTGAGTACCCTGGCGGCCTCACCTCAGTAGGCGCTCGGTTTGACCTTGTAGTCTGACATCTTATCATCATAAGTCATATGGACAGATTCTTGGTTCGATGGAGACTTTCCAGCCGAGTCTGCAGAACACCGCAGCTTGAGTTCGGACGAAGGAGTTATGAGCGCCCCAGAGTTGGAGGTCATACGTGATCTGCCCATTAAGTTGGCGAGCTGACCCTGACCTCAAGTAAGCTCGATTTGGCCTCTATCGACCTGATATCCTCCTCGAGGCATATGAATGGATTCTTGACTCAGTGGAACTTATAGAGTCAAGAACAGAAAGCAATGGAGTTCGGACCGAAGGGTTATGACCTTAGCCAGAGTTGGAGGTCATACGTAGTCAGCCCGGACATGGTGACTGAGGCGCGCTCACAGGATGGGGTCTCTGAAATTTGGCCTCTACGGGATGGTCTGTGACTGTGACCTCTTCAAGATGAGATCTGCTAACCTCTGCTGGATGAGGTCCTCTTGACCTCTGGATGAGAGATTACGCTAGCCTGCTTTGGATGAGGTATCTTGACCTCTCTTGACCTCTACATGATGAGGTCACGACCTCTTCAGGGATGAGAACTATCTTGACCTCTACTTTGGATGGGGTCTGGCCGGCCTCTACGAGGATGAGGTGCCGGCCTCTTGGATGGTCTGGCGGCCTCCTGCCGACCTCTACGGCTGACCTCTGTGAGCCTCTACAGGCTAACCTCAGTAAGAGCTATAACTTAGTCTCTGAGGTCAGGATTAAGGGATTCAAAGCTGGCTATCCCGATTTCATTGATGGGACTACAATTTAATAGGAAAGGACTCACTACGGAATTCCGCTTCCTTAGTACCAGAAATCATCTAGGTCGGTTCGTGGCGCGAGCTAGCGAAGCCGGCCTTTACGCAGGCGAGCTTGGCGGCCATGTCGAATTGAGAGAAATTCAAAGCCCCAACATCAAGTTCATTGATGTGGCTATAATTCTGAGGACCCACTGCCAAATTCCTTTATTTCTTACTCCAAAAATCATCTACAGGTGCGGCTAATGCGCACTACCCTGATGTAAGCGACTTCCCATGGTTTAAAATACAACCAAACATTCCCCTAAGGCAAGATAACCACCACCTGACCCTTAGGGTAGAAATAACAAAGTAGGAAGACCTACCTCCACAGGTTTAGTCGAAACTCCCCGATTCCGGTCTCTACTTACAGCTCTTGTCACGAGGAAGGACTTTCCCTCTTGCTTCGCCGGAGACCTATGGTCCGATCGTCGGAAAATCTAGAGAGAAGGTAGAGCCTCTCTCTCTAATTCCTTTTCTTATGGATCACTCTTAATCGCATTTTAAAAAGGAAGCTTCCTCCTCTTTCCCTATGCCACATGCATTTCCTTGATTTTTTTCTTCTTTTCTTTATTTCTTTTTATATTTAGGTCCCTCAATTTCTCTATTATTCTTCATTTAAGTCTCTATTATTTTCCCCACTTGATCATTTACTTCCTAATTTCACTTAGACATATAAGCTTACTTGAAATTGACCCTTAGGTCCTATTTTTACAATTTCATATTTTCTCTTTCACTTGGGTTTATTTAGGATTGATAATCATTTAATCAATATTCATCTAATAATTCCCGAGAAAAATACCCTGAGTTGTGATTATACCGGAATATATAATAATTTTTATTATAAAAATTCTAGGGGTATTTTTAGACGTACAACTCTCCCCCATAATAAAAATTTAGTCATAAATTACCTTGAATCAAACGGTGCGAGATCTGCTGCATCGTTTCTTCACTTTCCCAAGTGGCTTCTTTAGTTTTGTGGTTTCTCCGCGGCACTTTGACTAGCGGAATCTTCTTGTTAAGTAATTCTTTCCTTCACGAGCAAAATCTCCTAGGCTCTTCTTCTTTACGTCAAATCGGCCCTCGACTCAATTGTCTCGAAGAAGACTGCATGTGATGGAGTCTGTCAGTCACCTCGTAGCATGGACACATGAAACACCGCTATGGATCTTTTCCGATTGAAGGTAATGCGATCTGTATGCCCACTGGGCCCACTTTTTCAATCACTTCGCAGGGGCGATAAATCTGGGGCTTAACTTGCCCGCACCACGAAAATCTCATCGCCTTCTTCAGCGATACTTTAGCAGCTTTTCGCCCGTCTCATATCGAATATCTTTTCTTTTCATGTCGGCATATGATTTATGTCTATCGGTAGCCACCTTCAATCTCTCTCTAATCATTTTCACTTTTTCTTCAGTCTCTTGTATCAAGTCGGAGCCAATTACTTTCTTTTAGAAACAGTTCCATCAGCCTGATGGTGTGCATTTCTCCCCGCGCAGAAGCCTCATAAGGCGCCATTCAAATACTGATTGGAAGCATTTATTTATACCTGAGTCCAGCATTAAATGATATGTGTCGATCCCATTGCCCTGGTCGATCCACCTGACTCGCTAACATATCTTCGGAATCTAGATCACTCTCTCGGATTGTCATCAGTTTATGGGTGGAGCAATTTGTCTTGAAATTCAGTCGAGTGCCAGGCCTCTTACGATTTTCCCACGAAATCTCAAGTAAACCTTAGATCTCGATGCGAAATAATGGATACGGGGAATCCCATGTAGCCGAACTATTTCCTTGATATACGGCTCTGCTCAGCTTGTCGAGTGGATAGTCGGTTCTCAGTAGGAAGTGAGGCGGCAGTCGTCTGTCTCTGCGACCTGGCTGGAGTCATGCCTTATACTGCTCGATGGTAACCCAACCACAAAATCCATGGTGATTTGGTCCCATTTCCACTCTGGTATTACGATAGAACACCAATAATCCCAAAGGAACTTAATACTCTTGCCTTTACTCTTTATTTACAAACACTTGATTTACAAATTCGACACATCTCTTTTCATTCGGACCACGAGAATGACATTTTAAATCTCGATACATCTTTGTACTTTCTGGGATGGATAGCAAGATCCTTATGTGCTCTCTTCAAGTATGGATTTCCTCAAATCATTACTGTCCGGGTACACAAACCGATCCTTATAATCTGAAAACTCCATTTTCATTCACTTGTGAACTTCAGTTTCTTTACATTTCAATCGATTTGTGCAGTGATAATTTTCTCATCTTTCTTTTGTGCCTCGGCACCAGTTGGCTGAGCTGGTCTCCGCTATCAATTATGCCATTACAATACCATCGTCTGATAATGACAAATGGGCATTCAATGTCAGAAGCGTTTGTATTGACTTTGTACTCAAAGCGTCGGCCACTATATTGGCCTTTCCCGGGTGATAATCAATCACGCAGTCATAATCTTTTATCAGTTCCATCCATCTCCCTTGTCTCAAGTTAAGCTCTCGTTGTGAGGGCAAATACTTAAGACTCTTATGATCAGTGTAGATGAAACACTTTTCTTCATACAAATAATGTCTCCAAATTTTCAGCGCAAATACAATTGCGGCTAATTCCAAATCATGCGTGGGGTAGTTCTTTTCATGCCGCTTCAACTGTCTTGAAGCATAGGCTACCACTTTACCCTCTTGCATTAGGACACATCAAGTCCATTTAGCGGCCGCGTCACTAAAAATCATATTCTCTGCTTGGTCGGTTGAGTAAACCGGAGCCTCGGTTAAGAATACTTTCAACTTATCAAAACTTCTTTGACATTTTCACTCCATTCATACTTTACATTTTAGGCGATCACGCCGTGAGTGCGGTCATAGAAAACCCCTTAGCAGATCTTCACGTAGTATCCTGCGGGTCCCGGAAACTACGCGCACATAACATTTCTTAGTGGCTTCCATTCCATGACCACTTCTATTTTCTTTGGATCTCTAAGTTCCTTCTTTCGATACTATGTACCCCGAAAGGACACTTCATTCTTCCAAAACTCACACTTGTAGTTTCCTTTGGCTTGCTCTTTTCTCAAAGTCTCTAACACTACTTGAAGGTGTGTGTCATGACTTTCCCGATCTTTTGAATACACAAGAATGTCGTCTATAAACACTACGACAAACTGATCCACATACGGTCGAAAAACACGATTCATTAGGTCCATGAAAGTCGCAGGAGCATTTGTCAATCCAAATTGCATTACAAGGAACTCATAATGTCCGTATCGCGTCTAGCGTACGTCTTATGCACATCGGCATCTTCAATTCTCAAGCGATGGTACCCGGATCGCAAGTCAATCTTGAAAGATACTTGAACCTTTTAATTGGTCAAACAAATCATCAGTGCGGGTAGCGGATACTTATTCTTTCTTATTAACTTATTCGAGTTATGCATAATCAATACATAGCCAAAGTGTACCATCTTTCTTTTAACAAAAAAGCACCCGGGAGCTCCCCATGGTGAAGACTTTGATCAACAACCCTTTTCTAGTAGTTCTTGCAACCGCAATTTCAATTCCTTTAGCTCTAGTGTGGAGCCATTCAGATTTGCAGAATGGATGCCAAGGTGGCACCCTGGGTGACAACGTCAATAGCAAACTCAATCTCCCTACAATCCTCAGTAACTCTCCTCCTAAACACGTCCTAAAGTCAATAACAGTAGATATCGAATACACTAGGCCTTGCCTTTTACCGTATCAATCACATAAGCCAAGTAGGCTTCACATCCTTCCGCACCATTGTTCTAGCAAGCACAAGTGATATCACATTAGATAAAGGATAGTGACCTCCCACCGATGAAAGTTACTTCCATCTTCATTCCTGTTCTTATGGTTACACTTTTCATTCTACAATCGACTATTGTTGATGCCTGACAACCAACCCATCCCTAATATCACATCAAATTCCCTGAAGGATAACTCCGATCAAATTCCTGAACGTATAATTTCTATTTGACGTGGACAATCTCTATACACTCGCTCACAATAACACTATGGCCGAGTCAGTTTGTCACCAAGATTTCATACCTTGCTTCACCTCAGAATTTTACCCAAGTCATATGCCTGCAAATATATGGGTCACCCGGTCAATCAATGGCTAAAATCAGAGTATCAAAGATTTGGAAATTAAATGGCGATTTATCCGGGAGTGAATTTTATCTTCCACCGCTTTCATCAGATATGCTCTAAATTGAGTACGACCCATCTTGCTTCACCCAAAGTTTGTGTCCCTCGTCCCTAACACCCTGATGCAACACTCTGTCAGCCTTCCGATCACTCAAAGTCACTCTCGAAACTGGGTAATCGTAAATGAACGAGCTCTAAAACAATCTCGTCTATGCTCTTTGATCCACAAATCAAACAAGCACTTGTAAGTCTCCAACATTCTCCTTATGATTTCTCCCACAATGGAGAATGGGCACTACCTGTGAAGGACCTCCTCGTACTCAGCAGAATCACAGGTCAGAGTAGTATTCTTACCTAGACTGCGGTTTGTAGTCGATCGAACCCCGTGGTCCCCTGAATTTCTTCCTTTGCTGTTGTTGCGAACTAGACTGACCGGGATTTTCTTCCCTCGTCTTTATCTTTTCTCTCTCTTTCCTTTCTTTACTCTTCCACATTCAATGCACATGTCACACTTTGAGAAACTCTCATGGAAAATGTCGGATATTGGCTCGACATGGTCATTAAGGTCGTTTCAAACCTACTGCACTTTTTCTTCTCACTCACAAGTATCTCGAGCATACTTGTCAACCATGTGAATTTCGATATTCCCACACTCATCCTGTCTTTCTTCGCATTATGAAATTCCTCTTCTCATGTTAGCCAAATAGATAAACCCACATAATGCTTCTGGAACTAATCAAGAACTCCATGTAACTCTCTCCTCGATGGTGCGGTCCTCGGTCAATGTAAACCCACCACTGATGTTTCTCATCCTCTGTAAGAATGAGGTCGCACATTCCAACTCTTCAAATTGCAATGCATTTGAGACAAGCATTCGCCCTGGCTATCTCGAGCCAATTTTCTACCATAGAAGGCTCATCCTCTTCTTCCCATAAAATCTACAAGTCAATACCTGCCACTCTCCTCAATGGTCAGGACGCTTGAGCAATTGCACTAGTTGCCCTACTTGGTAATGCCCGAATCTAATGTTTGAGGATACCCATAAGACTCCCGCCACTTGTCTCCCGTTCATTCCATCGGGTGGGGGCAGGATGCTTCTGGGCTCACCTTCCACACTAACAGACTGGGTTGGATGAGTCCCCCTGTCATCCTCACTCCTAAGGGTTTCAACCGTCCATGCTTATCCTATTAAGACCAAGCAGATCCGCATCAAAGTCATGTCATCATTGAGATGCAACAAATGTTTGTTATACAAAATTTCAAAACTACTTATAAAACAATTTCAAAATCATTTTGTAAACCGCCAAACCTAGCTCGATACCACTAAAGATGTGGTACCCTTTCCTACTCGACTGCTTGGTGGATCCGAACCGAGTCCCGGATGCCCCTGCTATCACCTTCAATCACTCAAAATCATATCTTCGCGGCGACATAAAATCAAGCACGCTCATAAACATTTGGCAGGCATTTAAAAATATATTTATAATGAAGGCATCTCAATCCTTTTCAAAATGATTTACAAAAAATAGATGTTCGTATTCAAATTGCTTACAAATATCAATATCCAAAAGAAAACATGAAATGAATGGAACATGTCTGAGTTATTAATCAAATTTCCTTCATTATGACTCGATCTTCTACTCCGGTCCGTCGATCACTATCTATCACTTACTCACGCATTGGTAAAACAATACGCCAGCATTTTCATGCTTAGTGGTTCTATACAAATCCATTCCCGCTCAGCTTAAATCAAATCATGCAATTTAACAATTCAAAACTTTCAAATCTTTATGGATGATCAATGCAAATACAATACATATACTTGTTTTATATAATCGCTATGGTTCATCATCATCCCAAAATACACTTTCATATTCAATATTTCACAATCTCAAATCAATTCAATTATGCCTCACAAATTCAATCTGGCCAGAATTCAATCTGGGCTTATGCAAATCAATTCACGGCGTCAATCAATTCATTTACGCCTAACGAATTTAACCTTATGGTCTTCGATATACGTGATATCGAATACCATGACTGCTCCGCTCGGGCTTCAGCCTGATCAAAATGGTTTTGATAACACGCTACGCCTACCGGGTCACGGTTATAAACAATCAATTAGTGAACACTACCGACACTGCTCCGGGCCGGGTCGCTGATCTGAAAGACACATCAATACAATAGTTCGAGTACGCTTATTCTCAATTCCTATCATATGCTAATCATTCTAACATAACTAAACTAAGCAAGACTTATTATGTATGCTCAAATCTTTATAGCAAAGTACAAGATAATATGTACATTTTACAATCAATTCCTTCAAATCATTTAAAAACAATTCAACATGCTTTTCTTACGCATTTGTAATGCCTTTCAACATTGAAACGAGAATAGTGGAAAATAGAACAAAACGCAAAAAACTCTTGGAAATGATAATAGGAGTCGGTAGAATAAACATGCAAAAACTTGAAACGAGAAGAGAGTTTGTGAGAACAAACCCAAAATCTTGCATTTGGTTCCAACTTGGAATCTCAATCTATTGTTTCTTTCCTCCTCATCGGGGCCCCTATTCCAAAACCATTAAAGAACAATATTCAGGTGTACTAGTAGTTTTGCTGTGGGATTGATTTTCTGAGCTTAATATAAGTTCCAACTTCAACAAGCTATATATAGATGGATTTCGACTAACGGGCTTTCCATAAGTCCAATAACACCCGAAACGGAAGTTCAAATCAAGTGAGCAGACCTTCAAGTTGGAGGTCATACGTAGTCACACCCAAATGAAATACCAGCCGCCCTGAGTCAATCCCACCTCGTGCAAACTCACTGACACCCTAGCTTGACATTTTCTATCCTCCTCAGGCATGAATGAATTCCTCGACCTTAATGGGATTTACAGTCTAAGAACACCAACCAGTTCGGACGAAGGAGTTATGACCTTCAAGTTGGAGGTCATAATGGTCAAGACTCCACTGAGTCGGGATTGTTGACCTGACCTCGGTAAACTCGGTCCGACACTCGGTCTGACACATGATATTCTCAAGCATAAGGAATGACTGACTAATGGGTCATAGAGTCCAAGAACACCCAAACGGAGTTCGACGGTTAGTTATGACCTTCTGTTGGAGGTCATATGTAGTCAACCCAAACGAGCTGACCTGAACTGGCCGCTACAAGATGAGGTCTACAGCCGACTCTCACAGATTTAGGCTCCAGCCCCACCCTGCAATGAGGTCCTCGCCGACCAGGCCGGATGAGGTCCGTCGACTGTACTGATGAGGTCCGCCGACCCTACAGGATGAGGTCTCGCTAACCTTCGCAGGATGAGGTCCTGCCAACCACCGGACGAGGTCCGCCCGACCCCTCCCGGATGAGGCTCGACCCCACGATCCCTCTACGTGACGAGGTCCGACCTCACCGACCTTCTTCACGATGAGAGGTCCTCGTTGACTCACGTGATGAGGTCTCGCGATCTTATAGGATGAGAGAGTTCCATTCATCTTCAGGCAGGATAGGTCCGCCGACCTTCTCCCTGATGAGGTCCGCCGACCTCTCCCCGGATGAGGTCCGCCGACCCTATCGACCACGACCTCTACGCCTAACCTTAGTAAAGGACCATAACTCGTCTACGTAGGTCTCGAATTGAGAAATCCAAAAGCCTAACATCAAGTTCATTGATGAGGCTACAATTTAAATAGAAGGACCTACTACCAAATTCCTCCACTTTAGTAAATTCAAAATCATCTCTAAGGTCCGATCACCACCTAAACCGGCAGAATCGACCGACATGGCCAAGCTTAGTCGACTCTGAAAGAACCATAACTTGGTCTACGTGAGGTCCAAATTGAGAAATTCCAACTTCAACATCAATTTCATTGATGGCTACAATTTACCGTAAGGACCCACTACCAAATTCCCTTTACTTTACCCAAAATCATCTCAAGGTCCAAATGACGCGCACTACCACAATGTGGCAGCTTCCCATGGTTTAAAAAAATACAACCAAACATTCCTCAAGGCAAGATAACCAACTGACACAACTTTAGGTAGAAAATAACCGTGTGCCTGAGAAGGACCCACCTCCCTGAGCTCATTTAAAACTCCCGATTCCTGGGCCTCTACTTACACCTCTCACGAGGGAAGGACTTTCCTCTCGTTTCGCCCCAGCACTCCATATCCGATCGTCGGAATCTAGAGAGAAGGTAGAGCCTCTCCCTCTTTCACCCTTCTTTATGATCACTCTTAATCGTATTTTAAAGGAGGAAGCTTCCTCCCCTCTTCCAAAGATGCCATGCCATTTCCCTTTGATTTTTTTTTCTTCTTTTTATTTCTTTATATTTAGGTCTCCATTTCTATTATTCTTCATTTAAGTTCCTATTATTTTCTCCTCGATCATTTATTTCTCCTAATTTCACTTTATAGAATATATAAACTTACGAATTAACTAGTCCCCATTTTACAAATTTCCATATTTTCTTTTCACTAGCTTAGTTTCCTGATTCAATAATCATTTAATCAATATTCATCTAACAATTCCTAGAAAATACTCCAAGTTAACCCAATTATACCCGTAATATAATAATTTTTATTATAAAAATTCTAAGTATTCAAATACATTTTGTTTACTAATGAAACTTAGATTCAGTGAGCCGGTTTCAGTGTGGATGCAAAAATTAAATGCAAGAACACAATCCTACTCAGTTTGTTTCATTAATACAACCATTAAACTCGCAATATCATATGTCAAATTATTAAACACATCATCCGTTCATCTTACTAAACAAAAACATAACCCAGAAAATTTTCACTTGAAGTCCTTCAAAGAGAATGTGAGCACCATATCGAGGTCGCAGGAGGTAAACTCCAACAAAGGGCGAACATATGTTGACATACCAACGAATAACGCTGGATGATCATAGAGAGCGATTTTTGCTCCAAACGCAAGATTTTGACCAACACAAACATCTCGGGGCCCAAACCAAATGAAAACGAGGCTAGATGCTTCCAAGGTCATTTAATCTCAAGGATTGAAATCATGAGCATCTTCGCCCATATCATAGGGTCATGATGAACAAGATATGGCTAAGTGCGCTGTGTGTTCAGAATATCGAGACTCCCAAATTTCACATTCGAGCATCTCTCATCCTCGCAAATGGGGTAAAGTCAAACGTTTAATGAGTATCATGTTCAATTTAAATAATAGTACAATTGATATTTAACGTATTTAACATTGTGGGTTAGTCCTTTATATATTTGAAAATGGATCGCAAAATTTCACCATGATCATCGATAGTATAGTATAAAATCAACGTTTCATGCGTGGTTCAAAGAAACTTACAATTTTAAGGTCGTTTAAATTCTTCACTGTTAGCCGCACAGTCCAGAAGCTAACCACTTCTTCCCTCGCGCCGTCTGCCATATTCCCCGATGAAAAGCCAGAAGAACAACAGTCTTAAGTCAAAAAAGATTAGCAGCCAGGTCCTTTCCCGCAGTGAATGTCTTCAGATCACTATAATATCTGCACTCCAAACATATGTTCTTCTTCTCCCTACTCGATTTTTTGCTGACAGCATCAATGTGGACTTAAGTAAATTCGCGAATTATCCTTGCTTTGCTACTAGTCTCAATTAACATCGACCGACTTCTTTAATTTCCTCGATTGTCCACCTTTCTCTGTTCTTCTTAGTGGGCACAAATCTGTGTACAATTTAGTTTCACAACAAACCCGTTAACCTCTTGTTATGTTATTTTCTAGACCAACTCTCCAATTACGTAGTTGAAAATGTTGACTCATCAGGGTTTCATCATGTGGGCCAGGACTCAACCTAAAATTCTACATACTTATGAAGTTGGAGGCGCTTGTCTTCGGAGACAACTGCTTCAATTTACTCATGTACATTAAACGCACGGAGATGATGGAAAATGAAAATCCAATATGCTTTCGGCGTAAAAGAAAAAGATCAGATTTTTTTTGCACAGAAAGCCATATGTTCGTGACCGTGGAAGAAATTCCAGCTTTAGTAATTGGTTACACATTGAAGCATTGAAATATTATACATCGGTTTCATTAAGTTTTTTCGTGACTGATCAGAATAACGAGTGCGTTTCGATCCTTGTAATCTGCCAATTATGATTTAGCTTTCTACTGATGTTTCGTCATGAACGATATTTCAGGTCAAAACCATTAGAATGCATCTAATTACATATGCACGCCTCAAGAAAACTCCAAACTAAATTTTATGGGAAACTTGTTGTTCGATCGCTTCACCCATATTTCCATCGATACCTATCATCAAGAATATCAACATGGCTCTCGCTGAACGCAACCCATGCTTTCTAATCTTCTTTTGACCTTCTTTTTTCCCTCTTTTATTTCCATGTTTTCCAAGGAGGCATCAAAACCTACTGCACTCCCATAAATGTTGGCACCATGAAAATTTGCCATGTTTGGCGGAAAAGAATGTGCAGCCAATTGATAGAACCCAGTGAACGTGGTTTTCCACATGCACGACCCACAAGAAGACGAATAACAGGTAAAGCATGGCTCAAACTAGGCCCTGTTCCTGCCTTAATTCGCAGAGATGCGCCTGCAATGGGTTTACTTATGGAGGCCTATTCAATGAGATGTGTGTGGAGTTTTAGGTTTCTACCGAGGCTTTCTGTAATGTGCTACAGCTATTCAATAAATGTTTTTCACACCAAACCATAAAATAAATTATCCATAGCAAGAATGTGAAATATGTTTAAATTATCATTCAATAAATATCAAGATCCTAACTTAGAATGTAATAACAATATCATTCAACATTTAAATTATTCAGCTATGGATTCAATTATAATTATAACGAATGAAATTTTTATGGGCGCATGGGCAGAAATCTTAGAAAATTATAATTTTTTTTATTAATTAGTTATTAATTTTCTGATTATCTGTGATTTTTCTGGAATTTTTTGAATTATTGAAAATTAAATTGTATGTTATAATTAACTAATTAAAAGGTTAATTGATAATATATTGACATTTCAGGTGTAGTGATACAGAGCACAGCCAATTCATTTATTAGCATAAAAGAAGAGTGCATTTCATACTGTTTCCGAAAATATAGATTATATGTATCATTGGATTGCAAATCAGGTATCGTGATGTTCATGAGTTCTTCATCGAGCACAAATCCAGATTGGTGTTTGATGCTCTACTGCATCGAATGGGAGCTTCGCCTGGCTTCAGCCCTTGAAACAAAGGCTGAGCCTTTAGACTTTAATACTCTCACTGAGATATACGCTTGAGAGGGAAAGTCACAGAGGCTGCTGGTATTCATTTGATTCCGACGGCGTTAAAGGTGTCAACCCGCCGCTTAGATTCGCTCCGTGGTATGAGGAGTATGAGCTACGGACATAGTGATGATAACTTCAAAAGGACATTGTTGATGATCCCGACTATGTACTGCATGTGATCTATATTTTTTAAGATCATATCGCATATATTTCCAAAGTATATTTCTTTTATGTATGTACATATTTATGCACTGATGTACATATTGAATGTTTTCTGTATTAAAGACATGTCTATCATGGTATTTTTTTAATTTAATTACATTTGGATGAGCATGAGTGGAAATAATATTCGATAGTGGAGGTTTTTAGGTCATGTGATTTATGCAATATATTCACTAATAACCAAAATGTCACAAGATGTTTAAATTAAATAACAATAATCGACTAAGGTCATTAAATCGATCGAATTAAAATAACAATTTCGCTATTGTTGCATGTAAGAATTATTATTAATTAATTTAGTACATCAGAGTTATTTTTGTTAATTGAATCATATTAAAGATCCTAATTTAAGTAATCATTCTCTATATAGTTGAAATGGTCAACAAAGAGCATTGTCGACTCAACCATGGAGACAAGCCGACGAGTGAAGAATTCACGGCGTTTGGCATCAAGATCTCGGAGACTCCTGAGGAGCAAGACATGCCGGAAACCATTACACAACCAACAGCTGAACTCAGCAAGGCACTACTCAAGCCAACATAAAGTAGACTCGAAGCCTACTGCCTACAAGCCATGAAGATCGCGGTCGCCAGATTTCCTCGATACCGAAAGTAGCATGAAAATGATTCGATGCTGCGATTTGAGAGGCAACTGCTCAAATTTTTGCGCTTGGGGGATCGTTAAGGTTCAATAATATGGTGGAACCTCAACAACAAGACTGCCGCTAACTCAAGTTCAAGGGTTATAAGAAGCAAATTAACGACACCATAAGCAGTAGCATCTTACGATCACGCCTAACATGATCGTTGAATCAGGGTCAGGCATGACATGACTGATGAGCAGCAAGTCCAATCTGTTATTTGCTCTTTGCCTAGCAATTGGGAACACATGCATGTTAAACTTACCCATAATGAGAACATCAAAACTTTGATGATGTCAGTCGTCACGTTGAGCCTGAGGAAGATCGCCTTTCTAAGAAGCCCGCTAATGAAGTCGACTCAATCAAACGTGCGAGTGCGCCTAGACGAAAAATTGGAAAGGTAAGGGTTTCCAAAAGGCAAAAGAGGAAATGAAGTTCTAGTGGACAAAAGCGCAAGCGTAAACGCACGGCATGAAAAGCGTAAACAAGAATCGCTTAATCGCGGCAACCGCGTCACTGGGCCGATTGCACCGAGCCAAAGGTAATACAGACAAACTCGCCCCTCTAACTTATATGTTAGTAATCGCTAATTTTTGCCGAGACTGCCTTTTTCGATCAGACTAAGAAGAACCACCACGTAGCTGTAAGGACCGAATAACCGCGTGGAATTTCGTCGACCCTAAAGGCAATATGCATATACGAATGCTTCCAATCGACGTGCTGTGGATCTGCACCGCAAACTAGAGTCGCGGTGGTCGCACGCTTATCTTCATGATGTGCGATATGTTCCAAAGTTCACGAAATCTTGTTTCTGCTTCGTTTACCAGAGCCAGGTTTCCAACTTATATTTAATAAGGGTCAGAAAAGTATTTACGGACAAATCGCCATTATGGTTCGCCATGTGTTGATGGATTTATGGTGTTGACACCACTAATATTGTATCAAGAGACGCCCGTCCATCTATGTTGTTGTAATTCCAAATTCGTTTCTAATAATCGAGAGTATTTTATGGCATGCCAGGATTGTGTAGACACATCGGGCAAGACCGACAACAGATCGCTCGAAGGTGCTTCCCGATCACTCAGTAGAATTACCTACATGTGAGCATCGCTTTAGCCGAAAGCAACTAGATTACCATTGCAAAGCCAAGAGAGCCATTACCATTACAATTATTCATTCGTGACATCCGTAAATTCACCAATGTGAGGCTGTGCATGGTGCCGACTACTTCATCACTTATAGATGATTTCACACATTTCGTCGTTTATTGTTTGATTTCACAAGTCTGACGCATCGATTGCTTCAAGCAATTACCACCTGGTGCAGAATCAATTAAATGTGGAAGATCAAACACTAAGGACCGGACGAGGTCGAATATCTATCCTAATTAATCAAAAGTTTTCGTGATGAAAAGTGGTATAGGATCGACGCCTAACTATTCCTTACACTCCGCAACAAAATGGAGTTGCAGAAATGAGGAATAAAACCCTCTAAAACATGGTTAGGTCAATGATGGCGTAAGCTAATTTACCTATCTCCTTCTCGGAGATGTTATTAATCACGCCTACGCATTTCTAATCGTGTGCCCTCTAAATCGTTTCCTCCACCCCATATGAATTATGGAATGGCAATAAACCCGACTTAGAATCAGATCCTGGGTGTGCACTACATTCACACAATACCCATCAATATGGGAAATCAGTCCTAGTGGAGAAGAAGTGTATTTTCATTAGATAATTAAACCTCCAAAGGATTTGTTTTCATTGGTGAAAAAGCTTATGGGAGCGTGACAGAGCTAGAGTCCCGTGATGTCGTTTTCTTAGAAGAGGACTTTCCTGTGAGAGGTAAGGTTAATAAAGATTTTAAATTTTATGAAAATCTAGAAAATGGCGACCCTACCACAGTAGAGGGATTAGAGGACATTCTTAATCCTCCCAGGAGGAAAGTAGAGCGATATAAGGCCCGATCCGACCCTAAGTGGAGAAAGATTTTGTTAATCTCAACCTCGGTCAAGCATCCGCGGAACGTATTCCCCGGTCGTCGATTCGAGATCGAGGGGGAAGCATTCATGATTGCTCCAGGATGACTAAGAGCCAAAACAATTACAGGCTCTATCCGGTCCTAAAGCTAAGGAATGGGAGTAAAGCTATGAAGAAGAAATGAGTCAATGATAACTAATCAAGTCTCGATTTGGTCGATCTATCTTCAGACTTAAAATCCATTGGAAATAAATGGATCTCAAAATTAAACGTAAGGCTGATGGGTCCAGAAAGATATAAGGCCCGACCGGTAGCAAAAGGCCACACACAAGAAGAGGGAATTGACTATGAAGATACATTCTCACCAAGGTGAGAATTTTACCATCATCTTCGTTTCAGTTATAGTCTACACATACGGACTTAGAATTATACCAAATGGACATTAAAACCCAGATTTCTCAATGGAGAACTAGATAAGAAATCTATATGGATCAACCCTTAGGCCTTTGAATCTAAAGGACAAGAGCGCAGCTCAAGCTCAAAAGATCCATATATATCTCGCTAGCATCTAGGCAATGAAACATCAAGTTTCATCAAGCAATCCAAAGGATGGCTTACTTATGATGAAAGAAGACCATCGCGTGCATTTAAACGTCAGAGTGATGGCTGGTAATTTTCATTCTCAGATACGATGACATTTTAATACTGAAATAGCAAAGAGATGATTGACACTTCTAAGAAGTGGTTATCATCAAACTTGAAATGAAAGATATGGGTGAAGCTAGTTACGTGCTTGGTGTGAATATCATAAGAGATTATGCAAAGGTTGGGTTTATCTCAAGAGACTTACATCAAAAGATGTTGTGAGTATATCACATGCAAGATAGCAAGCCGGCGGATACCCCTCGTTGGAAAAAAGTTTGAGCCTAAGTCTCATATGCGTCCTAAGACCTTAAGAGAAAGATAGAAATGTCCAAAGAGTAATTCATACAATGTCGTTTGTGACTGACAAAGTGCAATGATGTGCACACGTCCCGACATATGTTATGTCAGTTGTCAGATTAAATTTGGCTTCAATCAAACCCTAGTCAAAAAAGCATCGATGGGCGCCAAGAGGATTTTACAGATTCGAAAGGAACTTCGCACTACATGTCAGGTTATCATGGGAAGAAGGATTCAAGGCTCGATCGTTAATTACGTTGATCGGGAGGTGATGTCAATGCTGCAACCGACTTCGATATGCTTTCGCTAAATGATACATTATACTATGGAGTAGCAGCAATCCCGTAGCTCGTCTAACATGGAGGTTTAATACGTGAGTTTGTTCCGTTGAAGAACTCAAGATGCGCTGTTAAGGAGTTTCATAGTACATTTAGAAATTGCCAACCTATTAGAGCCCGTACAATTTTTGTGACAACACCGCGCATCAGCCGCAAGGATCCCAAACACGCGGAAAGACCAAATATATCAAGAAAAGAAATCACTATATTGTAGATACCATCGACAAGGACGGGTCCTAAAATACATTTCTACAAACAATATGGTGGCTGGCCCACTCACCAAGCCAATAGCTATGGATGTATTCATTAGACATGTTAAATCCCTGCTTATGCACGTAATCGATTAGATGTTACGCTTGCTGAATAATTTAAATGTTTTTTGCATATTATTCAACGATTATTTTATGGTGATACTGTAAGAGTAGAGTTGTACAATTCAATAAAGTATGTCGATAGACTAAGATTGGCTCACTCACACGAGCGATCGCCTCTAAATAAGGCAGGTAAAGATGAGACTATTTGAATTATAGCACTCGATTAGAGGATTGAGCGCAGCTAGGAGCGAATTTAATTCAAAGACATTAATTAAGTCTTTGTTGTAAACTAAGATAAGGTTCTTAAATAAGAGCCATGAATGTATCCTCACCATTCATGTGTCTATATGATAAAGGTTTAGTGTAAAATTTTATCATCAAAGACTATTAGCAATGAGAAGATGAGAATTTCAAAGCCTGTCAGGATTTCCGTGACAAGGGCTAAGACTCAGATGGTAATTACTCTAACGAGGAGAGCAATGACATTCTTTATCTTAGATAAGAAAGAAAAGCCTCTCGCTACAAGATGTATTTCCTATATCATGTTAGTCGACCTATACAAAGTCAAGAATGGATCCCCGCTTCATCGTGTGAGTCCTTAAGAGATCTTGATATAGATCCCAACACTTTACCCTTAAAGTAACCAATTATATCATGATGTATATTAATGCACCCATGGTAAAATCCATGGTCATGGAATGATTCGACATAAAGGTGCATTCCTAGGAAAGCGAAGTTAATCTAGATCTAGAATTGATATGAGAGCAAAGAAAGAACATTTTGGCCTTACCGTGACGCCCCTAAAACCTCAATCAAGACTACCCATTAACCTCGCTGAGAATCTATACATCTCGTATCACGAGACGCATACCCGAGTAAAATAGCCTCGCCCACAAACCAATACTCAAACAAAATATACCAACTATTCTCATAGTTTCATACTGCTCTACAAAAATATTTATACATATTTACAAAAATATTTACTCAAAGCCACATTTCCATTCTTCTGCCACCTCTACTGAGTCAAGGCCTCCTGATAGCCCCGCACCGAAAGTGGGTCCCACGACCCGGTGAGCAAAGCCTGTAGAAAGTTTTCCCAGCGCGGGTTGCCTCCCCACCTAAAAACATACGTAATGGCATATATAAACAGAAAGAATCACATTCCATAATTATTCACTATTATATAAACAGCTCCATATCACATGAGATGCGACCTCATGCCTCTCACTATCCGAGTCCCACCGACCCTCACACTGGACTCCGCCATGTGACTAAACAAGTCATCTCGTACTATACCATGACTAACCATCGACAACTCCAATTTGTTTATCAAATTCTTTTTCCTTTATTTTCATAATACTATTTCGGGTTTACACCGTGAGGACGCCGCACGCCTTTCAACATTTTCACGAATCCATCGCCTGGATTCATGTCTAACCGTGAATAACATTTCCGACTTTCACTCTGGGATTTTACCCAACTCGCTTTCGCCAAAACATGTAATTTATCATTTTGATCATTTTACACCCTCTACGGATCTCACCTTTGACTGGTCTCCATTTTTTCCGAAGTTCACGACCCATTCACCAACACCCGCGAATAAACCTTACCTCGTAATTCCACACTCCGACCCGACGCGACGTGATCCAGTATATGAAATGCATGATGTCACGCATTTTCTCATGTTACATGCATGAATGAGTACCTACATGAAACATTTACATACTATGGAAAATTATAATTTATACATATAATTAATTCCATGCAAATTGTTAATACATCAAAAAAGCATGCATCAATATCACATTTGACACACTACATGTTATTCAAGCAAGCCATAACACATAACCAGTCTCAAAGTTGGATCTATCTGTGGCACTTCATCGTCCCTTCTCACAAACATGAACCAATCCTGGTTTCCAAACATTATTTTCACAACAACAACTATTAAACACTCAGAAACTTTCATTCCTTTAATCAAACCCTAACTTCCACGCGATCGCGCCGAACCTGGCCACGAAATCCATACCCTTTAATTCCAAAGCTTGGAACTAATTTACATAGCCCCATAAGCAACCCCCTACGCATTATAAAGTCTTTTAGTTAAAGTAAACCAAGTAGGAAAATATCCTACCTCTGCAGCTTGTCGAATCTAACTTTCAAAGGCCCACATCGTAGATCCGCACCGCTGCGGCACTAACTTTTACCCTCGAACCTGTCGAACCGACTGGCCTGAACTGTAAAATCTTCCTTTCCTCCTTCTCCTTTTCCTCCCTTTCCCAATTCGATTCTTTCTGCTCCTCTCTTTCCCTTTCTTTTCCTTCCGCTTTTCTATTTTTCTTCATTTCATTTTCCTCATTTCTCCTCATTTTCTCTTTCTCGGGTCATTTTCTCCCTTGGAGCCAGTTCCACTCATCTCGGTTAAAGCTGATAAATTGCCTCCATTTCCTCAAGCTTAGCAGCTTTACTTCATTTTTTCCATATTTTTCTCTTATTTTCTTAAACCCTCATTATGACATCATCACCATACTACGACATGAGCCATGAATCAAATCTCACATGGCTAATTGTGAGCCAATTTATGCCAAGTGTCACACTAGAGCCATGCATCTCCAACCTTCAATAGCAAGGTCATCCGGAAGCCACCCCACGCCGACAAACTGGGAGTCCCGACCACCTTCGACCAAATGAAATTTGACGGGTAGCTAAATTTCACGAGACGATTTCAACTGAGATGTCCATTTTATCGTCCAGATCTAGAAAATTCGGATTTTTACCGATATTACGATTTGCCCTTTCCCGAGAAAATCGAATTTTTCTCTGGTCTTACATTTACACTTACACTTTTTGTTTCAGATTCACCGCCTAATCATCTCACTCAAGAAGTTTGATATGACGTAGAATACTGTTATCGTGATGAATCGAGATGTAATCTCGAGGGATTGAATAATTACTCCACTATGTGCACTCCAAAATGTTTGGGGTATTATACAATTTCTGGATTAATATATTGGAGGCTGATGTTCCACATGGCCCGTATGGGGTTTCTATATTGAGCTCCCATCATTTGTAAGTTTCAGTCAGCTACCCTTTCACCTGTATTAATGATTTCGGCAAGTATAAAATTCTATCACATTGATTGATATGAGTCCACCCATTACAAGGAAATGAGATGTCGGACTCAAGGTCTATTCGCTTCCATGGGCTAGACTCAACCCACCCATATAATTGGCGTGATCGGTGCGCTTGTCTGAGATAATCGCCTCATGTACGTTAAACGTACATGAGAGAGATGGAAAATGAAAAAAATCCAACATATGTTTTGCAGAAAAAGAAAAGATCAGATTTTTTTTTGCACAGAAAAGCCAAAGGGTGTTCGGACTGTGGAAGAAATTCCAGTTCTAGTAATTAGAGTTACACATTGAAGCATTGAAGACATACATCGGTTATGTCAAGTTTTCCGTACCGATCAGGAACAACGAGTAAGTGTTCTTGATCCTTTAGAATCTACAAAAAAGATAAGCAGACAGTCTTCTTAACTTTGTTAAACTATAGACTTTCATAAAAGCTCAAGCTTGTAAGAAGTTCAAGCTTATAGGATTTTGCCCATTTGGTTTTAATATGAATATTATGCTTCTTAACATCTTCCCTCACATGCATGTGGCCCCTATATCC
Organism: Tetrastigma voinierianum; assembly: GCA_016808115.1. Classification (NCBI taxonomy): domain Eukaryota; kingdom Viridiplantae; phylum Streptophyta; class Magnoliopsida; order Vitales; family Vitaceae; genus Tetrastigma; species Tetrastigma voinierianum. Next base: position 231,476 of record JAEQBH010005861.1, on the reverse strand, counting down.
GTGCACGAGGCGAGCCAAACAAACCACAAATTATGGACTTTCAAATAAGGATTAAATATTGAAATTGTAGAGAGGTTGCTCGAGCCTAAGACCTCTTGCCAAACTAAACTCTGATATCATATGTTAAACTACCAACTCTCCTACAAGCCAGCGTCAAATAGGGTACAGTTATATACACCAAACTTTCGGCAACTAGACTAATAAGATTAAAGTGTAAGAGTTGGTTGAAGATAAACATGACCTGAAGCCAGGAATATATACACTTCTTACAGCCTGTAAGACAAGGTGCGCTTGCTGTTCTTGTAATTCAAAAATGCGCTTCCCCTCTTGGAGGCTATTTCCAAAAGCAGTTCTGGATATGATATCTGCTGAGAGGTCGTGCAGTTGTTTGTGTACATCAATCTCAAACTCCACTATCCCTCCTCTATCTTGCTCCCACTTCTCCAGCATCTTTGTAACACTAGCCACAATTTCTGGAATCCACCCCTGTCAATATTTACAATTTTGGCATCGTCCCAGAGTGGGATTACATCATTCCATGGCATGCAGGTTATGGATTCTTCTAAATATTGGGAAGAGCTATTATAAATTATGCAGAAAACAGAAAATATGAAACATATACTTCTTCTTCTTCTCATAGATACTTAAACCACCCCCTTTAAAATATGAAAACAAGCAAATTCAATGAAAACAAATCATTCCTTCGACCAAAAGGAAATTTCCCATGAGCTAGAAGTTTTCCCTTTTTTCTCCTGGGGAAGATAAATATTTTATGCTGGTAATTAAAGGGTGATTTGATTAAAACTTAAAAGACCTTTTTAAAACTCAATTTCGAAAATCTAACATTTCCTCGATTTTTTACCTTATTTTAATAAAAATATCCTTGCCATTTTCTTGTAAAAGTAACTTCCTTTCAAAGCTGGATGTAAATATATATATGAAGGGAAGAGATACAATAAGATCAAATGGCATCGGGATTCTGATCATTTTTTGGAATGGGTTCTATAAAAAAGATGTCAAAATATTCCAAATTTCCGAATATATGAAATGGCAAAGAATTTTTTTTTTGTTTATAAAGAAATATTTTTCAAGAAAAAATACAAAGAATGTTAGATTTCCGAATTTATGAGTTATTTGATGTCTTTTAAATCAAATCTTTCATAATTAAATCGAAATTTCCAGTAGAAGAGAAGAGAAAAGAAGAAAAAAAATTAAAGTTCTGTTTGGTTGTTATTTTTAAAGCTGATAATTAGAATAGTTTTGACCAATCTAACATAATTTTACGTGATCTCAGTATTTAAAAAAAAAAAAAAAAAAAAAGGTTACAACGTATTCACTTTGATTTCCTTATTTTTCAGATGAAAAAACAGAAACTGTAATCAAACAACCAGGCTCAAAAAATCACCTTAACTCTCTCCATGTTGAAAGCCTGGTTACCGATTCTTCTGTGAAGAGCCCACTTCTCACCCTCCAAGAAAACGATGCTATCTCCAAATAGCTGCTTAGACAAAGGGTCGAGCCCAACCTTGCGGTAGCAGCCAGTTGAATTCATGAGAACCTCCTTAATCAACTCGGGCTCCGCTATTCCCAAGTTGGGAATTGACCCGAACCACCACAGGAAGGTCTTCCCATAATCAAATGACCACCTGTGGTAATACGGATCCAAACGATGGACTACATCATGCCCAAAATAATTAGACTTTGACTGCACCTCCGCGTATATATGGCGGATCTCAGCCGTGTTCCCGAATACGGGACGGTAGGCGGGGCCGCTAATGCCCAGTTTCTTGAAGTGGCGTTGGATTCTCCACGGCACCAAGATGATTTTGTGTATAAGTTTCAATATCAAGATGAAAAGAATAAACAATCTGGAGAATGATTCAAAGTTGAATCACATAGGTTCCTACTTGGTAGGAGTTTTAAATATTTATTTATTTTATTTTATTATTATCTAATGGGTTGTTGAACTTTTTGTTATTATTTGTGATTTTTTAGGCTTGTGATAGTAGGGAGTTACTCTTGTAGCTATTTAAAGGCATTTGCATTTAATAAAAATATAGGGTGAAGTGTGTTATGTGGGTAGTGCAAAATTATTTTTTCTCTCTCTTCTTGAAATTTCAATGATGAAGCGCTCAAGGATCTTGAGGGACCTGTGAGAGAGAATAGCTTTCTTCTTTCGAAGTATGCCCCTGCTTCTTTCACCACGAGTTTGATGGTGAAAATTATCATGTGAAGTACATCCAAAATGAAAGTTCATTTAAGGAGTCTTGGTTTATGCGATGGGTGAAAGTGAAAGGGAGGAGAAGAAGTCGTGGTGGCCGAGTCTCACGTGGAAAAAGCCCAAGGCGGGAAGAAACTGCAGGAAGGCGACCGCCCCGGAACAACAACAAGAAGTCCCGTGCCCGGCGGGAGATCCAAAAACACGTTTGGTGCTTCGCGGAAGGCGCGAAAATCAACGTCTCCTGGGAACCAAAATTTGTGACCAACTAGGTCTTGAATGTGATTGAAGAAACCTCTTCTAGTTGGTAGAGAAGTGCACCAGGAAGAATTTGGTGAGAAGTTCACAAAAAAAAAAAAAAAAATGGAAAGTGCTCCATGAAATGAATTTGATTTTTGAAGAAGATGCTTCATCAAATTGAAGGGAAGTGATTGTGATGAGAAGTGTAAATCGTGAGGTGGAAAGTCTTGTGAAATTTGAAAAGATGGAGAGATGTGCTCCATGAAAAAAAAAAAAAATTTGCAACTTTGAATTAAGGGAGAATGTTGGAGAATGATTCAAAGTTGAATCACATAGGTTCCTACTTGGTAGAAGTTTTAAATATTTATTTATTTTATTTTATTATTATCTAGTGGGTTGTTAGCTTTTTTTGTTATTATTTCCATGATTTTAGCTTTTGACGAAGTAGTAGAGTTACTCTTGTAGCCTATTTAAAAGGCATTTGCATTTAATAAAAATATGGTGAAGTGTGTTACGTGGGTAGTGCAAAATTATTTTTTCTCTCTTCTTGAAATTTCCCAACACAATCCAACTGCTAGGAGATGCATAGCAGATAGGAGAGAGAGAGAGAGATGGAGTTTTGGGAAAGTGTAGTTGACTTAAATTACAGTATGAGGTGGAGGGCAATGTCTAACTTGGAAGATGGGAGAGTTGGTATCGTGGGAGACTAAATGTGTCTTGCCCAGTGGTTGATCCTTGGATCCCATGTGAACCAATATGACCCAAAATAGATACAGATAAATAGACAAAAAATGAAATCAGTGTACAGTTATTTATATCATTTCATCAATGATATACAATGCATGAAGATTATTTCAATTAATACAAGCTATGACACAATCCAACAATATCATGTACTAAATTAGTAGTATACACTTTATCTGTTGGGTACCATATTAGATACTCTGTTCCATCATTATCACACAAACTCCAAACATAGCAGGTATATTTTCTAAGCTTAAAATCCTTCTAAACAGATGTGGGCACCATGTGAGGCAGCAGGGTTATAAAATGCATTGGTGCATGAACATATGTTGAAAGATAGCTCAAAGAATAATGCTGGATGATCATAGAGAGTGCAATTTTGCCTCAGCAACTGCAAGATTTTGACCTACACAGATCCTGGGGCCTAACCCAAATGGAAAAAACGAAGCTAGAGGCTTCCAGGGCTCCTTAAATTGCAGGAATGTGGAGACTCCCTAGCTTCACATTTTTGCATACTTTCCTTGTCATCAGCACAACAGGAGGGTAAAGTCGAAGTGTTTCATTGAGTCTCATGTTCACCTGCAAACAATAGTATGGAGCATCTATTTATCATACTTATGTAGAAAGCTTGGTCCTGCCATATATTTGAAAATGACCAATAATTTAGCCATGTTATCAGATGCGTTTTTGAAATTTTATATGTAGGGTTTTAGTGAACTTACAATTTTAAGGTCGGTTAAATAATCTTCTGCAGAAGGCGGGCTGTGTCCATAGATACTAACCACTTCTTCCCGGGCCTTGTCTTGCCATTCTTGATGAAAAGATAGAAGAACAAGAGCCCATGCCAAAAGATTAGCAGTTGTTTCCTTTCCTGCAAAGTAGAATGTCTTGCATTCGCCTATAATATCTTCCTCTCCAAACATCTCTTCTTCTCCCTGCTGATTCTTGTTGGCCGACATCAATAGACTTAGTAAAATTTCTGAATTATCCTTTGCTTTGATATTAGTTGCAATTAACATTCGAATCGACTTCCCAATTTCCTTCTCAATTCTCCACCTTTCTCTGTTCTTCTTAATGGGCAAAAATCTATGTACAATTTGGTTTTACAAAAACTTGTCAACTTCTTGTTAGGTTATTCTCTAGACCAATTCTCCAGATCAACTGAAATGATAAGCGGCGGAACTGATGATTAGTATAACAACCTTCCTCTTCTTCCATATTACTTTACACTCTGTACCCAACCCTCTAAGTTTGCCTAATAGAGTCCAGTCATAAACTCATATATATATATATATATATATATACACACACACACACCAAACTTCCAGCAATTAGACTTATAAGTTTAAAGAATGAGAGAGTTCGTTGAAGATAAAAGTACATCACCTGAAGCCAGGAATATATAAACTTCTTAAAAGCCTCGGAGATCATGTGCATTTGTTGTTGTAATTCAAAAAGGTGCTTCCCCTCTTCGAAGCTGCTTCCAAAAGCAGTTCTGAAAATGATATCTGCTAAGAGATCATACAGTTCTTTGTGTACATAGATTTCGAACTCCACTCTCCCTCTTTCTTGTTCCCAATTCTCCAGCATCTTTGTAACACTGACCACAATTTCTGGAATCCACCCGTCAATACAATTATAGCATTTTCTCTGGGTGGGTTTGCATCATTCCATGGCAGCTTATGGATTCATTATCGGCCTAATTGCATCCCACTAATCCATTACAATATATATATATATATATATATATATATATATATATATATATATATATATATATATACCATGCAACTCAATAATTGAGAAGAGCTAGCTAACATGCAGAAAGAAGGAAGAAAAATGGTGGGCAGCAATAGATTGTAACTAAATTTGGACTGGCCTGAAATTTTATCTAACTTACACAAGAAAAGTTTCATGATCCAACATTATAGATTTTTGAGGATCAGTGGTAGTAGTGAAAAGATTAGGCCGATGTGGTTCATTAGCCCTTAGGTGATCATATTGGTGGACCGGGTAGGTGCAATTGCCAACTCAAACTGAAACTTAGGTGATGTTTGTTTTTCTTAATGTTAAATATAAACTTTTTTTAGTATCTTAAATAATCTTGTAGTATTAAATATTAAGTTGTTTTATTTTTAACATTGGATAGTGGAGGAAAGATAGCGATAAGGGCGGATTATTTGGGTTCCGTCCACCCATGTAATGGGACCAGGTTTAGTTTCATTATGTCGGGTTTTTTAAGCGAGTTTGATTTATTTTCTCAAATTCGGCAGTTCGGGCGGGTCGAGTATTACTCCGCCTGTCTCGATTATATTTTAAATATTTTTATTTTTAAATATATTAATTTTAATATAATAAAAATAAAAAAGGCAAATTTAAAATTTGTTAAAAATAAGTAAGCAAAAATCGAATATAAATGGGTGGGTTTGGGAATTTTCCTATCCCACCAGGTCTAATGTTATTTTTAAATGAAACAAGTTTGGGGAATTAAAAAAATAAACGGTAGAATAGGGATGGGGTCACGTCCCAAGCCTCTGCAATCGTCTTGAAGTAGTGGTATTGGCTAAGCCTGCTGTTGGACGTGATGAATTTTCTTATTTTTTATGAAAAATGACTTTTGAATAAAAAAACCAAATATTTTCATTTTTTCTATTCGAACTTTTTAAAATTTCGACAATAAGTCATAAAAATTTTAAAAAACAAGCAGAACAATCTTTGAAGCGTATTTCGGTATTAAGTAAAAAAGCAAAGCAATAAGCTAGTATGTTTATAAATATGTTAGCATTCTAGGGTCAACCACAATACTCCAATCTTGGATTTCTCCTCTTCTGCACTGGATTTTCCCTTATTTAGAGTCACCACCGTAAATATATGTTCTGTTTCCGTCTTTTTTCTTGTTGCCTATGTTGGAGATGGTAAATACATGTTCTTCATCCTAATACATATTTAAAGTCCACCCCAATGGAATATGAAAACGAGCAAATCCAATGAAAACAAAATCATTCCTTTAACCGAAAAGATACTTCCCCGTGGGCTGAAAGTTTTCAATTTTTATGGATTAGCTATAATTTAAACTGATAATTTATCTAAATTTCTTGTCCAATATACAAGGGACGACAAAAATTGAAATCACCTTAACTCTCTCTCCATGTTGAAGGCCTGGTTAGTGATTCTTCTATGAAGAACCCACTTCTCACCTTCCAACCCAACGAGTCCATCTCCAAACAACTGCTTAGACAAAGGGTTGGGTGCTCCCAGCTATGCCATAGCAGCCACTTGAATTCATGAGATGAGAACCTCCTTAATCAACTCCGGCTCCGCTATTCCCAACCAGCTGGGAATCGGCCCAAACCACCACATGAATGTCTTCCGTATTCAGATGACCACCGGTGAAGTAGGTATGGAGCCACACGATGGAGTATATCATGCCCAAGAAGTGATTTGACTGTACCTCCGCGAACATTCGTTGGATCTCAGCCGTGTTCCCGAATATGGGACGGAGAGGCGGGAGTCCCGCTTAAGCCCCTGACTTTTGCTGAAGTGGCATTGAATCCTCATTAGCACCCAGATGATTTTGTGCATAAATTTCAATATCAAGATGAAGAACGAACAATCAACAGCAGTAGATGCATAATTGGATGAAATGATAGGACAGAAAAGATGGGAGTTTTGAAATGTGGTGGATAAAATTGAAGTGTGGAACTCCATGTCGATGATGAAGGGGGAAATAATGTCGGAGGGGAGAGTAGGGCACAACTTTGAAAATGGAAGTAGGATCAATGGAAAGGGATTCACTATGCAACGTATTTTTGTTTTCTTAGACCTTTAACTATTTTACCATTATGGACTCAACCCAAACCGAAGAAGAATAACATTCGTTTAGAAAACTGAAAACATAAGTTCAATATTCTTTAACTCATAAATAACTGATAGTTGAAAACATAAAATATAGTATTTTTTAAAAGACATATTTTGATGTCAAAAAAAAAAAAAAAGACATTTTTGAATGCCTTGAAATCTAGTTCAAGTGATAAAAGCTAAAAGGGTAAGATAGGTTTACTAGTGATCCTAGAACCGAGTATGTCCTCATAAGAAGAGTGCTACAACAATGTTGTGCAAAGTGAAGAGATCTTTTTAAAAATAATTACATGAATATGGAGGTTAGTTGGAAATAAAAAATTGTAAGAAAACAACAAAACGTTGCTTCTTGAAAAAATATATAAAAAAAAGTAACAATATTTCAAGTTCTCGAGAAAGAAACATATTAGAAATATTAGAATAGTTTTGAAAAATCATTTTTTAAAGTACTTTTAAAAATACTTTACTCATTTTAACAACCAAACCCAAATTCTATATCAATAATTGAAGGCCTACTTCTCACTTTTCAACTAAAGACATTCCATTTCAAAGAATATCTTGAAAACAAGGGATCATGCCCAATCTAATCATAACATGACTAGTTTACCTCAATTAAAACAAACTATTACACAATTCCATAATGTCATATATCACTGTAGTACTATACATTTTATGTGTTGACCACCATATTAGATACTCTGGTTCATCTTCATCACAAGAACTCTAAACATAACCCAAGGAATCTTCGGCAAAATCTTTCTAAAAGTGAGGCTCCATACTGAGGCTGCATGGTCATAAACTGCATGGGGGCATGAACATATGTCGATGACAGCTCGAATAAATAACGTTGGATGATCATAGAGAGTGCAATTTTTGCCTCAACCACTGCAAGATTTTGACCTGCACAGATCCTAGGGCCCAACCCGAAGGGAAAAACGGGGGTTAGATGCTTCCGATGCTCCTTAAATCTAAAGGGATTGAAATCATTAGCATCTTCACCCCATATTTCAGGGTCGTGATGAACAGAAGTCATGGCCAAGTGCAGTTGTGTGTTTGCAGGAATATTGAGACTACCTAGCTTCACATTTTTGGATACTTTCCTCATCATCATCATAGCAGGGGGGTAAAGTCGAAGTGTTTCATTGAGTATCAGGCTCACCTGTTAACAATAGTATTGAGTGTATATATACTTATCATACTAATGTAGAAAGCTAGGTCCTGGCATATATTTTAAAATGGCCATAACTTCACCATGATTCTCAAATAGTATAGCATGCATTTGAAATTTTCTTTGCTGGATTTAAGTGAACTTACAATTTTAAGGTCGTTAGATTCTCTGCTCTAGAAGGCTGGATTGTGTCCATAGATACGGTAATCCACTTCTTCCCGTGCCTTGTCTTGCCATTCTATTAAAAAGCTGAAGAACAACAGCCCATGTCAAAGATTAGCAGTTGTTTCCTTTCCTGCAAAGTAGAATGTGTCTTGCATTCCTCTATAACATCTTCCACTGAACATATCTTCTTCTCCTGCTGATTCTTATTGAAGACATCAGTAGATTCAAGTAAATTCTCCGAATTATCCTTGCTTTGCTATTAGTCTCACTAACATCCGAATCAACTTTTGAGTTTCCTTCTCAAGTCTTGACCTTTCTATTCTTCTTAGTGGGCAAAATCTGTGTACAGTTTGGTTTACAAGAACATGTCAACTCTTATCATTAACCAAAATGAGGGAATCTGAATTCTTATATCTTTCTCATTAATCCCATTTTGGACAAAAATATCTCCTTTTTCCTTTCATGTATTTACATGAAGCACTTAAATGTCGGGTTATTTTTTCCAAACAAGAAGGTATTTTTGTCAAGATAAGGTGAAAATTTGATGGAGGGTCAATTTTCCAAAATTGGGTTTTCAAAAAGTCTTTCAAAAGGCCCTTTTATTCAATGGATTAATGATTATTAAACAAGAGAAAAATTCTACTTTCCCTTTCCTTTTATTATTTTCTTTTCTTTACCTAGCATTATATGAGAATCAAACATAGCCTGAAGCTTGAGAGTTCGTTCAAGATCATCACCTGTAGCCAGGAATATATACAGTTCTTATAGCCTCAAAGACGAGTTGCATTTTCCGTTCTTGTAATTCAAATATGTGCTTTCCTTCTTCGAGGCTGCTTCCTGAGCAACCTGGATATGAGGGATCTGCTGAGAGGTCATGCAGTTCTTGTGTACATCAATCTCAAACACCTCTCTCCCTGCTCTTTCTTCCTCCCATTTCTCCAGCATCTTTGTAACACTAGCCACAATTTCCGGAATCCACCCCTGTCAATACATGGGCTTAATTGCATCCCACAATTTCAAAATAATAACAATAAGGATAAATTACATAAATGGTGTGGCTAACTTTTCAAGTTTTTCTATTTTGTTGTCTGAACTTTTTTCCAATCAAATGCCTAAACCAAACTTGGATCTTGCATAATATTGTGTTTCCCCAATCGTCAAGGCCATCAGACGCGCTGAATCACTGAGAAAAAAAAAAATGAGTACACATTTGACAAGATGATAAGCCATATCATATAAAAATTATGCACCTATCCTTTCCCTAATTATAGCTAGTGTCATGCACAAGCCTTGATGTAGATAATATAAATTCAAGAACAAAAATATAAAAATAACTCACACAAAAATGCACAAGGTTTTAACGTGATTCGGCCAACCATGCCTACATCCACAGATAAGAGAAAATCTTTCCATTATACGATACATTATATTTCAAAGGTAGAACAACATATAATTAAGGTCCGAAACATCCCATGTTTCCCTATTCCTTGTATCTATACCTTAAACCGCGAAATCCCTCGCTCTATCGAGTATCCCCGTTCTTCCTCACATCTCCACATACCTCGTATAACCTTACAAGCTTGTCTCTCTCTCATATCTTTTTCCCCTCATGACCAAGAATATTTATAGTACTAACAACTTTCCATAATCTATAAGGAAACCTAATATTATAATAATATATTGACCTAAGAATTATCCTATAAAATATTATTTTCATGTAAATAGAATTACTAATTCCTGTAAATTCCTGGTATTATATTCCAACACCCCACCCTTGATCAAATTCCATCATCGACTCCACCTCAACCCGAAATTTTTTTTGTCTTCATCTTGTGTGCTTCGTAATATTTTGTTCTTTTAGAGATTCACCGGCTCTAATACCCTTCCTCGAACAAGTATCATTGAACCTCTCTCAAACGATCATCTATCCATCCAATTTCCTCTCGCACTCCTGTAGATTTTCCCTCGACTTTCTTCTTTTTATTGCATTCTAGTACACGCCTTATATGAAGCACTACCTGTCTCGAGAGCTTACTCTTATCTAAGACAACTCCTCTTCATCGTGGAGCAGTAACATGGACATGAAGATCCGGAGCACACCGTTTATTCAATAGAGCATAACCATGGATTTGTTACCAACTAATTAAGGCTCACCACATATGTTCGACATCCGAGGATTTCACCTGCATGGCCAAGTCTGAACTTGGCTCTGATACCAATTGTTGTGCAGAAGCTTTGATGTAGATAATATAAATTCAAGAACAAAAAGATAAAAATAACTCACAAAATACGTTGACGTGATTTTAAAGTGGTTCAGCCAACCATCCCTATATCCACGGATGAGAGATAATATTTCCAATATATGATAGAAAATATTATGTAAGGTAACAACATACAATCGAGCTTTCCAAACATCACATGTTTCCTATTCCCTTATAGTCTATACTCGAATCGCAAACTCTTGCTCCACCAAGTATCCCCGTTCTTCCTCACATCTCCACATACCCGTTATAGCCTTACAATCTCTCTCATATCTTTTTCCCTTCATCACCCAAAATATGTATAGTGATATTCCTAACAACTTTCCTTAATAAAAAGAAACCTAATATTATAATAATATAAAGACCTAAGAATTATCCTATAAAATATTCTTTACAAATAGAAATTAATACTGATTAGAAATTTGAAACATATTCCAACAGTTGTAACTAAACCTAAATTGGGGATGAGAATTTCTAGTGATGTCCCAAAATAATCTTTTAAGAAAAAAAATCCCAAAATAATTCATGTTTTAAAATAATGTATAAACTAGTATCTTTTTACCTCATCACCAAAACCGTAGTTGATGATTATGATTTTAAATTTTTTCAAACAGTTAAAACCGTAGCAACCAACTATGGTTTTAGGGTTAAAGTCAAAATCATGGTTGGTGACTATGGTTTTAAAAAAAATTTAAACGATAGCACAAATCATGATTTTAACTTTAAACCTAAACTTATAGTCATCAATTACGGTTTTAACTTTTTCGAAAAGTTTAAAACCGTAGCCACCAACTAAAGGTGAGATAACGGCTGGCCGATTTCGGTCGATCCACTTCACCCATATTTTCGAAGGCCAAGCCTAAAAATAAAGATCCAAATATAACTACAAGCATATTAGCTCGCCCGATTAGGCCCGCAATAGTGGCCTGGTCAGCTGTGTAATTCCATTGCTCTTTTTTTATTTTAAATTTTATGACTACATAATATTTTCTAATTATTGAATATTAGTTTTCTATTATGAAAAAATATAATATAGTTGTTTATAGAAAAAGAATAGTTATTAAATAATTGTTTTTAATAAAATAAAATAATATTAGCATGAAAAATAATTTAAAATAAAATAAAATATATTTAAATATAACTATAATAATTTATTATGTATAATCATTTAAGAACATAAGTATAAACTATAATTATTTCAAAAAAACTTTATGTTACAAAATATAAATTTGTAAAATTTTTATTTATTATTATTTTTAATATTTTAATGTCAAACCCATTTTGACTCGCTTGGGGTCGGACTGGGCTAGCCAAAAGCAAGCCCGAATAAAAGTGGGACGAATTAGCCCGATCCATTTTGGTCCACGACCTATTTTGGTCGAATCGGCCCATTTCTCAGCTATACCATCAACTATGGTTTTGATTATACGACAAAAATATACTAGTTTGAACATTATTTTAGGGACATGACTAAGAGTTTTTACTTACTATCTCTTTATTGCATTAAAAACAATAGACAAAATTAGCAATTATAGAATTGTTACAATAGAATTGAGATAAAATAAAAATTATTAAAAAATAGAATAAAATAACATATTTGAAAATTAAAACAATATAAAAAACATATTTGAAAATATAAATTATTTAAAAAATGAAAATATGATATTATAAAAAAAAACAATATTTCTCTCAAAAAAAACAACCTTTAATTATCGTCTGTTACTTTTCTTTTTTTAAAAGTTGCATGAAAACAAAAATAATTATATATAAGTAATTAAAAATAAAATATAAACATAAAATTATTTTTAAAACATATTTAAAATATTAAAAAGATTTTTAGAACATTTTTTTCCAAATAAACTTTATCTTACAATTTTTTTTTTTTTTTTTACAAAAATCTTACAATTTTTATGTCATTTAGGTTATTTAAATAAATCTTTCTTTCTTTTTTTTGACAAGGTTATTTAAATAAATCTATTGATAACAAAAAAATAATTTTATAATTTTTATCTAGCTTGTCATTTTATTAAATGTGAAACGACACTAATCCTATTGTTTTTTTTGAGCCGACACTAATCCTAATAATAATAAAATGTCCGTGGGATTCCTCTCTATGGTAGACACATTTTCTTATTATTGAAAATAGCGATCAATGCCAAAAGTAAAAATTTCGCATGGGCCGAAAATTTTCATCCGAAAGAGCCATATCTTTCGCTGGTGATTCAATCTAAGGGGCTGTTTCTTTACTGTTTTTTACAACTATTTTATATTCTGAAAAAACAGGAGGAGAACAAAGAAAATACAAAATTCAGATTTCAAAAACTATTCTTATAACAGTTTTAAAAAAATAGTAAACAAACAGGCCGAAAGCTTTTAGGTTTTTAGAAGAAGAGGAAACATTTAAATTTCTGGTCCGGATAGAGAAAGAGAGGAGAAGGGAAGAGAGAAATTGAAATGATCACCTTAACCCTCTCCATGGTAAAAGCGTGGTTACTGATTCTTCTGTGAAGAGCCCACTTGTCACCTTCCAATCCAAGAAGGCCACCTCCAAACAGCTGCTTAGACAAAGGGTTGAACCCAGCCTTCACATACCACCCACTTGAATTCATCAGAACTTCCTTAATCATCTCCGGATCTGCTATTCCCACCCTCGGAGTAGGCCCAAACCACCACAAAAATGTCTTCCCGTATTCCGATGACCACCGCCGGTTGCGTGTGGAGCCACACGATTCACTATATCATCCCCAAAACAAATAGGTTTTTTTGACTGCACCTCCGCGTACATGCGGAGGATCTCCGCCGTGTTCTAATATCGGACGGTAGGAGGGGCCGCTTACGCCTTGTTTCTTGAAGTGCCCTTCTATCCTCCATGGAACCCATATGATTTTGTGTATTAATTTCAATATCAAGATTACAAGAATCAACAATCCAACATCAAGATGATGCATGATGGATCGATAAAAAAAAGGGGGGGAAAGAGAGGGATAGAATTTTGGTAAAGTGTAGTGGGTTTTAAATTTAATTGCAATAATAGTGCACTGAACTTGATGGTGAGGACGAGGGAAATGTCGGTGACGGTGAGTGGGCCCAACTTCCAAAAATAGGATGTTATATATATATATATATATATATATATATATATATATATATATATATATATATATATATATATATATATATATTAATTAATTTTGTGTATTAAGTTATTGAAAATTATTCTTACAATAAGTTGATCTAGCCCCTTTCCACCCATAAATATGAAACATAGTAGAATGGTTTTAAAAATTAATAATTTTTATAACCATTAGTTGGTTTTCTTCAAAAAAAAAAAAACCATTGGTTGTTTGTAAAGAACATAATAGAATGTTCTTATTCATTATTCATTTTTGTGTATTACCTTGTTGTAAATGCATAAATAATTATATAAAAAAGCGTTGTTTTTTAAAGTTCCCAACAAGCTATTAATTTATGAAACATAACAGAATGGTTTTAAGTATAATTTTTAAAAATAAATTTTTAGAATTACTTTCAAGAACACCTTGCTCATTTTAACACCCAAAAACACAGATTCTATACCAATAACGAAAAGCCTTCAACCCAAAGATATCCCCGTTCAAGGAATAACTTGAAAACAAGAAAACAATGGACTATGCACTAATCTGATCAAAACATAACAAGTTGTTTTCTTACAATTAAGACAAATTATTACACAATATCCCATACCAAATTAGTATACACTCTGGTTCCAAACATGACCCAGAAAAAGTTTCAGCTTAATATCCTTCTAAACAGAATGTGAGCACCATACCAAGGCTGCAGAGTCATAAAATGCATTGGGGCATGAACATATGTCGATGATAGCTCGAAAGAATAATGTCGGATGATCATACAGAGATGACAATTTTGTCCTCAACAACTTTGACCGACACAGATTCTGGGTCGTGAACACCTTGCTTATTTTAACACCCAAACAGACAGATTATGTGTTAACAATTTAAGGCCAACTTATGATCACTTTTCAAGAAATATCTTGAAATCAAGGGATTATTCCCAATCTGATCATATATAACATATCAAGTACGTATCTCAATTAATACAAACTATTACACAATCCCACAATATACTACACCAAATTACCATGCACTTTATGTGTTGACTATCATATTAGATACTCTGCTTCATCTTCATTACAGAAACTCCAAACATAACTCAAGAAGGCTTTCAGCTTGAATTAATCCTTCTGGGGTGAGAATGTTAGTCCCATAACAGGTTTGCAGGTCAAAACTGCATTGGGGCATGAACATATGTTGATGATAGCTCAAAAGAATAATGTTGGATGATCATAGAGAGCGCAATTTTTGCCTCAACAACTGCAAGATTTTGACCCACACAGATTCTGGGACCCAACCCAAATGGGAAAAACGAGGCTAGATGCTTCTGAGGCTCCTTAAACCTCAAAGGATTGAAATTATGAGCATCTTCACCCCATATCATAAGGTCGTGATGAACAGCAGTCATGGCCAAGTACAGTTGTGTGTTTGCAGGAATATCGAGACCCCCTAGCTTCACATTTTTGCATGCTTTCCTTACCATCGCCACAACAGGTGGGTAAAGTCGAAGTGTTTCATTGAGTATCATACTCACCTGTATGTAAACGATAGTATAAAGCGAATATTTACCAAACTAATGTGCAAGTCCGGGTCCTGATGATTCTCCTAGTATTAGTACATATTTGAAAGTTTGGGATAAAGTGCATAAATCTCTCTTAGTTTTATCGGTATGTCCCATTTTGTTCCTTAATTTTTTTTAAAGGGTTGTGAGGTGTTTAACGGGTTTTAACTATTAGCAGGCAAACGTCTATATGTGACATTTTCTAACAATAGTAGGGATGACAATTCTCTCAACTGACAAGAATCCGATATCTCGATCTAAAAGCGAGCAGAGTAGCTTGGGTAAAACATTTAAACCCAATTAAATATTCAGATAATCGTGCTTGGGGCTTTTCTTGATTCAGGATGTACTGGTTGAGTATATCTTACTCTGCCCCTCGACCCGAATACCCGATTAAATATATAATATATAAATGCAATATTATATATATGTATATATTTATTTATTTATATATTTATTTATTTATGTCGAAAATAAAAACAAGCGGGATGTGAAAAATAATTTATTCATGAAATCACATCACAATAATTCGTATTATATAACAAATTATTTTTAATATCTATGATTTTCTAAAAAAAAATCATTTCACAATTGGAATATGGTACCTGAGTAGGGTATGGGTACATGATCCTCCGATGAATGCTAGACAGTGATAAATAATAGCGAGATGAGGATGAAGAATCTAAATCCTATCCAACCACTCTCATTGTCATCCCTAAACGGCAAGATCATGACTAAGCTACGGAAATAAATATTAGAGGTATCTTGGGACCCGAAAAGAATTCAAAGGCAAAATAGGACATAGGCTTAAAACTGAGGAGCATTTATGCATCTTATCCCTTGAAAATTACTAAATAGGGTTTTAGTAAACGTACTATTTTAAGGTCGTTTAAATTCTCTGCTGGAGAAGGCGAACTGAGTCCATAGATGCGAACCACTTCTTCCCGTGCCTTGTCTTGCCATTCTTGGTGAAAAGCTAGAAGGAGAAGAGACCAAGTCAAAAGATTAGCAGTTGTTTCCTTTCCTGCAAAGTAGAATGTCTTGCATTCGCCTATAATATCTTCCACTCCAAACATCTCTTCTTCTCCCTGCTGATTCTTGTTGGCAGACATCAATAGACCAAGTAAATTTTCCGAATTATCTTTTGCTTTGCCATTGGTCGCAATTAAAGTACGAATCGACTTTTGAATTTCCTCCTGCTTCCACCTTCTCTCTGTTCTTCTTAGTGGAAAAATCTGGGTACAATTTGGTTTCCTTCCAAAAACTTGTCAATTCTTGTTATGTTATTCTCTAGACCAACTCTCCAATTAAGTGTTGAAAAATATAAGCAGAGACAATAATAAGCATAACCTGCCTCTTCTTCCTCTGTACTTTACCTCTGTTATTATAAGTAAATATTTTTGTGGTATTTGATTCCTATTGAGAGTAAAAGGGCGGGAAATGCTAGAACGGAGCAAAGAAGGGGTGAAAGTACAATACAAAGTATAATAGTATTTTTGTAATTTTGTCAAAATACCCCTATGTAACTCTATTAGGTGAGAATGAAAGTTAGAGCCGTCGTTCTCATAAACGTAAGCACACACCCTGTCGAACCAAGTAAATTTGTGTGTTCTTCTTGTTTTTCTTCTTGATTTATCACTATTTTGCTATGCTCAAGCACAACAAATATAGACACACACCAACTAGACTGATAATATTAAAGCATGAGAGTTGGTTGAAGATAAACATGACCTGAAGCCGGGAATATATACACTTCTTATAGCCCCAAGACAAGGCACTTGCCGTTCTGTATTTCAAAATGCGCTTCCTCTTTCGAGGCTGCCTGAAAGCAGCTCTAGATATGATATCTGCTGAGAGGTCATGCAGTTCTTTGTGTACATCGATTTCAAACTCCATTCTCCCTTCTCTTTCTTCCTCCCACTTCTCCAACATCTTTGTAACACTAGCCACAATTTCTGGAATCCACCCCTGTGTCAATATTTACAATTTTAGCACTCTCCAATAGTGGGTTTTGCATCATTCCATGGCAATTTATGGATTCATTGATGGCCTAATTGCATCCCACAATCCACATTGTATATATATTGTGCAGCTCAATTGGCGATGAGGAGCAACTGTAAAACATGAAAAGAGAAAAAAAATGTGGGTGGTACTGAATCACACAAAGTTTGGTGATCATTTAGGTAGATTTGATATGCTAAATAATATGTTATATATGTTATATATTTTAGGTTTTGTGATTCTATTAATTAAATGCCAAACATTCAAATCTTGGACCATTATAATTTCCCTCCTTTGACCCTCAATTATTTTATTTATTTTTTTTAACAATTAAACACTTTAATTTTAGTTACAATATATTAAACTGTCATTTCCTCCCAAAACTCCTTCTCTTTCCCTCCCTTTTCATAGCATGCTTTGGCTCTTAAAAAGTTGAGCATTCCACCGTATAATTTAGACATGATGGGTAATTCTTTCTTTATTTTGATGCTCTAATTTGTGTTGTTTATTTCCATTTTTCTTGGTAAATACACTCTCTTCATATTCATATATATATATATAAA
This sequence comes from Tetrastigma voinierianum, assembly GCA_016808115.1. NCBI lineage: Eukaryota > Viridiplantae > Streptophyta > Magnoliopsida > Vitales > Vitaceae > Tetrastigma > Tetrastigma voinierianum. The sequence continues at coordinate 213,587 of JAEQBH010005861.1, read as the reverse complement.
CATGATGTTTTAAAACCGTATTGAGATCGAGTCGAAAAGCTATCGCCTGCTGCTCACTCTACCAGACTAAATGGCCGAACTTAACGCCATAATATATAATTTATATATTATTAAAATTAAAATAATTATAAAATTGGTAAATTTTTATAAAATTTTGACAAATTATCCCTTTCTTGAGTTTCCAAGTATTTTGAAAAGTTTTTTAATCTTATAAAACAAATGTGTTATTCATATTTTAATATAATATAAGAAGTTAATTTTCATAATATTTATTATAATCTACTATTCTAATGAGTAATAAAGTAAACAATGATAATGAATTATTAACATTATTCATAATAGAAATGTTAACTATAATGTTTACATGGTTACCAAAATATGAAATGTCAATATTAAGAGTTTTTCTTATTAATAAGTTCATGCATAAAATGCATCATAAAAATGTCCATATATAAAGTTCTATCTATAAGCAAAACGACGTCGCTTGACTTAGGAAAAAAGTTAAAAATGTGTGAGGCTAAGAACCGACCGGTTCAACGATTCGACCATCGGTTCTAACAATTCTCACTCGGTTCAATTAACAATTTTCAAATAAAACCAAAATGAAGAGAAGAGGAGAGAAAACACCTTAACTCTCTCCATGTTGAAGGCGTGGTTAGTGATTCTTCTGTGAAGAGCCCACTTGTCACCATCCAACCCAATCAGTCCATCTCCAAACAACTGCTTAGACGAAGGGTTGAACCCAACACTGCCATAGCACCCACTTGAATTCATGAGAACCTCCTTAATCAATTCCGGCTCCGCTATTCCCAACCTGGGAATCGGCCCAAACCACCACACGAATGTCTTCCCATATTCCGATGACCACCGGCGGTAATGTGGAGCCACACGATCTACTATATCATGCTCCAAAGGAATTGATTTTGACTGCACCTCCTCGTACATACGGGCGTATCTCAGCCGTGTTCCCGAATATCATCGGACGGAAGGCCAGCCGTTTCTTGAAGTGGCGTTGGATCCTCCATGGCACCCATATGAGTTTGTGTATTAATTTCAATATCAAGATGAAGAGAATCAACATTCCAACAGCAAAGAGATTCATGGCGAATAACAGAGAGAGAGAGAGATGGAATTTTGGGGAAACTGTACTGTGGTGGATAAAATTGCAGTACGAGTGGAAGTCCATATGTTCACGTTGGAGACGTAAGTAGGGCCCTTCTTTGAAAATGGAAGTCGTGGACAAGGATAAAAGTATGGATAATCATGGTTATATTGATATTCGGATTTTAGGGATAAAAAATAAATAAAAATATCAATAAAACAAAAATTTATAAAAATACTTTAAAATTTATAAAAATACTTTATTAAACTATAAAAAAATATATAAATAAGCAAATATACATATATTGAAGATGATATTTATAATAATTTATCGAGAAATTACATTACAATAATCTTTTTAAACCAAAATGAATACCAATATAGCTCCATTATACATTATTTGATGAAGAGATTTCATCTTGTTAAAAACAATATTCAAAACCTAAATCTTTAAAATATCAGATAAATCATGTTAAAAATAATTCGAGAAATTAAACGAAACTCGACGCTGAATTGACGAAATAGAAAGAATTATACGATTTAAAAAGATTTATATAATTTTTCGTGAGTCAAAATAAATCATCTGACACAAAAACCGCTGATGAATTTAAATAATTAGATTGATGCTCAAATACTTACCATTTGATTGGCTATATATCCGCTGAAATCAATCTAAAACGCTAGATCGCTTTCAAATTTGTAAATCAATCGTTAGATCCAAAATATACTCCTTTGGACGCTTAATAAGTTTACGAACAAAATCTTTGAATTAAAGCAAGAATGGATATGAGCCGTTAGATTGTTGGTCAAAAAGTCAAAGGCAAGATCGATATTTATGATATTTTGTCGATATTTGTTGATATTTTACCAAAAATTCCAATTCATGCACGCGCGAGGTATACTTTCGATATTTCGGCAAAATATTTATAATTTTCGATATTTTGGTGAAATATTAATGATTTTTCCAATATTATACCGATTTTTAGACCAATCGACTATCATTTCGCAACATCATATCGATACCAACTGATATCCGATATATCAATCGATATTAACGATTTTTTTGTTTCTTCGTCCCAGATGAGCCTTGATATCCATAAAAATAATAGGTAATTCGGTTAAAAAAACCTTATTTTGGAAATCCAATCTTCCATCAATTTTTATCACATTTTAATAAAAATACCTTTATTTTTAAAAAAAAATAACCATTTTTTTTATAAGTCATGTAAATACATAAAAGGAAAAAGTATTTTTGTCTAAATTAAGTTATTTTTCAAAAAATATAAGAAAAGCTAGATTTACAAATTTTAGTTTATTTGATTTCTTTCTTTTAACTAAATATTTCAAAAGTAATCTATCAATGAAAAGCCATTACGCGTGGCAATCGAACGATGGAAAGGGTTTCATTATGCGTAGCAATTCAGACTCGTAAAGACTTTTTTTGTGTTTGGTTGCGAAAAAGGCTAAAGCTAAGGAAAAAGTCAAAAAGACAATACAAAAAATCATCTTTTATGATTCGGATAACATAGAAAATGGAATTGAAAAAAACAAAACGTAAAGACCATTTGAAACATGAACCTTAAAAATCCAACCCTTCAAAAAATTTTATCATATTTTAACAAAAATATTATAATTATTTTCTTATAAAAATAATATTTTCTTTTATAAAACACATATAAAAACCTATAAGATGAAAATGGATTTTTTTTGTTCTATACTAAGTTATTTTTTAAGAAAAATATGGAAAAGGTTATAAGTTAATAAAATTTTGAATTATTTTGTCTTTTTAACCAAATATTTATTAAAAAGATTATAAAGAAAATAATGTAATATTTTTTATTATTTTTCTTAAAAGGAATAATAAAAATAAGAAGATAGAAAAGGAATTAATCTATTTATTTATAGAAAACTTAACATAAGTTAAACAGCTTAAACATATATTTTACTGGCACCAATATTTTGTTTTAATAACCATGATGTCGAGGTCATGAGGCCATGAGATGGATCAATTTGATATTAGTTTAAAATTACCTATTCATTAAATAAGAATTGCAAATCTTCATGAATTTGAATCAAATTAATTTATATTCAATCTATCTCCATGCAAAATGTACTAGGTTTGTATCAACTTAATTTATTAAATAGATAAAAGTGCTTAATGAAGCTTCTATTGAAAAATGAGTGGTCGTTCAAATTGAAGTTTTAACACTTATGTACTAATCTGATCATAACATAACATGTTGTTTCCTTACAATTAAGACAAATTATTACATAATCCCACAATATCCCATTCCAAATTAGTATACACTATGGTTGGCCTTCACATCATAGAAACTCCAAACATGACCCAGAAAAAGTTTCAGCTTAATATCCTTCTAAACAGAATGTGAGCACCATAGCGAGGCTGCAGAGTCATAAAATGCATTGGGGCATGAACATATGTCGATGATAACTCGAAAGAATAACGTTGGATGATCATAGAGAGAGCAATTTTTGCCTCAACAACTGCAAGATTTTGACCGACACATATTCTGAGACCCAACCCAAATGGGAAAAATGAGGCTAGATGCTTCCGAGATTCCTTAAATCTCAAGGGATTGAAATCATGAGCATCTTCACCCCATATTTGAGGGTCGTGATGAACAGCAGTCATGGCCATACAGGTGTGTGTTTGCAGGAATATCGAGACTCCCAGCTTCATACATCTTTGTATTACTTCCGATTTAGCATCACGGCAGGAGGGTAAAGTCGGAGTGTTTCATTGAGTATCATGCTCACCTGTTAACAATAGTATAAATAGTATACTTATCATGCTAATGTAGAAAGAAAGGTCCTTCCATATATTCTAAAATGACTGATAATTTCACCATGCATGTATTTGAAATTCTCTCTGCCGGGTTTTAGTGAACTTACAATTTTGAGGTCGTTTAAATTATCAGCTGAAGAAGGCGGATTGTGTCCATAGATGCGAACCACTTCTTCCCGTGCCTTGTCTTGCCATTCTTGATGAAAAGCTAGAAGAACAACAGCCCATGTCAAATGATTAGCAGTTGTATCCTTTCCTGCAAAGTAGAATGTCTTGCATTCGCCTATAATATCTTCCACTGTAAACATATCTTCTCCCTGCTGATTTTTGTTGGCAGACATCAATAGACTAAGTAAATTTTGCGAGTTCTCTTCTGCTTTGCTATTAGTCTCAATCAACATCCGAATAGAATTTCGAGTTTCCTCCTCAAGTCTCCACCTTTCTCTGTTCTTCTTAGTGGGCAAAAATCTGTGTACAATTTGGTTTTACATAGTGTTAGATTACTATATGGCAAGTTAATTATATGGCAAGTTAGATTATTGTATATGACAATTGTATATTTTCCTTTCTTAAGTTCAGATAAATTTCAAATTATATATATCTCATCTTCAGATATGTAATATACAATTTATAATATACAAGGACTCAAGACTTTCTTCATGATATCAAAGAAATTTTCAATTTTTTCCGTCGGCTCACAATCTATAAGATTACAGCCATCAGATAGCCTTATTTTTCGACGAACACCGGCTTAATTCCTTATTTCCTACCTTCGCCAGCCTAAAACTGAAGTTACAGGCCATTCAGAGGTAGATCTTGTCGAGACGATCACACCGGTGTGCAGCAGGTCGCCGAAAAAGCTCTCACACGCCGTCATCATCTGCCTAAAGTCCGCGCTTTGTCCCACGCGCCGCCACACACCGCCTACACCAGAGCGAGTCAAATCCATGTGCGTAAGGCACTTCCACGCCACGCATCAACCTCGCAGGGTTTATGTCGCCCCAAGTCCGACTGCCCACGCCCGCTGCACTGCCCCGCCCGCCGATCGCACCACGCCAACCGCTGAATCGTGCCATGTTAGCTCGCCGTCGCCGGGACCGCTGGACCGAAAATTCGACTGTGTGCATTTTGACTTGTTTTCACGTCCTGGTTCCATTTTTGTTGTCTATTTTTCGATTCGGAATTTAGATATGCAGGGTAATAAGATTTATCGTCCAATTCACGTTATTTTTTATGGAGATAATTTTGCCCAATGGTCACAAGCCATACGTAGTTATCTCAAAGCCCGCAAGTTGTGACTTTATGTTTTTGGTGACCGTCCTATTCCAGAAAAAGAGGACAAAGAAACTGATTCTACCTATGCCATTCGGATTGAGAATTGGAAGAGTTCTAATCATCAGATCATCACTTGGTTTTGTAATACTTCGATTCCATCAATCAAGGGATTTGTGCCTGCAACATTGATATTGCCAAAGAAGCTAGTGGACTTACTTGTTACTCGTATAGCCGGACCGAGTGGTGCCTCACAACTTCAAGCCTCACACGCAAACTTTATCAAATCTCGTCAGAAACCGTGTGAATGGATTTCATCAGATATCATACCAATAAATCCATTACTGGGATCAATCCACTGCTTATGAACTGGCTTCCTCTCCCACTCGATACAAAATTGGTTTATGCTCACCGTGAACAAGGACGGTTGTTTCAGTTTCTAATGGGGCTTCGTGGATGAGTTCAATAAGCCGTATAATATTCTACATCAGATCCTTTAACAACAAATTTCTACAAGCTTTTCATAAGTTAGTCGATGATGAGACACGCCTTCAGACCGATCCCCATTTCTATCCGCATTCATGGTTATCAAGTACTCCACCATGCTCGCAAATTGCTCTATTTTTCCCTCTCACAGCCATCTACCTATGTTCCCAGCGCAAAGTAATAACGTCAAGACATAACAATGCTAAGTCTCTTCTATCTCAGCTCAGAAGTTGTTCAAAGGTCATTCCGCTGAAAACCTCGTTACACTCGGGCCGCCAGATTCTTCAAACACTAATGCTTTCACCTACCGACTATCGCCTATGGACTCTCATTCCAAGTTTGATCCTACTCATCTCTCTCTATGTTGTATGTACTGATATGGTTAACGTTCATCTTCCATCTTCCAACGATCCAACACCGCTTCTTTCTTCTACGATATCGCATCTTCTCCTACGTGGTTTCACGATGTCGGGACAAGTGCTCAAAAGTGCAATTTCAACCCTATATTATAGGTTTTGAGTGCTTTTTGATCATTAATCATGTCATTTATCCCAAATTGAAGTGTTCATGTCATCTTAGTAGCACTTATGCCAATTTGAGGGTGTTTTTGGTTGTTTTGTAGACTTTTTATACACATTCAACTTCAACCTCAATGCAAATGATCGATCTGAGGTCGAATTTTAGTCTCAAATTTGCATCAACAAGCCCAAAAATCAATGGAAAAACAAAAAGGCAAAGCGAAGAAAATGAGATGCAGCTTGAAGACATGACGAGGAATGCAGCAATAAAGAAACAGTAATTTCGGCGAACTCCGCTAAGGCAACCACCGCGAACCCTTGCGAAATTCGCAAATCGCTGCAAACAATTCGCACCAAGACGCACGCAAACGCAAATTTCACCGATCGGTAATTGGCGAATCGCTTCATCAAAATTTCGCATTTAGCGAAATTCGCGAACCTTGCCAAATTCGTAACTCCTTGCCAATTCCTCTGGGCTAACCCTGCCAAATTCACTAATTAGCTAAATTCTCCCCTCAGAAATAAATCCAGCCTCGCCATGCTTTGTAATTAATGCAACCGCCTTCAAACTTAGGAATTACTTCTCCTATCCTATAACTTAGCTTAAATTTATTAAAGGTTTTCGTATTTTTATACCTGGCGAGCATCCTATAAATACTCCCTCATGCTTTATAATAAAAAGGAGAGGAGGGAGAGGAAGAAAGACAAGTTTTGTGCGATTCAGAAGTTTTCATTTATCGCTTTTGTAAATAAAGTTTGTTTTATTTTAAGTTTTGCTTTTATTTTCTCTTTCTCTCTCTCTTTCTCTCTTCTTCTTTCACTTTTCCCGCAAGCTGCCACACCCTTGAAGATGACAACTAAGAGACGTTACAAGTTCTCCTTCCTTCTTCAAGAGGAAGGAAGCCAGTCATAAAGAGGGTTAGCTTACGTTGTCCCCATGTACTAAAAGTTATGGGTAGTGTATTTATGGCCCTTATCTTCAAAACTCAACGCATAACACAGTGATGTTATTGTCTTGGCCAATACTCCATGCTTTAGATCCATGGCTAGTGACAGAGGTATCGTGGCTCTGGGGATGGTCCTTACTGCCTATGAGGTAATATTCACATGTTGTGGTTCTTCAAATTATGGTTAAATAACATTTGCTTTTATTGTTTCTGGGCTAATACTCTCCATGTTTTGTGGTTCAAGCACTGGGGCGAGAGATGCACCGTGATTCTTGTATGGTCTTTACTAGCCTAGGTCAATACTTCCATACTTTAGGTTCAAAGGTTCTGAGAGATGCACTCGTGATTCTTGGTGACTTACGAGCCTCAAAAATGATAAAAGAATGTTAGGGTTTTAAAACAAAAAGGGGCCATAACTACATCCTATGTTGACCTCACATAGGAGGATAAACCTCGAGGACATGTGTTTGCCCTAGCTGCCAAGTTAGTGACCTAAATTCAAAGTAAATTTCTTCATTGTTAATTTCCAATTTTAACTTTCGCTTTATAATTTCTCGCTTTTTCAAACCATTCCCCCTGTTAATGAATTCCAAAGAGTCCAAATAAAGCCTTACCTTCACGCCCCTAATGCAAACCATTTTTATGAAGAAACCCATCCCCGTGTTCGACCTAGACCACTATACCGCAAGAGACTACTCGCAACAGAAAGGAGCTTAGGTATATAAATATTGTTGATTTTAGCTCAAACCCTACCGTGGCACGAATCAAATGGCTACGGATGGTGCCCGAATACTAATGGTAAAATAAGAAGATTTCAAGCATCCACATCACAAGTGAAGGTAGCCTTTTACCTTCTTTTTTTTTTTTATATCAACCAGCAGCTATGAATCGCCGCCTAGCACTTGGATGAATCGTACCGATTCAAATTTTCGCTTTTTTCATTCAAATATTTTACTTCTTTTTTTGTTAGATTAGTTTTAATTTTTCTCTTTAGCACTCTTGTTGGTTCTAGCACTGTCAGTTCTCTACAATTGTGTAACAACCGTGCATGCAATGCGGGATAGAGACACTCGTGCAGGTCGAATAGGATTAGTACAATAACCCGCACTAGCTAGTGAGGCAAGTTAGTGCACAAACGCATACCATGGATCCCATACCCGAGGAACAACAGAGCTAACTAGAACCCTCTATGCATCCAAATGCATATAACCATGAGGGATCACATCCACCTCCTAGAGTTAGTGCCCCATCCTCGTATCATTCCTCCTCGGGCCGACGATGTAGCAGCCGAGGCCATATTTGGTACCCTACTCCCACATACCATGGTATGGAAAAAATGGAAAATCCATACACTCATATAAGGATTTCGAGGTTCAGACTACCTTCAAGGAAGGTATGATGGATATGGATTTGCTGAAGCTAAAGGCATTTCCATTGACTCTAAAGGACAAGGCCAAGATATGGCTCAACTCATTGAGGCCTAGAACCATAAGAATCAATGAGCCGTGCAGAGTTCTCAAGAAGTTTTTTAGTACTATAAGACAAACAATTTGAAAAGACAAATTTATACCTTTGCAAACATGAAGGCGAAGTTTTACCAGTTGTTTGGTGAGGTTTATGGAAACCAAGAATGCACATGTCCACACCATGGGTTTGACACCTGACGCTAGTAAACCATTTCTATGACGGGATGTCCCCACCTATGAAACAACTTGTAGAACAATGTGTGGGGGCAACTTTAAGTAAACACCCCGACGAGGCTATAGACTTTTGACTTATAGCTGAAACCTCAAAGGCATGGGATGAACTCTCATCTGCTGGAGGATGAAGGAATGATTTACCTAAGTTAATAGGGGGAGACCATTCATAATTTGGTGATTACACTCCATGAGAGAAAAATTAACTATTTTGACTCGAGATCGATGAGATGGAAAATGAAAATCAACATAATATTTACTCAAGCAGTGAGTTGTCACCATCCCAACCTTCGCTACAACCATCGCTCACATGGTCACTATGGGGAAACTCCGTCAAGAGAATGTCCAAATTTTTAATCAAGGCACTACCAATGAATGTTCCATTCGGGCAATCTCCATATTCAAAATCTGAAAAACCTACTTAATCTACCAGAAAGCCAAAACTATCTCCCTATATACCTCCAATAGATCAGCAGCAGTTAGTCCCCACTTCCCAACAAAGAACAACCATCGCCTCTTTATCCCCGTCGAACAGCACTAATCTAAGTAAGATGGTAAAGACAATGGCAGAAGAACATAAGGTACTGGAATGTCCAAACTAATCAAAAATATTGAAGAAGCATAAAGTTCACTTAATGTGAAACTATCCCATATAAATTCGAATTTCAAAATTGTGAACTAATCACACCACAGTCTAAAAGGAAAAGGGCCTTTCCTGTGGACAAAGAATATCGAATACTAAGTGGAATAAAAACAGCTCCAGCGGAGGACACAACTATTGGGAACCGATGAAGTGCAGCTGCGCCTGTCAAGTGGTAGGAGTCAAGAAAGCAAAGATTCAGAGTTAGTTGTCGCCTCCAAAGAGGCCGAATCCACTTCAAGAAGAAATGAAATGGGCTTGTCAAGGAAAGAGTAAAGAGCCAAATACTCTCCATTTCCGCAAGCTCTACTTAAAGAAAAGAATCATGTTAACCAAACAAATGTTAAAGCTATGCGTTGCTGTAAATATCCCTCTCCTTGACATGACTGGGAAGGTGTCCCTACCTATGCAAAGTTTTTTAAGGACTCAGGGTACGCAAAAGGAGTCTCGAATGTGAATAAAAAGGCCTTTTAATCCAGCAAAGTTAGTGCTATTATTGGGAACAAGACTCCGTTGAGAAGTATAAGGACCTGTGATGCCCCACAATCTCGAATATTGGAGGCACCAAAGGTGGAGAAAGCCCTATTGTAATTGGAGCTAGTGTGAACTCGTTGCCACATTCTATGTACAAACGATCGCTAGGAGACCGGTAAACCCACTTCCATCACACTTTCGCTCGCCGATAGGTCTATTAAAATACCAAAAGGAACCATTGAAGATGTTCTTATACAAGTGGACAAATTTTATTATCCAGTAGATTTTGTCGTGCTTGATACGTAACCGGGCCGTTAGTGAGGGACCTAATCATGTGCCAATCATTTTAGGAAGACCATTTCTGCTTACTTCAAATGCAGGTAATTATAAATTGCCGAAATGGAGTCATGCAACTCAGCATTTGGAAATATGGACTTTAGAGCTCAATATTTTTCTTATTTGGGTAAAAGGCATATGCATTTAAGGGGATGACTAAGAAGTTCCCCAGATTTTAGATGCCGCCTGAAGAACAAAGCAACCAATGTTGAAGTGCAAGATATATTAACTTCGTAGTTATCCGAATACCTGAAAACAACATGAACCATGTGAAGTGAGTCTTACACAGGATATTGGAGAAGGAGGACGTAAATCTTACTCTAATCGACTAGTAATGAACCTAAGGAACCTCAAAAGATAGAACTCAAACCCCTCCCACCGGCTGAAGTATGCATTTTTGAAGCAATGAGCAAAGGTCCAAAGTGGTAATTTCTTCATTATCGACCACTGCACAGAACATAATCTCCTCGGACCTTCTCAAAAAAGAATAAACAAGCATCGATGGAAAATCTCTGATCCGGAAAAGGCATTAATCCATCCATTTGTACTCCATCACATTTACTGGAGGAGGAGTCTAAAGTCGCTCTAAGAACCCCAAAGGAGGTTGAATCCCCATCTCTCGTGAAGTAGTTCGTATTTGAGGTCCTAAAATTGCTCCAAGTCGGGAATTATTTATCCCATTTCTCGATAGCACTCGTTATCTAACTCGTGGTGTCTAAGAAATCAGGGGTAACAACTGTGAAGAACGAGAAGGGTGAAGAATTGTCTACCCGATTAACAACCACCGAGAGTATGTATAGATTATAGGAGGCCTAATGAGGACCCGAAAAGACCACTTCCCATCGCTCCTTCATCGATCGCAAGTCCTCGAGAAAGAGCTTCGGGCACCCATATTATTGCTTCTTGATGGGTACTGTGATACTTCCGATTGAAATTGCCCCGCAGGATCGTGAAACCACCTTCACTTGTCCATTTGGTACCTATGCTTATAGAGGATGCCTTTGCTTCAGAATGCCCCAGCCACTTTTCGTAGATGTATGCCTTATGTTCGCGATACAGTAGAGCGAGTAATGGAGGTGTACATGGATGATATCACAAAGATATGGGGGTGATTTCAAGAATGTTTAACCAATTTGGAAGCCATCTCGCAGGTGCATAGAGGTAAGAAATTGGTGCTTAATCGGGAGGCGCCATTTCATGGTAAACCAAGGAATCAGACTGGGGCACATAATATCTAGTAAGGGAATTGGAAGTCGATAAAGCTAAAATCGACATTATTTCCAAATCGCTCCGACAAATGTGAAAACAATTAGACACTCGTCATGCAGGCGCACCGGCCGGTTTATTAAAGACTTTGCAAAGATCAAGCAAACCCCCTCGTGATAAGCTTCGAGAAAGATGCCAAACTATTTGGGACGAAGATTGCCAAAAGAGTTTTGAAAACCGAAATTTCACTCGACCACGCCTCCCAATAGTTCAAGCACCCAATCGGGAAGTTACCGCTCAAGTAATGCGATGCAAGTGATCTTGCCGGCTTCTGAGTCGGCATTCGCCAAAGAGAAAATGGGAAACCCTTGATGTGGTATACTATGCCAAAGAAAACTTTGAACGAAGCACGAGAAATTATACCACCATCGAGAAAGAACCACCGGCTGGTATATGCTTAGACAAATTTCGCATACTGTAGGAGTCGACATAGTCATTTTTACGTATCATTCCTCGTCTTAAATATCTCTAACCAAACAAAACGCAAAGGCAAGCACTCATCCGATGGGTTCTACTACTTCAGGAGTTTAACTTGCAATTCGCTGAAGAAATGTGGTAGAAAATGTGGTATGCACCATCCGTCAAGATTAACACTAGCCCATGATACTCATAGTGCACCCATAAATGATACACCCCCAAGAATCGTTGATGCGCTAGAGAAGCTCCCCGGTATGCTCATATTGCCAAATTCTTTCTCACCACAGAGAAATCCCAATTGAATGGAAAAAGGACAGATAAGAAATACTTTGCTAAAATCCATTCCTATTAATGGGAAGAACCCCTTCCTTCCTATTGGGCATCATGGCAGATCAAATCATCGAAATGTGTACCAGGAGGAGCAAGAAGGAATTTAACCCACCGCTACGAGTGCTTCAGGGCGGACATTTTGCTTCCCAAAAGACAGCAATGAAGGTGTTACAATCAGGTTTCTATTGGCCTTCGTTATTCAAGGAAGCATACCAAATGTGCCGTGTATGTGATGATGTGCCACTACTAGAAATTGTCTCACGCATGATGCCATTAAACCCTAATTATAGTAATCCGAACTATTCGATGTATGGGGTATAGATTTCACGGACCTTTTCCTACGTCATATGGACATACGCATATTTCAAAGGGAGGGACTATGTCTCCAAATGGCTGAGGCACTTCGTAAGACCAATGACCATAGGTGGTACTCAAATTGTCGTAAAGGCAATATATTTTCCAAAGATTGGGGGTTCCAAAAGCCATAATTGGGCTGATGGAGGTTCACATTGTGAATAAATCATTTGAAAACCCCATGGCTAAATATGGTGTGAAACAATAAAGTAGCTACCCCCTACCATCCCCAAACAAGGCTGCAGTGAACTTGCCAACAAAGGGAAATTAAGACCATCCCGATGAAAGTAGTCAATACCAATGTGAAAGATTGGTCCATCAAACTCGATTCAAGTATGTGGGCCTATAGAACAATTCTTTCAAGACAACTCGGTATGTCCCCAGAGAAGTTGGTCTATGGAAAGGCATGTCACCTTCCAAGAGAAATTGAGTGCACAAAGCATGTGGTGGGCAATCAAGAAACTCAACATGGACCTCATGGGGTCTGAGAGAAGAGATTTCGATCTTAATGAATCGAAGAAATAAGGAATAATGCCTACTAACACCAAGATTTCAAAAGAAAGATCAAAGAAATGGCATGACCAAATGATAACAATGGGGAAGAGTTTCAAGAAGGGAGATCAAGTTCTCAGAGTGACTCCAAACTCCATCCTGCTTCCTGTGCAAGCTCAAGTCCGCATGGACAGTCCATTCATTGTTCAAAGAAGCATACCCAAATGGTTCACTGACTTACGTGATCCAAGTAATGATGTGGATATTCAAAGTCAATGGGCAGAGTAAACCATATGTGGTACAAATGCATCATCAAGGAAAATTCTCCCGATGTGGACCCTCGAGTTCTTGTGTAAATTTTCGAACGCTTCACTTGCAATTACTAAACCCGCCATTTAAGTTTAACATCGTTAGAGCATAATGGGTAATGTTTCTTGCAAAGCGCGAAGCGCCGGTGGTTGAAGCGCGGCGTGGCGATTTAATTTCAAACTTTTGCCATCATAATATCTGTACGCGGAATTACATTCACCTCACCGCGTGATTTTTATGTTTAGTGTCCATCATGTGGGTCGAGAAGTCGGAATCGCAAGTCAACAGAATTGCTTCAAATTGAACAATTGAATTGCTTTTTGTTTGATGATTGAATCATCATTTTGTCACTTAGTGTTAGAACAAATGCCATGTTTGAACAATTTGTGTTCCAGCCAACGTTCTAGCATGTTCAACTTGAAATTTCCTTTATGCTATGTCACACACTCCGCACTCTAGATTGCTCAATAGGTTGTAAATTTGTATGCCTCCCTTCCACTTTGTAAAGCCGGCCTGAAAATGTTGGACAACCTAGGATAGATTTGATACTCAACAATTGAAGACCAATGTTGTCTTCCAAAAGGAAAAGAAAGAGAAAAAGAAAAGAAGAAAAAGAAAATAAAATCGTGGAGTTTTGTTTCTTGAAAACCCGAAAGCACGGTCCGCGGTATACAAAGCCTTGAAAACCCATGCCCTAAGCCTTAATTGGTTGGGAGTCATCGATTTTGTGTCTGTTACATGGGTGGATAGGTAGAATTTAGCGAATTGTAGGTGCTTGATTTTCAGTTTCACTGAAGTCCAAAGTGTTTTTAGAGTTAGTGGTCTTATCCTTTGGCTTGATGCCCTAAACCTTGGCGTGGTCGAGCTCGCCGGTGGGACCTCGCTATACGGACTTCGCGAAGTCGGATTTTTTAAGCATTGCATCCTACAATATAATTGAGAAAGCAAGAGAAGTGTAACCAAATTCTATCTCTAATTGTTCAAACGCTTTTATGCCATGTCACTAGGTCAGGAAACAAATTTTGCATTTTATTGACTCAATCTAGATACAAATGAACCATTAGGACTTAGGTGGAAATCCAAGTTGAAAATTATGAAAATAAAGGTTGTTCTAAAAAATTTGTCCTTTTATGGATTTTATTCTTGTATATAGGTTTCTCAAATGTTGATTTCAATCTGTTCAATTTAAAGTAACGTAGTTTGTATATATTAACAACCTTTTTCAAACACAACCTTTTGAAAATCACCACATGCATCTCAATTCTTATTTTGCATTTACATGGGACTAGCAACGTTTCGTCAGGGAGTGGATTAGTGCTCAAAAAGGCAATTTTAAACCCATATTAGATAGGTTTTGAGTGTGCTTTTGATCATTAATCATGTCATTTATCCCAATTGAAGGGTTCATGTCATCTTAGTAGCACTTATGCCAATTTGAGGGTGTTTTTGCTGTTTTGTAGACTTTTTATACACATTTTGAATCCTCAACTCAATGCAATGATCGATCATGAGGTTGGAATCTAGTCTCACACGCATCAACAAGCCCAAAACCCAATGGAAAACAAAGGCAAAGTGAAGAAAATGAGATGCAGCTTGAAGACATGACGAGAGGGAATGCATCAAAGAAAACAGCACTCTCAAGAACCTGCTGGCAACCACCTGCAAATCTTGCGAAATTCAAAACCTGCTCTCGCAAACAATTCGCTTAATTCAAGATGATTGTAAATTCGCCAGCCCACTCAAGATCGTGCAATTGCGAAATTGGCTTCATCGAGAAATTTCAGTAGCTTAGCGAAATTTCGCTAGCCAGCGCAATTCATTAGCTTAGCGAAATTCGCTAGCTTAGCGAAATTTCGCTAGCTAGCACCAAGTAACTTGCCAAAATTCGCACCCCTAAGCTAAATTTCGCTAACCCTTGCCAAATTCACTAATTGACAAATTCTCCCTCGTAGCGAAATTCAGGCCTCACATAAGCTTTGTAATTAATGCAACCGCTTCAAACTTGGTGAATTACTTCTCCCTATCCTATAACTTAGCTTAGTTAATAGGGTTTTGCAGGCTTTACACTGAGGAGTCCTATAAATACCCTCATGTTTTGTAATAAAAAGGAGAGGAGAGAGGAAGAAAGACAAGTTTCGTGATTTGTAAGTTTTCATTTATCATGAATAAAGTTTGTTTTTATTTTAAGTTTTGCTTTATTTTCTTCTCTCTCTTTCTTTTCTCTCTTCTTTCTTTCACTTTTCCTTTGGCCAAGCAAGACACCTCTCAAGACAATCTAAGAGATAGCCATGTTTCCTTTGGAAGAGCAAGGTTAGTTTGCAAGAGGGTTAAGCATGTTGTCCTCATGTACTAAAAAGTTATGGGTAGTGTATTTATGGCCCTTATCTTCAAACTCGCTTGCATAACATAGATGTTATTGTCTTGGCCAATACTCTCCATGCTTTAGATCCAAAGGCTTGCTTACGTAGGCATCGTGGCTCTTTAGATGGTCCCATTTATGTAATATTCACATGTTAGTGGTTCTTCAAATTGTGGTTAAATAACATTTGCTTTTTTATTGTTTCAAGCAATACTCATAAAAGCTTAGTGGTTCAAGGTTTCGGGTGAGAGATGCAATCGTGGATTCTTGTGATGGTCTTACTAGCCTAGTCAATACTCTCCATGCTTTAGGTTCAGTTAAGCTCTGGTGCGAGAGATGCACTGTGGATTCTTAGATCTTTACGAGCCTCAAAAAATGATAAAAGAATGTTAGGTTTTAAACAAAAGGGGCTATAACTACATCCTATGTTGACTCACATATAGGAGGATAAACCTCGAGACATGTGTTTGCCCTAGCTTGCCAAGGTTAGTGACCTAAATCTTCAAAGTAAATTTCTTCATTGTTAATTTTTTTTAATCCTTCGCTTTTATAATTTTTAAGCTTTTCAAACCATTCCCCGTTTTTTGAATAAATTCAACAGTCCAAATAGAAAGTTTTACTCATGCCCTAATGCAAACCATTTTTATGAAGAAAACCCATCCCCTCAGAAACAACTTTAGATCACCATATCGCGTAGTTTGACTACCGCAGCCAGGAGCTTTAGGTATATAAATATTGTTGATTTTAGCTCGTACCATCAAGGGTAATTAATCGTATGTCGCTTGCTACAATCATATGACTTATTCTCCTGATGTTGTCTCCTCACACACTTCTACTTCTCTCCCTACCGTATATACTACAAATAGTTCTCCTATGCATGTCTCTTATCTTGGTAATGTCTCCACACCACTTTGTCTATTTCAATGTTTACGCATTCCCCCAACTCACCTCATAATCTTCTATCCTGGCTGGGCAACCTCAATGAACTCTGGGTTTTTCTCTAACATTTTCTTCTACTGGTGTGGTTGTGCAGGATTCTCACCTCCTCTCTTGCTTTATGGCATTCTTGCCTTGGTCATGCATCTATCTCTAGAGTTAAACAACTAGTTTCTAGGGGTTTGTTAGGTTCAGTTTCAAATAAGAGTTTTGATTGTATGCCTTGTCAATTTGGCAAACAAATTTTGCTTTTAAATTATTTGAATAAACAAATAGCTTCTCAAGCTCTCCTCCCTTTGATCTTTATTCATTTGAATGTATGGGGGTCCCTCTCCCCATTACTACGCAGTAGGTGGGTCACGTTATTTTGTTATTTTGTCGATGATTTTTCCGTATATTCTGATTTATCTCTTCAAAATCGTTCTCGAGCTTTATCAAATATATCGTGACTTTACCAAATGATTGAAACACGCTTTCTAAACTTCCATCAAAGTTTTCGATCCCATAATGCCTAAGAATATAAAGCCTATGAATTTAATTTCATTCTACACTCGTCAATTTGTACAGTTCCATCTCCTTCATGGTCGGGTGTGCACTCAACAAAATGGCGGTCGAAACGCAAACTTCACATTCTTAATGTTGTTCGGTTAGAATTACTATAGCCGCTTCTACTCCTCGCCTGGGGGAAGCTTTCCATCGCCATTTACACCCATCAATCGGTGTCCTTCTCTCCCATCGCTTAGAATCAAACTCCTTATGGATATGTTATTGGTTCTTCTCCTCCTATGACTTACTAGAGTCTCGATGTCCGTTTTGTTTCTTCAAGATCATGAAAGAAACAAACTTCGGGCCTCATTCTCAAGCCAGATTGTTTTCGGGTATGGAATTGATCAAAAGATCGCAGGTGTTATGATCCCATTAACAAACGTCTTCGTGTTTCTCTGCATGTTGTCTTTTGGGAACACAAAAATAAATACCAACTACCTCACGCCCTGTTTCCCTATTCCCCCATCATCTCCTCATCGACCACCCCGAAGAGTCTCCCACTTCATGTCCGAGCACCCCCTCGGGTCTCCGAGTCTCCCCTCCTATTTCACGGCTCTTCACTGATGAGCCTCGACAAACTCACTCCACGTGCCCATTGATATCGGGCCTCCCTGGCCAGGGATCTCACCCCACCTTTTACTCCCATTTACTCGCCGTTCCCATCAGGTAACTACTCTTCCTTCTCACCTTCGTGACTTCCATTGTCTTTCTGCTCTTGCCTCTCTCCAAGAACCTTAGACTTTCAGGTAGCTTCCTCTAACCCTGTATGGCAGCAAGCTATGAAAGAAGAGTTGGATGCATTACATAAGACTGGAACATAGGATCTGGTTGATCTCCCTTCTCGAAAAACTGCTATCGGTTATAAATGGGTTCATAAGATCAAGACTTGATCGGATGACACTATTGATCGCTACAAGGCTCGCCTTGTTGCCTGGGCTTTACCAGAGTAAGGGATTACTAGAGAAACCTTTGCTCCCCGTGGCTCGACTCTCTCTTCCTCGTCATGACTCTATTTCGCTTCTCGTAGTCTCGCAAACACACCCATCAATGGATGTCAAAAAATGTTTTTCTTAATGGTGAACTCTCGCAGGAAGTCTATATGAATCTTCCTCCGTTACTCTCACCTCCGAGGTTCCCTTACGTAGTATGCTCGACTACTACGAGCACTTTATGATCTTAAATGCTCGAGCATGGTTTGCAAAAGTCTAATTCTACTATCTCTCAAAGATATTTTTCAAAGTAGCTTCTTTTAATACAACTCTTTTTCTAAGACGGTCTGATCATGGTATTACTATTCTCCTCTTGTATGTCGATGATATGATTATTACAGGTGATGATATGCAAGGTATTTAGGATCTAAAGCACTTTCTTGGTCGTTAATTTGAAATGAAAGATCTCGACCCTCTTAATTCCTTTCTTGGTCTAGAAGTTTCTTCTTCTACAGATGGTTAGTATCTTACTTAGGTCAAATATACTTCCGATCTGATTTCTCGAGCCAGTATCACTAATAGCATGATAGTCAACACACCTATTGAGTATAAATGTCGCCTCAATTCTCATGATGGCGAACTACTATCTAATGCTACTTTCTACGATAAATTTTGGGAACGAATCTATCTCACCGCCACTGGCCTAATATTTCCTTATGCGCCTCATGTAGTCGGGCCATTTTTTATAATCGCCTCCCTGATCTCCTCATTATCGTTGTTCTTAGTGGATTCTTCGATATCTGAAAGGCATTATATTTGATGATCTTCATTTTTCTTTCCATTCTTCATTAACTCTACAAGCATATTCAGATGCAGATTGGGCAAGTGATCCCACTGATCGTCAATCTACTACAGGATATTGTTTTCTTCTAAGTGATTCTCTTATCTCTTGGAGAAGCAAGAAACAAACAATCGTTGCTCGTTCTAGCAATGAAGCAGAATATAGAGCATTAGTAGCTACTACAGTTGAACTTATTTGGTTACGCGATACTACAGATCTTGGTATCAGACCGCTCTAATCGCAACTAAACTTCACCGTGATAATCGGCGCTATTCAAATTGCTCATAACGATGTCTTCCGCAACATACTAAACATTTTGAGATTGATTATCATTTCATTCACATCATCCGCTTCGTGATACCACACTTCCGCCTGATTTCCTCTCAGGATCGCTTTAGCCGATATCTTCACCAACCCCTTCCTCCGCGAACTTTCTTCGAAGTGACCTTCCAAACTCATAATGGTTTCTCTTAAACCATCATGAGTTTGAGGGGGATGTTAGATTACTATATGACAAGTTAATTATATGACAAGTTAGATTATTGTACATGGCAATTGTATATTTTCCTTTCTTAGGTTTGAATAACCTAGCCTATATAAGGCCTCATCTTGTACATGTAATATACAGTTTATGATATAGAAAGACTCAAGAGTCTTTCTTCCCATAGAACATGTCAAGTTCTTGGTATGTTATATTCTAGACCAACTCTCTAAATTAAGCGTTGAAAAAGATAAGCAGAGACAGTGATAAGTATAACAACCTAAAGCCAGGAATGTATACACTTCTTATGTACCGAGATTAATTCCATTTTACGTTTCGTAATTCAAGAACGCGCTTCCTCTTCGGCCGCCCAAAAGCAACCCGAAATGATATCTCGCGAGAGGCTATGCGCTTCTTGTGTACATCAATCTCAAACTCCCCTCTCCCTGCTCTTTCTTGTTCCCACTTCTCCAAGATCTTTAGCAAAGAATCCACCTGAGCTGTCAAAACGCGCCAAATGCCATTTTGCACCTTGAATGAAGGTTTGGGCACCCGAACAAGTTTTGGCTCTCCAACTGGTGAGGTTTTTCGCTTAAAAATTCAAACATTATTTTAATAATTCAATGTTTCTTATTAAAAAATATAATTAAACTTGCCAAATATGGATCAATATACCGCTTGAGTATAACAAAGAGCTCACCAACCAATTATTTTTACAACCTCTCCATCGCTCCTCCAAAGCTGCCAAATATGCCACCCCCAAAACCTTGACAGATTTCGCCACCGATACCACCCCATCGAGCCCACTTTGATCATGATAAGGCTATTTAATAAGCATGGATGACATTTTCGATAAGAACCCTCGCCAGCCGCTTTAAGACGCCTCGTAATTTCTCAAATCCACCGGTCAATATATCAACTTTGACATTGTCACAGAGTGGGTTTACATTATTCCACGGCAGCTTATGTATTCATTAATTAATAACCCAATTGCATCCCACTAGCCCATTATAACTCAATTATTGGGAAGCACAACTATAAAATATGCTGAAAAGAGAAAAAAATGGTGGGCAATAATGGAATATCCGTTGGATTCTTCTACAAATAGGGTAAATACATGTTCTATATCCTACAGATAATTAAACCACTCCCATTAAGATATGAAAAAACAATGAAAACAGATCCATCCCTTGATCAAAAGGAAAATTCCACATGAACTGAATGTTTTCAGTTTTTATTTTTCCTCGGAATTTCTGGTCGAAGAGAAGACAGAAATCAAATCACCTTAACTCTCTCCATGTTGAAGGCCTGGTTAGTGATTCTTCTGTGTAGAGCCCACTTCTCGCCCTCCAACCCAACCAGTCCATCTCCAAACAGCTGCTTAGACAAAGGATTGAACCCAACCCTGCCATAGCAGCCACTCGAATTCATGAGAACCTCCTTAATCAACTCCGGCTCCGCCATTCCCAACCTGGGAACTGGCCCAAACCACCACATAACAGTCTTCCCATATTCCGATGACCACCGGTGGTAGTGTGGAGCGGCACAGCGGAGTACATCATGCCCAAAAGGGATAGATTTTGATTGCGCCTCCGCGTACATACGGCCGATCTCCGCCGTGTTCCCGAATATAGGGACGGTAGGGCGGACCGCTTACTCCTTGTTTCTTGAAGTGGCGTTGGATCCTCCATGGGACCCAGATGATTTTGTGTACAAATTTGAATATCAAGATGACAAGAATGAACAATCCAACAGCAAGGAGATGATGCATGGTGGATAGAAGAAAAAAG
This sequence comes from Tetrastigma voinierianum, assembly GCA_016808115.1. Taxonomy (NCBI): domain Eukaryota; kingdom Viridiplantae; phylum Streptophyta; class Magnoliopsida; order Vitales; family Vitaceae; genus Tetrastigma; species Tetrastigma voinierianum. Next base: position 192,260 of record JAEQBH010005861.1, on the reverse strand, counting down.
GAAGACGGAGACTGGGAGAGAGATGGAGGTTTGGGGAAAGGAAATGCATTATAATAGCAGTCAGAGGTATGGAGCAAAAAGTCACAGAGGTGAGTGGGGGACCAACTTCGAAATTGGCGGGTGGTGACCTGACGGTTTTGTTCCGTAATCACTGTAATGGAATGGAGTTTTGTCCGGAATAATGCTTTAAAATAAAAATATCTAAGTGTCGAAAATCGTTCGCTTATGTACGTTTTCGTCCAACTTTAGCTGATTATTTCCGATTTAAAATTTTTTTAAATAGTTAAAACAGTATTCATAAATTATAGTTTTAAATATTAGTTTCAGTATTTTCAAATCTGAACTATTTTAACATTTTTTATTTTAAAAATACTATTTTTGGACATAGTGTATGGCGTTAGTTGGAAATGATTGAGTCTCATCATTCTGAATATTCTTCATCAGAATTGGACATATCTATTTATGAATCTATTTCATAAATATCTTCATCTGTATGTAAATCATTTAGATCTTCTAATTTATTTATTTTTATAAATTCTTCTTATTTTATCATATTTCCAATGTCTAAATCTATTTCAATATTCTTTTTATTAAATTTATTAAGACATTCATTAGCATAATGCCTAATTTAATTACAAGCATTAACACCTACATTCTTTTGCTTGTTTAGGATTTTTCCTATAAATCGTTCTTCTAGTTGTATTCTAGTTTTTTCTAAAGTATTTAGGCTTCCTCCTAATAAAATATCTTTTTCAACCATATCTGTTATAAAATCTTTTATTAAATTTCTGTTATTTGGTTTATAAGGCTTCTTCAAATCTCCTATAACAGTAATCAAATCATTTCCTCTATAACATAAAACATTATATCTTTTAATCATTTAAGCCTTTTTCATCAAATATACTTGATGACGCCATTCACTTAATTTTTCCTTTAAAAATGAAATCCTTATTCCTAAAATATTTGAGTTTACAAAGGGATATTTTCTAATGAGTGCAGACCCCCATGGATAAGATATTTTTGAGTAGAACATATTTAGATACATCAGATTCTGCTCCACCTTTCCATATATATTGCACGCAATTACGAAAAGACGCAAATATATTTTGTCTAAAAAACATATATTATTTAGTTATAGCTTTAATAACGCATTTAACATATTTTTCTAAGATATCGTGAATTCTATCTATATATCCCTCATCAAGGAATTCAATTCTTAACGGATGAACCACCTTTGAGACAACTTTTGTAATGTTATCTCCTTCTAGCTTGAGCTTTTGTATCTATATTCAAGCTTGCCATAATTAAAGAGATCGATTTAATTGTTGGCTATTCTAATATACTCCAGATTAATATTACTATTCGATTGATCAAGTATGCTAATCTTATAGAGGTTTCCCATCTATCCAAGATAGATGATATAGTAGAGTTAAGGCACCCAGATCTAGATATATACCAAAAGGGGATTTATTCCTTTGGCCTTAATTTTATCCATTGGTGAATCATTTCAGAGCTCCAAAACATAGCTCCTCTCAAATAGCTGGAGTTCTGTAATGTCTACGTCTAAACTTTAGCATTTGAGGATTCAGAATATCTAGTGCAAGGTTGTTTCAACAGGGTGGCTAACAACTTCTACCATAGGATTCTTCCATCTTTAAATATATTTAGTATATTTAATCTTTTAAAGTTTGACTTAGTATTTCTATTTTTCGCACTTGGACAGCTTTCTAATTTATTTAATCATCACCTTCAAACCAATAATCTTGATCCGAGTAATAATTACCTGTAGATATTGTTCATGATCTTCAAAATTATCAAAACACCCATAACTGCTGATAGTGAGAGTGGGTATTCTTAATATATGTATCAAATCAAGACTTTCTATTCTTATTATAAAGTCGTAATAATCTTATAATTTATAATAGTGAATTATATTTAATTAATATAACAAATAATATTATCATCTTTTCTTAAAATCTTTTGAATAAGCTCTCTTTCGAGAATCCTTTTCCTCGATCATCAAACATAGAGCTTCTATTGAATGATGGTCTCCACACAATCCTGCGCATTTCTTTTTATCTAAATCGTTTAGAGTTATATTTAATTCTTTAATTAGGGTTCCATAGTATTTTATTGTGTCTTGAATTATTTTTAGACTCTTTATTAATTCATTATTACTTTATGGTAAATCTTCATAGGGTAGAACTGTTTCAGGTTCAATCTTCATCTTCTTCATCATTATGATCATACACTAAATGATCACCATATTCTGTGTATTTGGAAGCTAACTCAATCATTAATCTATCTATTATTGATCTATCAATTGCAACTAATCTTATTTGATGATAATTTGCTTCAGTCATAATTCCATATGACATGAGTGTATTTAATCTTTCTTGCTTTACTTCCAGACTTTATTCTAATGAGCTTAATGTATGTTTCATAGAATCTATATGGTTTAAAAGATGTTTACATTGCAAACAATTTGGATATGGTTCTTCCATTTTTTAATCAAGGCTCTGATACCATTTTGCGAAGTTGATTAAAAAAAAAAAGCAATTCCTAATCATACAATTTCAAAATCATTACTATAAGTATGAATATTACTATGATAAGAAAAATCTACAAAATCATGATACCATTTCACATCATACTTTCACAAAGTCAATTGTGCTTTCATATCACTACAAAAGAAAAATCATAATATTCACTAAGTGCTATGAATATTGCTTACTTTGAAAATTTTGATAAATTCCTAAGTCTTCATCATATCATGTGGGGCTGACCCAAATTTTTATAAAGTAAGCACCCATTACTATGGGTCCACCATGCTTCCATAACTATTATCACTTAATTGTTTTTGACCGAATAGCATCCGGGAAGATAGAGTCAGACATCTCTGTTAATCCCACTTCAGACCTATGGCAGGACTCCATACCTTTACCTTAGGGACACCTTCATACCACTTCCAAAGACAACCAAATTCAAGCTCTCTACTTCATGTAGGCAATTAAATAATAATTTTTATAGATCTTGTGGAACCATAATAACAAGGTTTACTTTATAAAATATGTTTTATTTATAACATAATATACAAAGGCTTAGAATAATATTCTTAGCCAATCATTACAGTAAAGATACAAGGTTTACAGAAAGAAAAACTTACAATCTTATTTGAAAATCCTTTCTGATATTTTACATAATGAGCACACCCAAAGCCTTAGTTGCAAATTCGTCTACCAAACTTCGCTTACAATCTAAAATGAAAACATCCTATATATAGAGGGAAGCCGGACATGAAACCCCGGGCTTCAAAATCCTAATAATAAAGTATATTCTTTGCGCTTGTCTAGTTTCGGGAAAACCAGGCTGAAATCATGGCTACTTCAAAACCACGGGCTGCTTTTGAAACCGTGTTTAAAAGCAACACCTTTTCTTTCAATCGCTTTCTATTTTAACATTTTAACCCACTTACGTGTCAAATCTTAGTGGGCTGTCATTTTCTGCTAGCCTTTTTTCCACATAGTGGAGTGCCTGTGGAGAGAAATCTATTTCACCATTTTCTATCATGCTAATCTTCTTTAATAAAAATCTTATGGTCGGAAGCCTGGGTGTGGCAATCAACAGAGATCATAATGCATCCCACCGCCTTGCCATAACTTCCTAATGGCTTCTTTTGCAGCATTTTCCATCCGGTCTTTCATAATAATCTAATTCAATCATCTACGTGAGTGCACATTTTCTTCAATAAAAATCTTTTGAAAATCTTCTCGTGTTCGGGAATCATGATTTTTTCATAACGTACTTTCTCATTTTAATAAAGTGCCAATCGGATACTTTGACTCTTCGTCACCTGGCTAGCACCAAGAAATCAAGTGCTAAGGTATCATTAATCTTTATCATGATTATTCCTGAAAATTATCTTTTTACACCCATCTTTAATCCATATCCAGTAATTTTTCACTAAAAATCGAGAGTAGACATGTATATGGTAGCAATGCTACCAAAATCGTACCAATCACGTACTTCTACAGGATTTGCTCCTTGTAAGAAGTGAATCCTTGGATAAATCGCAGATTTATCAATGATCATTTTCTTTTGTGCCTGCTAAAACCAATAGTCTTTCCATGTTTCTCCATGTAATTCATAATTTCCATGTCTCGTGATCACAGTTCTTTCAAAATCAAGCCACCTTAGAAATCAGAGGTCTAAGAGAAATCTTTGATGCTTCGAAGCCATCGGATGAAGCATCATCATCATGGAAGATCGACATTTGCAACCAGTTCATCATTTTCTTTAAATAGGAGGTTAAAATCATTTCCATGGGATGTGGCACTTAACAAGTCTTTCAAAATCTATGACAAAGCTTGGACATCGCCTTAAGTTTTTCTGGAGAAATCTCGCCAACCGTACCGATCAAGAGTATCGGGTCGAAATCATAATTTGAACAAAATCTTTGACATCTTAGAAAGATCATTCATCGCTTCAAGAATCTTAGGTCTTTTCCCCGACCGATCCATCCCGAGTCAAAAAAATCTCGCAACAACATTCTTATTAGGATCTAATTATTTCAATACTCAAATATATACTTTAAATAAGGTGTTTGCCACCTAATCAGTCTTTTGTATTCAGGTTTTGAAGGTAGATTATTTTTAATAAAAGCTTTAACTTGAGTGTCATCGGTCCTTAATAGAATTTTTTAGGTTATAGAAAATATGAGAACTTTTTTAATCCTTTAATTACTGCTAAAAATTCTTTTTTATTAATATGATATTTCTCTTTAGTAGGGGTAAATGTTCCTGAAGTGTATCTACATAATTCTTCACAATTATTATCTATTCTTTTAAGGACTGCTGCCCAAGTACTTTTAGAAGAATCGGTTTCAAGAATTAGATCATCATTATCTAGTGGAAGTTTTAATTTTGGTAGATTAAGACACTGAGATTTTATAAATTTTATATGGTTTTCATGCTCTTTTGTAAATTCAAATCTTTGTTCTTCACTAGTTAATTTTCTTAGTGGTTTTCGTAGATCAGCTAGATTTTTAATAAATCCTTCTGCATAGTTTAGTATACCTAGAAATCTTTGTAATTGTTTTCTATCTGTTAATTTTTCTGGGAAATCTCTAATTTTTTCGAGAATATGATCTTGAAGTTCAATTCCTCTGCACCATTATAAGTCATAAAAACTCAATCTTGATTCTCCTCATTATAGACTTCTTTTGAAAGTCCAATCACAATAGTGCATAAATCTATGCAAAGTAAATATTTAAACGTTCAAGACGTTAGATTTCATTTTCTCGAGGAGATCAACATATCATCAACATAAACATGGATAAAATCATATTTCTTTAAATATATCATCCATTTTTCTTTTTGAAAGATCTGGTAGTGCATTCTTTAATCCAAAAAGTGGTAAATTATTCATTCATAATGACCTTATGGGGTACTAAATGCAATTAAAGGTTTAGATTCTTCGTCCATTTTAATTTGATAAAATCTTGATTTACAATCAAACTTTGAATGTAATTTCTTACCTCTAGTTTTATGAATTAAAGTATCTTTATGAGGTAAAAAATAACCATCAAAAATTGTATTATCATTTAATTGTTTATAATTAACAACCATTCGGGCTTTATTTTGATTAATCTCATTTCAATTTCGAACCATAAAAGCTAGACTACTATGAGGGCTTTTAGAAGGCCTAATCAATTTGAGATTTGATAATTCATTTAGTTGTTGTTGAAATTCTTTTATATCTAATTCATTATGTCTCATGGGTTTTACTCCTAATATCTCTTATTTGGATATACAATTAAGAGTAGCATAAATCTTATTATTATCCTTAATTATAAAGGATTGTCAACATAAAGGGATTCGAGGTTCTTTTGTAATTGAGTACTTAAATTTAGCTTATGAAGTAGTCGAATATTGAATTTTAGTAAAGGGTTTTTACGATCAAAATCTTTTGTAATTGAGTACTTAAATCTAGCTTATGAAGTAGTCAAATATTGAATTTTAGTAAAGGGTTTTTACGATCAAAATCTTTTGTTAGGGATTTAATAGGGAAATCACCATGCTGGGTGCACGGTTTAAAAGAAATTGGGGTTGTACGGGCAAAAGCTCGGTGTAATCGAGGGGCAGTAATCCAATGATTACAGGGAGTCTTAAATCGAAGATAATGGAAAACATTATTTTGGATAATTGTTTTAAAGAGTTGAAGAAAGTTATTTCCTAGAAGGATATCACATCCAATAGTATGAAAAATAAAGAGAGGGTAACTTAATTATACATCTATCAATGAGAATTTTCGGGAGTCTTTATTCTTTTCTAAGGATTATATCTCCTTGATTTTAACATCTTTCTCAATATCGTAAAGGGTCTCATGATATTTGGGAGGAAAACAATCAGATTTGGCCAAACATAAACCAAAGCCTGAATCAATATATGCAGTAAAGGGTTCTGCTTTGTAATTAGGGTAGGTTACTCCTATTAATATGTATATTGAGAATGGACTAGTCATTTTTGAATAACAATCTCATTATTATTAAGTGTAATTATTAAATTTTCAGAAGTAATTTGCCAAGGTTTGCATTTTTCTAAAAATGTCATTCATAACATAATGCTTATAGTATCATTTTTTCCTTCATCTTCAACCATTAAAGGTAATTTTATTTTTGATTGTTAATCTTATTAAATAAAGATGCACTTAGTTACTCTAAATTCTTCTCATTAAAGTTTCATATTTTACAAGTTCCTCGCTAATTCTTTGAGTTCTAACATGTGCTAAACCTTTGATATATAAATTCCGCACCGCACTGCAAAGATCACTTAAGATAATCTTATAGTTTTCCCAATTAAGACCATCAAAATAATTTCCTTTAATTTATAATCAGTAATCTTCTTGTTTTGTTCAATGCTTTAAAAGTAACTCTTTACTAAGATGAACTGATTGTCCGTAAGGGACACCGAGAACAAGAAGATCTATGGTCATTATATTTTGGTTTATCTCCTATATCTACCAGAAATCATCTTGAAAAGTTATGGAAGAATTTTTCTAGTGGATAAATTCTTCCAATATCATGGAATAAATAATGGTAAATCAATATATCCTTTGAGCAAAGTACTCAATATGATGAGTATTTGACAATGCATAAGCAATTTTTTACGTAATAGAGTAAGGTTTGTTTCATTCTCTCATAAAATCTTTTCTTTTAAAATCTTGGATTAAACTTAAAGTTTTATCGAAATCTTTATCTCCAAGAGTATAGGCAATTTTTGGGTAGATATTAAATATTAACTTTTGGTATTTTAAATTTCCTCTAATTATTCCTAGAATTGCTTCCTTTTTATTTCACATCTCTATTGTTTGTAAAGTGCTATATCTATTTGGGTGCTCCATAATTTTCTCTAAAGGTAGCACTAATAATCATTTGTATAGATCCTATATAAATCCATCCTACTTTACATCGATCTTTTTCATCTATTTTTTGAATCCTTTAACATTTCTCCTTTTTCAATAAAGGGGATTTCACCTTGTTAGAAGTTACTTCACATTTAAAGCTTTTTCTTTAAACCTAAGTCCGTAATACATAATGTTTTTTCTTAATCCAAAATTTTCCCAAAGTTTTCGATTAAATCCAGAATATTCGGTTTTATTATAATATGCTTTTAAAATATTTTTAAAGAGATGACTATCAAATAATATATTCATATAAATCCAGCACTCAATTTTCTAAAAATTATAAAAATGATAATTTTATAAAATCCAAAATTTTCTAGATCTCGGGACAGATGAAAGGAACTTCACGTTGAATCGCCTCATGAAATCTAGCTACCATGTTGAATTCACGACTTCAGATCGGAATTTCATGCTTTATGACCGGCCGTACGGAAACGCAAGGGCCAGGGAGAGACATGTGATGACAAAGTCACCTATTACATACTCATGTGGACACATGTTACATGTCCATTGAAACACAAAAACGTAAAAGAGGGTGGGATTAGATTCTAGAGAGAAAGAAAGTGGTGACTTTCCCCAGATTTTTCGACGTCAATCGCTGCTCTGAATGGAGTAAGAAGCAAAGTCGATCTATGCGGTGGAGAAGCCACGCGTGGACACCGATTCGTGGAGTCTCACAACCCAAGAGGTAGTCTTCTCCTTACTTGTGTTATTCTTGGCTAAGAGCCATGCATAGAAGAGCAGGTGATATTCAAAGCCTCCACTGAATAGTCTTAGAGATTTCTCACCTCCAAACATTTGAACCCATCATAACCATGTTCATGTCATTATGAAATTGTTATTTTAATTCAGATTCTGCCGCTGCATTTTGCCGTGTGATTTGTGTGGGTTTTTGTGATTCCAGTGTTCAATGCATGATTTTTAACAATTTAATGCTGAAATTAATTTTTGGTGTTATTGACAGGAATTTCAATAAATATGAATTATGTGAATTTAATTATGTTAATATATACATGAAAAATATATTACTTTTGAATATTGACTGACATAATGCATTCCATATACTGGGCACCCTAGAATATGCTAGGTGTGAGTGCATGACATGAATAAAACAAAACGAAAATGTTTGTGAACTGAATTTCGACGGAAGATTTTAGAGAATCAGGTTAGAGATTGTCCTGAACAATTCACTCGAGGGGCACAATTTTTTCTGTGAGGGTTATCCAACGTATTCGCCTAGGAGGTTGTCCACAAATTTCCACTCGAAATCCTAAGAGGGTAAGTTTTCGAGAACAAAAAGTTTTTGTTTTGAAAACTGGATTTTTGCTCGCATTTGGCTTTTAGGCATGTGGCAGGGAGTCACACTGAGACACTGCTCAAAGCATATAGACATTCAAGTAGACCATGTTTTGCTTGGAGTGTGATTGTTCGCTATGACATGTGCACTTAGGCGGGAGTAACCTAAGTAGGGAAATTATCACTATCATTTTGCTCACCTTGCTGAGGATCACTATTTCCAGTATAGGGAGTGTACAGAGGACGGCGCTCACTAGAAGCCGCATTTTAGAAGAAAGTCGGTTGTGGCTTTGGTATTCATTTGTAACATGTATTAAAATTGTAAATTTTGATATTTGTTTTGGGTTATAATGTAATAACTTCAACTATGTTATATAGTCGGATATTTTTAGTAAGTATTGATGTATGTCCACGTACCATTTTACCTCATTTTAATTATATATGGACCCAAAGGTGGTCTTCTTTGTAAAAACATTGGGACAGTTGCTGCGTGATTTAAGTAGCTTCTCTGCATAGCCAGACTCCCCGCCCGATTTTTCATGAGTGGTGCTCAAGTTATCCGACATCCACGAATATTCTCAAGTAGTCGATTTGTCATTAACGGACCCTGTGTTTTGCAAAGGCCACAACATTCTAAAAATCTCCTGATATTTTCAATAATCTTATTATCAATTATGTCACTCATTCTCAGATATTCTTCATCGTAATCCAGACATATCCCGTTTAACTGCTTCATACACTTTCATCCAGGTGTGTAAAATAATTTTAGATCTTCTAATTTATTTTATTTTTATAAATTTTCCGCTTTATCATATTTCTGATGTTCAAATCTATTTCAATCTTTCTATTAAATTTATTAAAATATCTTATTAGCATAATGCCCAATTTGATTACAAGCATAACATTCAAGCATTCTTTGGCTTTTTAGGATTTTTTCTATAAATTGTTTCAGTCAGATTCCCAGCTTAAAGTATTGTAGCTTCCTCCTAATAAAATATCTTTTTCACCATATCTCAAGTATAAAATCTTATATTAAATTTCTTTTTCTTTGGTTTATAAGGCTTCTCTTCAAATCTCCTATACGCAATTTCAAATTATCCTACAAGATAAAACAATATCTCAATCGTTTTTATCCTTTTTCATCAAATATGTCGATGACACCATTCATTTATTCTTTTCCTTTAAAAGGAAAATCCTTCCTTCCTAAACTGAGTTTACAAAGGATGCTTTCTAATGAGCAGACTCCATGGATCTAAAGATTTTTGAGTAGAACATATTTAGAGCTTATCATATATGTTCTTAAATTCTTCCATATATATGGTAATAATAATAATCCCGAAAAAGATAAATATATTTGTCTAAAATGCATATTATTATTATACTTTTAATAGCATGAACATATTTTTCGGCATATTAGGGGTGAATCTCTATCTATATATCCTCTCTACCAAGGAATTCAACTCTTAATAGAATGAACACTTTGCACAACGTTCCGTAATGTCAAGCCACCCTAAAAAGCTTCGAGCTTCTTTTGTATCTATGTTCAAGTTTTGCCAGAATTGTAAGGCTGATTTAATCATTGCCATTCCAATATATCTTTTTGCCTCATCATTAGTCATTCGATTGACTGCAATGGCTAATCTTATAGAGGTTTCCCATCTATCCAAGGTAGATGATATATCAGAGTAATAATCTAGATCTAGATATATACCAAAAGGATTTATTCCTTATGGCCTTAATTTATCCATTGGTGAATCATTTTCTATAGCTCCAAAAACGTATGCAGCTTCCTCTAAAGTACGTGAGTTTTAGGAATGTTCAGGCTCAAATCTCCTTGTAGCATTTGAGGATTCAGGAATATCTAGTGCGGTTGTTTCAATAGGGGTATTAAAAACTTCTACTATAGGATTTTCTTTCCATCTTTAAAATTATATTTGTGGTATATTTAATCTTTCTAAAGTTTGACTTAAGATTTCTATTTCACTGGACGCAGTTTCTAATTCCATTTAATCATCACATTCAAACCAATACTCTTGATCCGAGTAATAATTATCTAGAGGATATTGTTCATAATCTTCAAAATTATCAAAATCATCTATAATCTCGTAGAGTGGTATTCTAAATATATAAGGTATCCAATCAAGACTTTCTATTCTTATTATAAAGATGTAATAATCTATAATTATAATAATGAATTAATAAAGAGTCTAAAAATAATTCAAGACACAATAAAATACTGCGGAACCCTAATTAAAAATTACATATAACTCTAAACTATTTACATCAAATGCTAGATTTCAACTTCAGGAACATTTAATGCTCAGTAAATGCTATGTTTCAAAGAGAAATGGTACTAAGGGTTAGTTTTTAAAGTTAAACCAAACTATAGGTCATTTTCCCTAATGAGAGGAAATAACCCGAGGACACATTTGCAACCCTATCATACCAAACTAGTGGCCCCAAAAACTCAAGACTTCTTTTACATTTTATTTCAAATTACCCGTAAATAGCATGCTGAAAAACAACCACTACTTTACAGACAAATCCAAAACCAAACAAAAAGCTCCTCACCATTTTGATTCATTACACAAATCATCACAAAGACGAAACCCATCCCCTGTTCGACTGAAATGCTACATCGCAAAGTAGTTGTGCTACCAAGCAAGAGGGAGTACTTAGGGTTATAAATTTTATTTGATCCCGAACCCTACCGTAAAATTAATCAACGTTTGGGGATGTCAGATTTTTACTTTCTCTCGAGGAGATCAACAGACATCAACATAAACATGGGATAAAATCATACTTTTAAAATATATCATCCATTTTTCTTTGAAAAAGATTTGAGGTGCATTCTTTAATCCAAAAGGTAGAACATTCCATTCATAATGACCTTGTGGGGTACTAAATGCAATTAAAGGTTTAGATTCTTCGTCCATTTTAATTTGATAAAATCCTTATTTACAATCAAACTTTGAATGTAATTTCTTACCTCTAGTTTTATGAATTAAAGTTTCTTTATGAGGTAAAAATAACCATCAAAATCAGGCTACCACTACTGCCTATAATTAACAACCATTCGGGCTTATTTCCCATTAATCTCATTTCGATTTCAACCATAAAAGTCAAGACCGCTATGAGGGCTTAGAAGGCCTAACTAATTTGATATTTTGATAATTCATTTAGTTGTTGTTGAAATTCCTTTTTTATATCTAATTCATTATGCCTCATGGTTATCTAATACCTATTTGGATCTTTTTAATTCTTAAGAGTAGCATAAATCTTATTATTATCCCGTAATTGTCAACATAAAGGGATCTTGTGTTTCTGTAATTGAAAGTACTTAATCATTAATGAAGTAGTCGAATATTGAATTTTAGTAAAGGGTTTTTACGATCAAAATCTTTTGTTGGGGATTTAATAGGGAAATCACCACGCTGAGTGTGCAATTTAAAAGAAATTGGGGTTGTATGGGCAAAAGCTTGGTGTAATCGAGGGGCAGTAATCCAATGATTACATAAGAGTCTAAATCAAGATAACAAAGCATTATTTTGATAATTTGTTTTAAAAGAGTTTAAGAAAGTTATTTCCTAGAAGGATATCACATCCAAGAAAGGAAAATAAATAGGGTAACTTAATTACGTATCTAACAATGAGAATTTTTGGAGTCTTTATTCCTTTTCGGTTGATTATATCCTTGATTTGAAATATCTTTTTCTTGAATATCAAGAAGGGGTCTTATGATATTCGTAGGAAAACAACTCTATTTGGCAAACATAAAAACTCGTAGCTTTAATTTGATATATATAGCATGGTTCGCTTTGTAATCGTGGCAGTTACTCCTATATCTAATAGAAAATCATCTTTAAAAGTTATGGAAGATTTTTCTAGTGGATAAATTCTTCCAATATCATGGAATAATAATGGTAAATCAATATAATCCTTTTGAGCAAAGTACTCAATATGATACGAGAGTATTTATTAATGCATATACTTTATACGTATTTGCAGTAAGGTTTGTTTCCTTCTCTTCATAAAATCTTTTCTTTTTAAAAATCTTGATTAAACTTAAAAGTTTTATAGAAATCTTTATCTCTGCAAGTATATAGGCAATTTTTGGGTAGATATTAAATATTAACTTCTTTGGTATTTTAAATTTCCTCTACTCATTCCTAGAACTACTTCCTTTTATTTACAATTCTATCGTTTAAAAGGTTATATTCATTAGTGTCTATACCTTTCAAAGGTAAAGCACTAATAATCATTTGTATAGATCCCTATATAAATCCATCCTATTTTTTTAAGTACTCGATCTTTTTCAATCTTTGTTTTTTCTTTTAACCCTTTTAACATTTCTCCTTTTGTCTAGTAAAGGAATTCAATTCTTTGTTAGAAGTTACTTATATTTAAAGCTTTTTCTTTTAAATCAGTTCAAGAATACATATAGTATTTTTCTAATCCAAAATTTTCCCAAAGTTTTCACATTAAATCCGTAATATTCTAAGAGTATTATAATCTCCTTTTTTAATCTTTTTAAAGAGATGACTATCAAATAATATATCTTGAGAAAAATCTCCTAAATTTTCAATAATCTTGTTATCAATTATGTCACTCATTCAAAATATTCTTCATCGAATCGGACATATTTCATTTCTCGAACTGCTTCATGATATCTTCAACAGCATAGATCACTAGATCTCAATTCTATTTATTTTTATAAATTCTTCTTGTTTTATCATATTTTCAATGCCTGACCTATTTCAACCTTCTTTTTATTAATTATTAGACATTCATTAGCATAATGGGGTCCGAATTTATTTGCAAGCATAACAACTCCATTCTTCGCCTTTTAGTATTTTTCATAAACGTTTTCACGGGTAATCAAATTTTTTCTAAAGTATTTAGGCTTTCTCTTAATAAAATATCTTTTTCGACCAAATCTGTTATAAAATCTTTTATTAAATTTCCGTTTCTTTGGTTTATAAGGCTTCTTTAAATCTCCTATAATAGTAATCAAATTACTTCTCCAAGTACATAAAAAGATTATCTTTTTTAATTGTTTCAGCCATAAAATATGCTTGATGACACCATTCACTTATATTTTCCTTTAAAAAGGAAATCCTTCTTCCTAAAGTGTCTGAGTTTAAAAAGGGATATCCTCTATAGAGTGTGTAATTCCTCATGGATCTAGTATTTTGAAGAGAACATATTTAGATAAGGTCAGACCTGCTCTAAATCTTCCATATATATGGTAATAGTATAACCCGAAGATGCAAATATATTCGGTCTAAAAGACATATATTATTTAGTTCTAGCTTTAATAAAGCACATGAACATATTTTTCTCGCATACAGTGAATCTCTATCTATATATCCCTCATCAAGGAATTCAATTCTTAACTATGAATCCACTCATGACAACATCCTCGTAATGTTATCTCCTTCTAAAGCTTGAGCTTTTGTATCTATGTTCAAGTTTTGCCAGAATTATAATGCTGATTTAATCATTGTCATTCCAATATGACACACCCCCACCCCCTACTATCGGCAGGTGTGCCGGCCACTCCACATAAATCCTCGTACGCTACTCCCCAACGACTAGGAATTCCCCGTGGAAGCGGTCGTGTTGCTCACGAAAAACTCCCATAAAATTCTTTTTCCTTTTCCAATTTAGGATTTTGTAAAATTCAAGATATCACCGTGATATAGGACATGTCCCAAATCCCGATACACACTCACGCTTCCTAATACGGGCAAACTAACAACATTCTTTCAAAAGAGCCTTAGGCTCAATACATTTTCACAACTACACTATGTACATACATATGCTCCATTATACAAATTCAAAGTATTTTCCTTACATAATATTATTAATAACAACACTGATACGAAAGTCAGGATAATCATAATCAAGCCCAAATAATGAGTGCCCTGCATTCGAAAATAGTTTTAAACAGAAAATAATGAGCTAAACCAGGCCTGAGTGTATGCTGGCAAAATGTTTGCTTTTTCTGAAAACATCTCCCAAACCTGTGAAATCCTCTTACAAGATATTTCCAAGTTTCTTCGTTGTTTACTGTTTTCGCTTGCTGCAGAAAGTTTCTAAAATTTTCAAATCTTCGCTTTAAAAAGTTTATAAAACTTCTTTTATAAACACTAGAGTCCTGGCTCAACCAAGAGCCATGGAAATAAAACTAAGCCCCAAGCCCAACCAGCTGGGTGTCACCATGAGCTTGGGGCTCAACCGCCTGCTTTTTGAAATAAAAACGAGAGCCCGGCCTTCCAACCGTCATTAAACAAACACGGAGCCCGGGTCAACCGTGCACCAGTGGTTGATTTTTCAAATCTGTATAAACATGCTGATAAATCATCAACCACCGGAGGCCTTTCTTGCTTGTCAGACTCAGTAAACACGAGTCGGTGATCAGATCGCACGGTGGGCCTTACCTGGTCCGCCACCAGTGGAAGTGTGCCTCACACTTCACTTCACCTTTTCCTAAGAAATATGGTGGAACGGACCTGGTCTCCATCAATTACAATTGAAGAACAACCCTATACCAAAGACGCGCCATATCTCTTTAAACGCCATGATGATGACCAAGTCACGACCGTGCAAATCTAAAATACATGAATGATATCCCAATACCACCGCACCCACGAATACTCCACCTGCATGCTCTGCTTAAACTGGGGGGATTTTCATTAGCCTCGTTTCAAAATACTTTTGCTTGCTTGCCTTGAAATATATTTTTTACAATCAAAACCACGCCGCTTGCTTTTTAAAAAGTATGGCTGAATACTATCAAACCATTACTGCTTGTTTTCAAACATGTGTTTACAATCAAAACCATTTGCTTGTTTCAAGGCAAACTCATCGCTTCGTTTTTCTAAATATGGTTTACAACAAAACTGGCTATAAATTCTAGTGTAAAATACTATAATATAATACACTAGTATTTGAAAAATAGGTTTTAAAACATTCACCTTGCTTACTAAACTGAAAGCACGACTCACCACTCTCCCGCTCGTTTTTACTGCACGATCAAATCATTTACGAACATATTAATCGTGATAACGTGAACTTAATCTTATCACAAACTTCGAGCCATTAATATCATTCCACACTAATGAATTGGCCACGAGGTGGCGAGGCACGCCACGCTTTTCATCGAGTTCCAATCTTCTTCAACCCCTCAATCATTTGCCAAGGTTCCTATACCAACTGGCGTGCACCGGGCTTAATTATGCAAAAACACACAACCGGGCATTTGACAACAGGCACCAGAGCTCGCCCGCTTGCGTACCGTACCATACACACTCAGAGGAGGTATGGCCCGGTACCACCCTATATCGCATCGTACCAATCGTCTCCGTCGGCGACACCAGAGCAACCTCGTTGCATCGTACCACTGTGATTTTTGCTCAAAATGCTCACTTTTGCATCTTTAAACAATTTCTTCATACAACTCTCCATTCCATCATACCAAGAATCCCACATGGAATTCATCCAAAATCACTCCACAACACTTCTTGAATTCGTTGGTGGTTTGAACCCTCATACCACAAACCCTTGGTAAAAATCTTATGAATTCAACCCAAGGTCCACCAATTCCATATAAAACCATATAAATAGAAGGATTCCATGTTTATTCTATACCAATTAGGGTTTTTCCCACATAACCTCAACAAATCTAGGCCTGGGTGATCCCTCCACAAACCCAACAAGGAGAGCAACTAATCTCCTTCCATACCAAAACCTTGGGGAATCCAAAACCCAAATTAATATGATTCCAGCTACCCGAATTTCTTCCCTTTCTTCTCCTTCTTCTTCCTCTTCTTCCTCTTCTCTTCCTTGCTCTATTCTTCTCTCTCCACGGTTTGCCCAGCAAAAATGAGACCAAAATGAATTTTGGTTTGTCTCATGGCCTTTATATACTCTCAACTTTCCCCTTTAATCGCAGAAATCCCATCTCTCAAAATTACTCAACTTAATATTTTTATTTTGACCCATCATCTTCTCATTTTATGGTTTTCATATCCTTTTTAGCAAATTACGATTTTACCCTTGTTCTAGTACAATAATTCCGGTTCATAAATTTATGATTTCACAATTTCATCCTGAATAACAACTCCCAAAAATATTACCATGATACTTGGTGCACCTATGTGCTCCCTACTAAGCACCGCACTACTACCACTTCTCGTGACGGGCGCATAATAATATATCTTTTTGCATCATCATTAGTCATTCGATTGACTGCGATGGCTAATCTTATAGAGGTTTCCCATCTATCCAAGGTAGATGATATATTAGAATTACAATCTAGATCTAGATATATACCAAAAGGATTTATTCCTTTTGGCCTTAATTTATCCATTTGGTAAATCATTTCCTTTTCATAGCTCCAAAAAAACAGGTGCTCCTCTTAAAGTAAATAGAGCTCTAGGAATGTCTAGTCTTAAATCTCAGAAGCATTTTCCAGGATTTAGAATATCTAGTGCTGTTGTTTCAAACAATGGGTATTAACAACTTCACTACATAGATTCTTCCATCTTTAAATTATTGTACATATTTTAATCTTTTCTAAAGTTTAATTTTAGTGGCTTTCTATTTAGACTCTGGATGCGCTTTCTAATTCCATTTGAATTATCACCTTTCAAACTCAATACTTTGATCCCAGCACAATTATCTGTAGGATATTGTTCATAATCTTCAAAATTATCAAAATCATCTATAATCTCGTTACAGTAGAGTGGTATTCTAAATATATAAGGTATCCAATCAAGACTTTCTATTCTTATTATAAAGATGTAATAATCTATAATTATAATATGTATTATACTTTCTTAATTAATATAAATAAATAATATTATCATCTTTTCTTTAAAAATCTTGAATGTCTTTCAGAATCCTTTTCCTCGATCAAACATAGCTTCTAATAGTCAAATATCCAGATTAATCCCGGTTACTTTTATCTAATCAAGCAGGTTATATGTACTCCTTTAATTAGGGTTCGTAGTATTTTATCAGGTCTTGGAATTATTTTTAGACTCTTTGTATTAATTCATTGTTTACTATCCTGTAAATCTTCATAGGTTGAACTATTTTGCCCAATTCATCTTCTTCATCATTATGATCATATAATAAAATGATCACCATATTCTATGTATTTGCAAGCTAATTCGGGCCTATTAATCTATTACACATCTGGTCAAAAACTAATCTTATTTGATGATAGATTGCTTCACTCATGATTCCATATGACGAAAGTGTATTTTGAATTTTTCTGCTTTACTTCTAGACTCTGTTTCAATGAGCTTAATGTATGTTTCCATATAATATATATGGTTTAAAGATGTTTGTATACTGCAAAACACTTGGATATGGTTCTTCCATTTTTTAATCAAGCGCTCTAATACTCATTTTTGCGAGTATCTATTACATTACTAAAATCACATTATAAGTTTCGAATATTACTATGATGTGAAATGGTATCATGATTTTGATTTTTTCATCAATAGCAATATTCGACTTATAGTAATGATTTAAAATGTGTGATTAGAATCTGTTTTTTTTCCCGAATTATTAACAAATAGAAAACAATTACAAAGTATTTTTGTGTATAATAAACAATTAAGGATTATTAAAATCAAATAACTCACAAAACCATTAAGAAAAATTAACTAGGTGAAAAACAAGATTTGAATTTACAAAAGAGCATGAAACCATATAAATTTATAAAAATCCTTGTTCTAATCAATAAAATTAAAACTTCCACTAGATAATGATGATCTAATTCTCAAAACCCATTTTGAAAGATTGGCAAATAAATTTCTAAGAATAGATATATTAATTGAAGTAATTATGTAGATAAACTTCACGTAACATTTACTCTACGAAGAGAAATATCATATTAATGAAAAATAATTTGAACACTGGGAAGGATTTAAAAAGTTTTCATATTTTCTATTACCACAAAAAATTTGGTTGAAGGACCGATAACACTGGCAAGCTTTTATTAAAAATAACCCGCTTCAAAACCCAATTACAAAAAGTGACTCATTATTGGCAAACCTATTGTTCCCGAGTATATCTTTTGATATTGAAATAATTAGATCTAATAAGAATGTTGTTGCGCATTTTGACTGGATGATTCAATGAAAAAGACCCAAGACTTTGAAAACGATAGATAAGATTTAAGATGTCAAAGATTTTTTATCAAATTATGATTTTGACCAATACTCTTGATCAGCTTGTTGAAACTGAGATTTCCCCTGAAAAACTTAAAGCTGATGTTAAGAGCTTTGCTATTGATTTTGAAAGACTTGTCAAAAATTATACATCCCATGAAATGATTTTAACATCCTATTTTAAAGAAAATGATGAACTTGATTTTTCAAATATCAGTCTTCATGATGATGATTCTTCATCGAGTAAACTCGAAGCATCAGAAAAAATTTCTCTTAGACCTCAGATTTCTTAGAGTGAAACGATTTTTGAAAAACTTCCTGTGTCTACATACAGGGAAATTATGAGATTACATGGAGAAACCATGGAAAGACTATTCGGTTTAACGGACACAAAAGAAATGATCATTGATAAATCTGGGATTTATCCAAGGATTCACTTCTTACAAGGAGCAAATCTTGTAGAAGTACGTGATTGGTACGATTTTGGTAGCATTGCTACCATATACATGTCTACTCCCGATTTTCTGGAAATTGAAAAATTACTCGGATGGATTAAAGATGGTGTAAAAGATAATTTTGGGAATAATCCCATGATAAAGATTAATGATACCTTAGCACTTGATTTCTTCAAGAGCAGCCCCACTCTTCGATTTAAAGTCAAATATCCAGCTTGGCACTTTATTAAATGAGGAAAGTATGAAAAGTATATTCCAAACACCGAGAAGATTTTCAAAAGATTTATTGAAGAAAATGTGCACTACTGTAGAGGATTGGGTCTGATTATTGTGAAAGGACAAATGGAAAATGCTCTGAAGAAGCCATTCAGAAGTTATGGCAAACCGGATAGAATGGGATCTGTTATGATCTTTGTCAACTGCAGGTTCACACCTGACTTAGCTAAAAGATTTTTATTAAAGAAGATTAGCATGATCGAAAATGGTGAAATAGATTCCTCTCCACAGGCACTCCACTATGTGGAAAAGAGACTAGCAGAAAATGACAGCCCACTAAGATTTGGAGCACGTAAGTGGATGAAAAATGTTAAAATAGAAAGCGATTGAAAGAAAGATTGTTGCTTTTCCGCCCCTGGTTTTCAAAAAGCAGCCCATAGTTCAAGGCCAACATTTCAGCCCCTAGTTTTCCAAAACCAGACAGTTGTAAAGAATATGTATTATTAGGATTCTAGTCCGAGGTTTTTACGTCCTGGGCTCTATATGATATTTTCATTTCAATTTGTAAGCGAAGTTAGGTAGACAAATTTACAACTAAGGCTTTGGGTGTGCTCACTATGTAAAATATCGTAAAGATCAATAAGATTCATTGTGTTTTTCAGAACCTCAGATTCTTTATCAGAATATCATTAGCTTAAGAATATAATTCTAAGCCTTTTGTATATTATGTTATAAATAAAAGCATATTTTATGAAGTGAAACTTTGTTACATTGTCTAATAAAGATCTATAAAAATTATTATTTATCTGCCTACTGCCAAAGCGTATAAGAAACGACCTGGCCACTAAGAGGGGTGATGAAAAGCAAACCCACCTGAAGGTACGGAGTTCCGCCGTAGGTCCCGAAGTAGGGACACCGTGAGATGTCCTGCTCTTATCTTCCTTAGATACTACCCGGTCGGAAACAATTAAGTGATAATAGTTATGGAAGCATGGTGAACCCATAGTAATGGGTGCTTACTTTATAAAATTTGAATTTATTTTACATGATATGATGAAGGCATAGAATTTATCAAATTTTCTAGAGTAAGCAATATTCATACTTAGTGGAATATTATGATTTCTTTTGTAATGATATGAAAGCATGATTGACTTTATGAAAGTGCGATGTGAAATGGTATCATGATTTTGTGGATTTTTCTCATCATAGTAATATTTAGACTTATAGTAATGATTTTGAAATTGTGTGATTAAGAATTGCTTTTTTTTTTTTTTTATAATCAATTTCACAAAATTATTATTATTATTATTATCATTATTATTTTTATTATTATTATTTATTATTATTATTATTTTTAACATTTATTCACTTTATATTATAACGTAATCCATTTGTAAATATTATGGTTAGGATTGTTTATCTTCTATTTTATAAACATCTACTTCAAATATTAATTTAAACATGTTTGTAAACATTATGAATGTTGAATTGTTTACCTCTCATTTTACAAGCATCTACTTCAGATGTTTAAGTTGTCCAATTAAAGATGAACACTTTGTCATAATCATGCTCGCTTCTTTTGCCCCAAATGGATTTACAATTTCAGTAAATTAGGGTTTTTTTCCTAATTTGAATCAATCAACAATTAAGGAAAAATAGTTAAAACTTATCATATAAAATGGGCTTGTGTGGTCGATTCATTAACCATTTTTGTGACGCCCCCAAAACCGGGCGTTCCTCGCTTGACAACCTATCAACTCAGCTACTTCCCGACACGGTAACCCCATACCACCACGGTGTACCAGGCAGAGAGCCCTTTGTACTAGGAGCTTCCACCCAAGGTACAAAACTGTCCTAACACTAACAATGACTAACAGTGGTCCACATGCTAGTAAAATCACCCGCCACTTAGGCCCCGATCAATACTACAAAATACATCAACTATATGCACAGTTCAAGAGTTAATACCATTCTTACCAAACATATATCAAAATGAGTTTTAATACATGTTATACAAAATAAATACTAAAGCCACAACCCGACTTTCTTCTAAAACGTGGCCTCAATAGCTGCCGTCCCTCTCAGACACTCCCGTAATTCGAAATAATGATCCTCGACAAGGTGAGCAAAGCCCGCAGGATAATTCCCAAGCATGGGTTACTCTCCCATCTGCCATTGGCTAAAACATGGCAAACAACCCACATCTGCCGTGTCACGCCGATCCTAACAACGTCTACACGCCCAATCCCATGTCTCGAGTCCTCACCGACTTCACACATGCCTAAGCCAAATGCGAAAATCACGCTAAAACAAAAGCTTTTTGTTATCGAAAACTTACTACCGAGATTCGGTAAATATATTGGATTACCCTCCGAGGCGAACCTGTTGGATAACCTTCCGAAAAAATTCATAGGTCCCTCCGACATGAATTGTTGGACAATCTCCCTACACAATTCTCCGTAAAATCTTTCGTCGAAATTCCTTTCACAAGCATTTTCCTTTTTATTTTCTTTCATGTCATGCACTCACTCCTAATATTCTAGGGTGCCCCAGTGCATATGGAATGCATTATGCCAATCCTAACAACTCATGCCAATATATATAAAATATGTATATATTTAAACATAATTCATTCACACAATTCATGTTATTAAATTCACTGAATAACAACAAAATTAGCTCACATAGGCTAATTAACAACACAAGCAATTCATTTTAAATCACCTCAACAACAATAAAAATCAATAATTAAAAATCACATGAACATGGAAACCCTGGTCGGCATTGTTCACAACCACACAATTAGGGATTCTTTCACTCGATCTCAAAGCTTTCGTTGACCTACTACCACCTTCAGGCCTCAACAAATCCCCATCCATAAAATGGCCTTTAGCCAAAGAATAAACCAAGTAGGAAAAGATCCCTATCTCCCTGAGCTGTTAGAACTCCACCAAATCGATGTCCACGCCAAGTAAATTTCTCACACAGATCAACTTGCTTCTTACTCCGTCGAGAATCGATCACTATTCGAACGATCAGAATCTGTGGCAGGCGCCTCTCTCTCTCTAAAACTCAAAACCAATCCCATCGCACGTTCTTTCCTCGAGAAGAAAACTATTCCCTTTTGTTTTTATTCATTTAACATTTCAAAAATTCTCATCTTGTCCCTCTTAAGTTACTTTTGACACATGGCTCAATCTAAGCCATTCATTTCACTCAAATCTTCTAATATGCATGGGGTCACTATGAGGGCACGAAGAGCGACTTTTGTCACATCATTAATGCCTTCACGAGCCGCTTTATGGCACCCAACACCAGTGCCTCATAAAACGGAATCGACTGTTCAGACCTTAATGTGCCCTACTTGAGAATATAGATTTCTCGGGCATCGATTCCAACGATGAAGTCCATTTCGTCATTCGAGATCTAGAAAAATTTCGGATTTTTACTGAAATTATCATTTTACCCTTTTTCAGAAAATTTGAATTTTTCCCGAGTTTTACATTCTCCCTTAAAAGGAATTTCATCATGAAATTCTGGACAATCACAACAACTCACATGCATATGCAACGTGCACTATACCATACATGTAAACTGGCCACTGGGCATGAGTCAACTAAACCACACCTTCATCCCCAAACAAGAAGGGCAAATTCATCGTCCAACGCCCCACGCCGACTCTTTCCACTCCACTCCGCGTCGCCATAGCACCTCACTAAATTACCTGGCCTCAAGGCCGCAAAAACTTGATCCCGGGCCTATCCACACACACATCGTCCTCCCCGCGTCCCATCCACGCCAACCTCAATCTCTCCCCAATCCACTACATGAGTCGGGACCGAGTGTACCTCAGGAGCACGAGACGTAAAATACCTCGCACACACCGATACGCCGGGCGGTAAAGCCAACCGGTACGCCATAAAGGCTTCCACCCTCTCGAGTATCTCAAAGGCCCAATGAACCCCGCGGATAGCTTCCCGCTGTCGAACCCGACCACTCCTCTAGCATCACCTTCAAGAAGACGTGATCTCCAACCTTGAACTCTATGGGTCGACGCCAGACACAAGATAGCTCTTCTACCGACTCCATCCGTGAGAAGACGCCGATCAAGCTCACCTTCCTTTGAGTGTGTCTATAACGACCAGATCTGTCGATTGTTCTTCCTCCACCCCGGTCCAACATATTCCAGTGATCCCCACGGCCTCCCACATACCAGCCCCCATGGTGCCATCCAGAGCACTCCCGCTCACAACCGCTTGTCGTGAGGCGACCTCCACTACGCAAAATGCTCTTCCCAAACACTCTTCATGATCCGCATTCATGTCACAGCATATTGTCCCCACCATCTGTGTGATAGTCCTCTCCCACTCCAATCATCCGTCTATGGTGAGTTTGAATTTGGCAACAGGTCAGCCCACAGCCTTTTGAAACCTTCCAAAGTGCAATCGTGAAACCCTGGTCTCTATCCACACTCAGGCTGTACTCCATGTAACCTGACTATCTCTCGAATGTGCAACCGGCGTATCCCTCTGAATGTGAAGGCACACATCCACACTGCTAAAATGTGTCACCGTGAGCCGGTCCACTATCACCCATATCACATCATGTCCTCATGTGTCCATGGAAAGCCGGGTCACAAAATCCATCATGACGTTCTCCCACTTCCACTCATCCACCTTCAATGATCGGCACACCCGCCGCTCTCCAGGCTCGGCCCCAACCTATCGACATTTAGACATCGTCGCACAAAGTCCCCACGCGGTTCTTTCATTCCGCTCCGCATCACCAGCACGACGAAGATTCACATCTTCGTACAACTGGATGCACGGAAAATCGAGCGTTGAAACTCCTCGAGCAACTTCCTCTCAAATCGGCTTGAACCCAAATCACTACTTGTCCTCTATACCGAAGACTACCATCCGCTGCGGACGGTCCAGCCCTCACAATGCAGATCGACCGATCTCACCCGATGGACACTATCTCTAATGCCTCCACCCTCGGGGACTCAATCACTCTACATACCAGATTGTACTACCAAACTTCCTAACACACTCCAGCTGCTGGCTGCATCAGAGTTCAACCTGTCCCACGGGGCCACGAGTGATTCCGCCACTTCGGAAGCTATACTAGCCAATGCTCCCCGTGACTTCAGAATGGAATGCATTCACACAGGTTCACAGATTTAATACTCACTGAGATGGCACTCAAAAACAAAGTCACACTCCCAAGAACTCCATCCATCCTGCACTCATGCATCGAGGTCCCAATACGTGAAAATATACTCGTACTTTTATGGTATGAGTACACCCTGAACCAGCCACCATATAAGTGAGTGGCGCCTAAATCTTCAAGGCTAAGACACGACCAACCCGATGTCAGGGGTAATTTTACTCATGATCTTCAATCGACGGAACCATAAGCTACTACCCCTCCCGATCGCATCAAACACATCCCGCTCCACTCGAGGCATCATAATACATCAGGAAAATTTCGTCCCTCGTCCGGACTATCGGGATTGAGCGGTAGTAAGCCCTTCAACTCCCTCCCGAATGCCCTCGCACGGGTCATCCTGAATCAAACTCGACCTCCTTCCAACACCTCGTCATGAGCCGCGAATCAAGAGAAATCTCACGATAATCTCCTATAGTACTCCACATCCAAGAAACTCAAGATCTCAAAGACCGACTTCGCCTTCTCCCAACTCATCACTACCGATCTTCTCTGGTCCAGGTCAGGACACCGATGCCGGACAATTCATGTGTCCAAATATCTCACCCGCAGCCAAAACTCGCACTTACGGTATTTCGCTGGAGAAATAGCGACCTCAACAATCAGAACAATCCTCGTGATCCTCATGTTCACTCGGATCGGGAGGGATCAAAGACATCCATGAAAGACTATCGCACAACCGATCTAGATAAAGATCGAATACTTGCGCGACAGGTCTACAATGTCGGCGCATTCAATCCAAAGGGTATCACTATAAACTCAAAGTGCCTAGCCCTGAAACGTTTGTCTTAGGATATCGTTTCCTAACCCTACTAATGGTAACTACGGCGTATATTCATTCCTCGAGTAAACTCAAGACTCCTCCAATTGGTCAAAATGTCGGTCAATTTGAATGGGTATCGATTCTTGATCGTGAATCTGCTCAACTGCTCAGAATAATGCATAGTCTATGGTTCTGTCTGATCTTCTTTGCAAATAGAACCGGAGCGCCCCATGGTGAAGTGCTCTACTTAACAACCCTGTCCAGTAACTCCCGGGAATGGACTCAGTTCGCACTCAACTCGGTGCCATCCTATGCGCAGTCATAGGAGATGGCGGTACTGTGGTGTAAACCTATACCCAAGTCTACAACCTCTCTATGGAGGCAATCTCGAGCTCATCCGTGAAAATGATCCCACTGTAAAACTAGTTTGAGGTAGATCTGGTCTGCCTCACCTCGCCTTCAGGTAAGGCCATAGCAACCCGCCAACCGCCCTTCACACCTGGATCATACAATCGCCCGGGGCAAAATATCATGCTTGTCTCTGAAATACAACACGAGTATCATCTCCGCGTGTGCAGAATCCTCCTTATGATCACAATCGATGACGACCCTGTTGGGCAGCTTTAACTATCTCAGAGGCTGACGTCGAACTCGACATGTCCATGACCAGCCCACAGAGTAGAATCCTGAGATCTCTAACCCCGCAACCACAAGACATCATACCTATCCCCATCACTTGTGGGAGAACCTCACATACAAGGGCCTCCAAGGCCTCAACCTCTAAGTCCAATCCTCATCATAACCTGATACAAAGATTCTAAGGTAAAATACGCCTAAGAGACATTATTCACATAATCAAAAAACATTTATAAACACGTCCAAGGCATTCATAGGTAATGCAAGTCACACTATATATTAAATCTCATATTCTACAAAAAAAAAATTATTTATTTTATTTGTTTGGTTTTTGACATTTTTATTTTTGAAAATCTTGTAACGTTGTTCATGAATGTTGTCCTCACGTTGACCTGTAAATGTGTCCGAGTCAAGATTACCAGCGTACGCACTCCACCCATGCCTCAAAGTTAAGAAAGTAACACCACGGGTACCGCGCGCATCGCCGCGGCGCCAGACCGGCGCTTTGTCGGTCGCGTCTCGGCCGTCGCAGCCTGCGGTCGCCATGTCGCAGCGTGGTCGCCGCAGACAACACCGCCGATCTCACCCCCACACGATACAAGTTTGTATCGAACAGTTACCTACCAGCGCTGTGTCGCGACCGCGGTCGCGCGCGCATAATGCACCCATTGTTATTTATCGCGACCGGGCAACGCCAGCCACGATGGCAATTTTGTATCGCAACATTCACCCCCGTGAGGCTGCCCCCGCGCACGCCGCCGCCGCTTATTGCGGGCTTCAGATCGCAGCTTCCTCCCAGCCGTACCGCGAACGTGGTCGCGGCGCGGTCGTATCCGGCCGGCGCACGCGCCCGCTACTGTCCCATTATTTCACGATACGTATCATCGATCGCGGACTCCAGCTTTGAATCAAGTGAGTCTATCTTCAGCCCCAGAATCTCTTTTTTTTTTTTTTTTTCATTTTTTTTCATTCAAATGATTTGAAACCACTAAAAATATATTATTATTTTTTCATTTTCCAAGTAGGAACCAAATAAATTATTAAAATATTTTTTTTATTTTATTTTTCCAGCCACACATCAGAAACCTAGAAAATCTCCTTTCCTCATCATTTTTTCCCATGTGTTGTTCCACTCAAGAACACAATCACACAAATATGTACCACACTACACAATTCATACACAACAACAACTAATGTTAAAAATCATTCAAAACACCATGCATGTTGTTCTTAACTTATCCCGTGGATCGCCTAGGTAACTATATACTAAGCTCTACACTCCAAAGACCATGACCCAAGCCTAAGTCCCCTGCTTCTCCCAAAAAGATCACTTAAGCTCTGAGCACAAGTCAGAAGTCAGTAGTCGAATCCATACTTATAAACACACCCACCAAGCCCTAAGGTAATCGCCATCTTAGCCTGAGATACCAAGCCGTGGACGCCTGGGTGGGTGTCTCAAGACAACCATCAACCCGCAGACATATGTATGTCAGAACCTGACACCACTGATTTAAAATCTCAAGTGATGTCTCCTTGTGGGAGCTCTACCACAGATAAACCCATCCTAACAATTAACAATGATCACATATCCACATGGTAAACACATACTTCTGGGTCCCCATCAATAATTTCATAAAATGATATTCACTATATACAATAATTCAAGAGCATAAATTACTTTACTAAATATATCAAAATTTGTAGCCTGAATATTTATACAAAATAAATACCAAAAAGCCACAACTCAACTTTTCTCAGCCAGGCTCTCAGGAGCGTCGTCCTCCGTGACACTCCTAGATTCAGAAGAGTGATCCTCGGCAGGCAGCAAAGCCCAGTAGCGATAATTTCCTTGCCATGGGTTATTCCCCACCTAAGTGCATTACTATATAGTTGGTAACAACTGGAACCAGAAAGCCACGTGATCCTACTACGCCATGTACTCTAAACCCGGGGTCCTGACCACCCACCAAGGAATACCTGGTGGAATGCCTGGGTGACCTGACATTTTCACGAAATCAAGGCGGTATCTCCTTGTACTTGGAGCTTTACCCGGGGATATATATAACCTCATTCCAACATCAATCACATGAGTAAAACGCCTCAAATTATAAACTGGCTTCACTCATCACAGATTATATCCAATCATATCCAATAGTTTCAAGTAAGAGTTAATAAATGACTTTATACATCCATATTAAAATTTTAGAATTTAATACATGTATACATAATGATAACTAAAGCCAACCCGCTTTTCTTCTCAAACCCGGCCTCTAGGGATTATTTCGCCTCTGCACGCCCCCGTACTAAAAATATGTTCCCTTTACTGTAGGGGAGCTAACGCCGCAGGGAATCACCCTAAACGGGCTACTCCACCTGGGCTTATATGCAATGCTCCAATGTAAACAAACATTCAAGTAAATGCGTAATTTATTCAATGTCTATGTTCAACTCATATCCCGAAACACCGACTCACATTCTGCCTGTGTTTATGAGAAAGATTATTTTAATAACAAAGATGTTTGCTTTATTTATGATAACTCCATATATATTTGACCGACCGATGTTATATTTGTTGACAACCCTCCGATGGGGCTTCACTGGGCCGACTCCAACGATTGATACATTTTGCGGTAGTGGATCATCCATACTTATTATTATTTAGTCAACCCTCCAAACTATTCCTTCAAGAATCACCTCATGCAATCACTCTATCAAGGTTTAGGTGTTCTGTATATGGAATGCATGATGCCAATCTGGGCCACAATTATATAACACATAAATATATAATAATGCATATATTCATAATTTTAAATCACAATAAACATGTCATGTAATTTCACAATTCATTACACCAAAATTAGTCACATTTTGGGCTAATTATCAACACGAGCAATTTGAAGTACTCAACCAATCACATTATTCTCTACAAAATTATTTATGAACATTATTTATATAGAACAAAGAAACCTCACAAGTATCGTTCCTGGCACCACCAATCACGGCTCACTTTAGAACTCCACTTCACCGGGCCATATTTCCTACTCTATACACACATCATAATATAATTATTCAACAATTTCCAACTCAAACACCCAAAAAACAAGACGCAGTGTCACTGACCATCCAAATGATTTTAAAAAATCTACATTTCATCCAAGTTTTGGACCCATCAAAATGCACCAAGCCTGGTGCCTCAACCAACTGAAACATTGTAAACACTTAAATAAAGTGTGTAAACCTGTAGGATGAAATTTTCACCACGGATTTGTTGGAAACTCCTCAAACCTAGAGTCCACGCGTAGCCTCGCCAGAACTTCATCCTTCTGAAAGGCCTGGGTGAATTCGACTGGCCCAATCGATCAGAATTCCAGAGAAGGAGGTCCTTCTCTCCGCCAATGAAAACTTAGCCTCAGATTCACCGCCAGTCACGCTCGCTTTTTACTTAATCGAGAAGATGAAATTTGTTCATCTTGTCCTTCGTTTATTAACAATTTACTAATTCCACGCAGCCATGTCCCTTCTTCAGGGTTTCTTTACATTGCATCATTCCCGACCGGTCCGGTCTATCATCTCTTACCAGCGAATACGCTTCACACAATGAAGACACGTTATACGCTTAATTGGTCGACGGTGCCAGTTTTACACCAAACAATGCCTGCGAAAAACGCTAATTTTCGAACCGGTTCTAATTCGACCAATTCTAATGAGCACGATTTTCAAACCATTCTAACGTGAAATCCATTTAGTCATCCGAGATCTGAGAATAAATTTCGATTTTAACAATGTCATTATTTCGTCTTCTTTGAGAAATTGAATTTTCTCGTCTTACACTACATGCCCAATTTACTGTCTCTGTCTCATCGATCCTTCACATGTCAGTAAGCCAATGCAGTAAAATCGCTGCCAAAACAAAGCTTTTATTCTCAAAACTTATCATATCGATTCAGAAATATATCGACTACCCTCCGAGGCAAACTCGTTGACAACCCTTTCAAGTCAATCCACGGGCTCGACGAAATTGTCGGGATGTCTTCCAACACAATTCCTTCTAAAATCTTCCTTCTCACCTTTCACAACATTTTCCGCTTATTTTATTTCGCGCTTGCTTTGACCATTCTAATATTCCCAGGCGCCTCAGTCAGATATGTTATTAACGACATGAACCAACAACTCATACATATATAAAATATATATATTAAACATATATCTATCATAATTCATAAGAATTTATGATTGAATAAACATCAAAAAATTAGCTCACATAGACTAATTATCAACATAAGCAATTCATTTTGAATCCACCAACAACACACAAAAATCACACCAAATCATGTGAACGTAGAAACTCGTCGTAACTGCTCATCGAACACACACTTAGGGATTTTCTCACTGGTTCAGTTTTCTGAGATCGGAGAACACGGCCTCTCAGCCCCCAACAAATCCTATCCATAAAGTTCACTCGCCTAAAGAATAAACCAAGTAGAAAAGATCCCTACCTCTTGGAGTTGTCGGAACTCCACCAAACTGTCCACATGTGAGCCCTCTTCACTATGCAAGATCAACTGGTTTCATCTGCCGAGAACCGACTCATCCGAACGGTAATCGTAAATCTAGAGAGAAGTAGCTCTCTTTCGAGAAGAAAAACTATTCCTTTAGTTTTATCTATTTACTTCAAAATTTTCCATCTTGTCCTTCTGTTATTCTTTAACACATGGCTCAATCTAAGTCATTCATTTCCATCATCTCTCTGCAACTGTTAATATAAAGTCACATGAGTACATAAGAAAGGATTTTTGTCACATCATAATGCCTTTTACGAAATGCTTTGGCTAAACTCATTCCATTTAAAATGTGAAATTGACTGCCCCTAATTCGGCCAAAATTAATGTGTAGTTTATTTCAAAGAGCAATTC
Source organism: Tetrastigma voinierianum (assembly GCA_016808115.1). Classification (NCBI taxonomy): domain Eukaryota; kingdom Viridiplantae; phylum Streptophyta; class Magnoliopsida; order Vitales; family Vitaceae; genus Tetrastigma; species Tetrastigma voinierianum. The sequence continues at coordinate 161,104 of JAEQBH010005861.1, read as the reverse complement.
TAACGCATAACGTTGCCATCCGACGAAAAATTTCGATTTTTAACAAATTACTATTCTACCCTTTTTCTTAAAATTAATTTTCCGCTTTTACAATTTTAACTCTTTTATCTTTATTCATCATTCACAGGAGTTTAATTGGGCTACAATGGTAAACATATGTTTGAATTGTAAATAAGATATTTAGTAAAATAGAAAGGGTTTTTTTTCACCTTTTACCCGTTATTTTTGTAATTCGTCTCACATTGGTAATTGTTAATAACAATAATTCCTAAAAACATGTCTCCCCTTTTCAATATTTACATTAGATTGGTTTTTAATGTCTTAATTTAGTGAAACTTTTATCTCGATTTATGTTGAGGAGAGTGGATAAAGGTTAGATTATATTTTCCAACCACAAAATATTGAGTTTTGATCAATTTCTCTTTTATTCCTGATACCCATTGCTCTTTATTATTTATTATGCAATTGCCTCTTCGTATTAATCATGTTGCTTCTTCATAATTAATAATAGAACAATTTGTAAAAATGTACCAATACTTAATAATTTACCCTCATAGGTTGGTCTAAACTGGAATCTTAACATCAGTGTGCTGGAAGCAAGCACACAAGATTATATGTATGAGAGTTGAACAATAATAAAAGAATTTTCTTAAACAAAAACTTAATCAAAATGTGAAAAAAGATATAGGTCATGTTTGGAAAATAGGAAAAGGTAGGTGTGGCATAAAATAAATGTTTGGGCAGCATAGCAAAAGACTTTTCCTATTGAACTTCTGGTGTCTTAATTAACGCTATTTTATATATGCGAATAAAAATAATTAGGACCAGTATTCAAAAATAATACTAGGACTAAATACCACTGAAAAGAGTAGAATTTATATGTGGTGTTAATTTTTTTATCATTCAAAAAATTATATATAAATCATTATGAATTACGTGAGGGGAAATGAAATGGTCAAATTCAAATAATTTTCTATCAAATTAAATCCAGCTCCGGAAAATTCTTCTGTGATAACCGAAATCATGGAAGGCAAGTCGTATTATCTCATAAGAATACATGGTTCGTGCCCCGGGGTTTAGGTTCGCTTAGGCCCAAGAGGCTCGACGAGCTGCTTCAGCCCAGTTTCAAAGGGACTAAGCCCGCTCGTGCCCCTTTTTAGAAAAGCCGAGTCATAGGCTCCATTTTAAGCTCTGCTCGTATGTTTTCAAGCTCACCTGTAAATCCATCTTGATAAGCCTAACCCCTATTCCTATGTTGTTTTTTTAAATACATTATGTAATTTTATTTATAATATGTATTTTGTTAAAAGTTTATTATTTAAGTTAAATATTGGTACAATTTAGTTAGTGCATTAAATTTTAAGTCAGAGAAAAGGGTTAAAAATTTAAAAATATGGTTTTAGTTCTTAGGCATGTCAAGCCCGCCAATCTGTGCATTGTCTAGTATAAGGGCCCAGCAATAACAACACCATTTTCCAAGCCACTGCTCGACTGCTATATCTCACCATTTAACTAAGGCAAATCAATATGGCCCAATCAGAGCTAATGCCCCACTTGAAATTTTCTTTTTGAAAAAATATTCCTCTTTGCAACCTAAAAGATTCCAACACAATTGCTTTAACAACCCACAGCCACAAACTGCTTACATTCTTCCAAACATAAGGCACTAACATGTGACCGTCAATGTGTCTCGACCTAAGAGTTAAAGGATTTGACATGATAGGAAAAGTAAGATCTCGAAGCTCTACAAAGTTACTACAAATGTTGTAACACCAATTGATTAGATATAACAAAAAAACATGTGCCCCCATAGACATTAAATCAATCTGTTAATGACATTTAACTTGTTGTCTTACATGTCTGGCTTATTCATATTAGTATATGCCAAGTGATTGGGATAAGAAAAAATTATAGCCCCAACATTAAATCTTGACTCTGCCAGTGGCCTTAATTTGGTTATCTTACATGTTTCATTATTCATATTATATTATGTAAAGACACCTTCATGTCTACAAATAGACCACCTATACGAATCTTAAGAATGTTTCTAAACCCAACAGACAAGTGTACTTCAATCCATGTATAACTTCTGAAAATACAAAAGATATGTTTTTTTTTTTTTTGTTATCCATCATATAGAAGATACAAGCTTATAAGATTACGTGTCACGGTCAGAAATTATTACTACAAAAGCCATAAAGAAGAAGAGAAGAAATTTCTAACTTCAAATCCTTGAAAAGAGGATGTGGGCACCACACTGAGGCTGCAACGTCAAGATCTGCGTAGGGGCATGAACATACGTCGGTGATAACACAAAGGAATTATGTTGGATTATCATGGCTAAGACACTTTGCCCTAATCACAGAATTGATCAACAAGATCCTGAATAAACCCAATGGGAAAATGAAAGCCAATTGCTTCTCTTAGGTCTTTAAATCTCAAGATTGAATCTTATTAGATCCCTCCCCATATCTGGAGGTCGTGACGAACAGCAGCCATGCAGTGGCCAAATATATATACAGCCTCATTGTAACATCTAATTTCTTCCTAGCTATGCTTTTTGTTAGGCACCCTGGACATGGTCTCAAGTAGGGATAGGAGTCGAAGTGAGCCTGTTGATTATCATGCTTCACCTGTAAAACACATACAAATCATACATCATATTGGTAAAAGGTACTATGGTAAGATCTAGGCTCTCATGTGTCCCAAATTTTCCCATTACTCAAACCTAAGAGTAGAAGCTATGCTTTATGATCGACAAAATTGAAGCATATATCTAGAATACAATGTGAACCCAATATGTTTTTTGTGAGTTTGAATTGAAAATAATCGTGTTTTGGTGAAATTTATGTTGACCCTATAACTTGTTTAATAAACATATTATATTCATGTCAATCAACATAACACAAAATTGACCCGTTAACTATTATGTTAATTAATATTGTACCCAGATTAACTGATTTAATAGGTTGTGTGTAAAATATTGATTAGTTAATTCTAATTTATATCATTTTATGATAAGGGCACCTATTAATTATTTTAATTAATTAAGAGTCTTTAATGATGAAGAATTATGGTTAATTATTTTTAACACTAATTAAGAGTCTTTAATGATAAGGACCTTATTATTTACTTAATTAATTAACATTTACTGATGATGACCCTGTTACTATTTTAATTAAGATTATTTATCTTTTTAATTGTTTTCATTTAGATTAATAGATTAATACCATTTTTCTTATCCACACATCGTTATCGAAGCCTTTGTTTAGTGTACAATTATTCTTTAGGAAAGCCATTGGCTTTTGCTTCTATAATACCTAGTCATTCCACTTTGTGTTAATTATATTTTTTTTTAGATTCAATAATCAAACTCTTAGCAAATTTTTGCTGTTAAATCTCTTTGAGATTGTGTTTATGGTTTCAATTGAAACTTTCTGCTGAGATTTGTCATTTCTGACCATTCGCATCGCTTACACATCACATGGTAACAAAGCGGTTTCTCCCAATCGATGACTAATACTAGTGTTAGTAATGACAATCAATCCCAAGGCGAAGATCAGGGATTAACAACTGTTTGGAGAGCAATCAAAGAACGGAGAACGTCAACTCGCAATCTTGAATAACAATTGATAGAAGTAGCTAGACAACTATGTAAATTGTTGAGAGGGGGTGTTCAAGGGAATAGGAACAACTTATTAAATCAAGCCAAAGAAGGTAACCTTGGTAGGCCAATAGTTGTCCCAATTCCTCACATACGTAAAAGACCTATTGTTGATGATGATAGTGATGATGAACTAAACTTTAGTGTCAATCCAATTAATCCATGTATGGTATTTGAAATATAAATCTAAAACTTAATTACAATAGGTAGATAGATGAGTTTAAGCTATAGAAGAGTATCCTTGGTCATGTAGTGAGATCTGATGTATAGAGGGATTTCTTGATTGATTACTGAGGTGGCGCTTATAGTGGAACCTCAAGAAAGCAGCAAAGTTGGTCTTTTCGATTGAAGGTGAGTTTGCCAGGGAACGACACGAGAAACTCAAATTAGGGAAGGAGGAGGTGTTGTCCAGTCATGGAGGCGCATGAAACAATATCTGAGGGGTAGATTTTTACCTCCAAACTATGAACAATGCTTGTTCAAATCGTATCAATGATGTTCGAAAGGGACGAGGATCGTGAATGATTACACCTTTGAATTTATGAGATTGGCAATCCGTAATCAATTGTCAGAAAATGATAATCAATAGGCAGCCCGTTATTTGTTTATGGCTATGAAGGGCTAAAACAAATTTTCATAAAAGTTAGCTGTTTCTAACAAAAATAGAAATGTTTTAAGCAAAACAAATAAAAGCTCACACAACTTAACCTTCTTCACTTTTCTCCTTCAAGAGAGAGATGGAACTAGGGTTTCAAAAGGGGGATCTCAAGCTTGAAGAAAACATCTCCACCCCAAGCAAGAGCTTCTTTTTCTCCCAGTTTGAAACATGTGACAGTTTAGAGCAAAGAAAACTCTGAGAGAAGAAAAGGGTGAGCAAGGTTTGGGCATTGTTTTTGGGAGGCTTATGACATTCCTTATGAACTGAATTGTTTTTAATATTTGATATGTCAGATAAAGAGAACATCTACAATCAGAACGGTGGAGATCATAAGTTTTATGTTTGAAGAGAGTTATTTTTGTTTGAAGCAAACAATTTTGAAATTAGTTTAGTTTCGTGACTGGGTAAGCCTTCACATTCTCCTTCTTATTCAAACTGCTGGGATTGCTTTTAATTTGAGAGTTATATTTGAGATAGATTGATTTCCATCTATGATTTGAAAGGTTCAATCATGTTTGAGGTTCTATGAGAGTTATATTTAGAATAAGGTACTTTGAATCACTTCAGCTTTTTTAAGTCAAATAGCTCGTTTCTTTTATTCAACCGTTAGATTGTAATGAAATTTGGCTATGTTTATATAAGGATTTGATCTAAATTTATATTTATAGATCAGAATTATGACTTAGAGTAATGAGCTTGATAAACCATAACAGTGATCAAACTACATTTAAATTAGTTGGGAAAAAGAGAGTATAATTGAGGGAAATTATTCAAAAGAGTAATAATAATGACAGTTATGTTTAAAATAATAAATAAGTAAATTAAATAACATTGAAGAAAAGAAATAATAGTTTAGATAATTAAGAGGTTTTTTTTTTTTTTCGTTTATTTTGTTTATATGACTTGCACTGAACTGAGTTTAATCATATAACTCAAGACTTTGAGCTTGTTACAAGGAAGATTAATGCACTTTTCCATAAACACAAAATATTTTGCTATTATATGTGATTATGACTTTGAGTTAATTGGTATTTATTTAAATTATGTGATAGACCAAAATAGCAGTTTGTTTGGAAATGGATTTGAAAATGTTCATGGTAGGAATTGAAACAGAGAGATAGTATTTTATTTACTTAATTTGAAAACATGAAGTGAATATTTGACTTTGTTTCAGTGGCTCACAATGGGTATAAACTTGAAAAAATATGGCCTATGTCAATGGGTATAACCACAAATACACGCGCCTTCTTCCCTCACACGAGTAAACTGACAAATACCACCCCATCAATGGCAACTTGATCAGACCTATCAATGGGTATAAACTTGAAAAATTCGACCTTAGTTAATGGGTTATAGTAGTTGACGAAATGACCCTTGTCAATGGGTTAAAATAGTTAACATTTTATTTGAAAGAAAGATGTTTTGAGAACCAAGGATGTAAGTATTTTGGAATGGCCCTTATCAAAGGGTTAAAATAGTTTACATTTTATTTGAAACAAATCTTTTGAGAACCATGAGTATATGTGTTTTAAAATATTTGTGTATTTGATTATGATATTAGAATCTAGTTTAAATAGAATGATGAACATCAGTTTTGAAGATATTATATTATTTATTTATACTGAAGATTTTATGAGATTTGAGAAAAGAAAAACATGTTATATTCCAATTCTAGAATTTAAAAGAGTTTGATCTGGAGTGAAATGTATTACATCTTATTGGATTTTCCAGTTTCACTCTATCAGTTGATCATTTTCTGCACACTTAAACTTTCTACGGCAGGCTGATTTTTGAGGTAGGCATGGGATGGATGTTGCTGAGAACCATTTGAGTTGTATTTGTCAGAAAGACTAGAATTGTCGTGGACTACTAATGCTTTGAGAATTAATGTTTGCAAACTTTCATCGAAGGATTTTATGTTGCTAGAATGCGCTTACGTTAAGATTACAGGCTTTAAAAAATTTACACATGAAAGATTTATTCAATGACATTCATAGTTTTTGAAAGGCTTTATGCCTCGGGATTTTTGATTTTGTACCAGTTTCTTCTTAATTCTTCAGAGTATATTCAGACTAACAAGATCTATAAACAAATTTTGAAAGTGTGGTTAAAGGTGAGATTTAGAGTTCCATATGAACATGCTGATCCCTGATCTGGGTTGGTGTTACACTAGTCCTTCCAAGTGTTTTCATGTATGAACCTGGCATTGATCTAATGAGTGTTCAGAGAAAGTCACTAAAAGGAAAAGGAGGAAAAAGAAACATGATAATGAGGTGCTTTTGTGGACCTATTGACAGAAGACATGGAATGATTGACATAGAGGTGTACACAAACAAAGAAGGAACTTATGCTGTCGAAGATGAGATGATACACACCGCACAGCTTTTCTTACTAAATCTATATCATGAAGGGAATGAAATTTGAATTGATCATTGATAGTGGCAGCCAAGAAAATATTATTGGGCATAATGTAGTTCAAAAATTGCAGCTGACCCTAGAAAAGCATCCGCATCCTTATGCAATTGAGTGGATAAAAGAAGTAGATGACATTCAAGTGGAAGAACGCTAGGCAGTCTTTCTATTGGCAAATATTCGATAGTTTGGCCTGGATATTGTTGATATGGATACATGGAATTTTTATTCGGGAGGCCTTGACAATTTGAGGTTAATGTTACACATCTGTAGAAATACAATATTACTCACTTGGGGAAAGAGGGTGTGAGTTAGATTACCAGTTTATGAAATAAACCAAACCAAAGCTACTAAATTGAGGAGCGATATTTTCAATAAATGCATACAGAACCTTAAAATATAAAATTTTCTAAAAGTATAAAAATTAAATAATAAATTGTTGAAATGGCTCGTGGTTTGAAAATTCCTCAGAGCTCGAATGACGAAACGAATCTGGCGTCATTGAGTCCAAGCCCACGAAACGAGTAACTCGTAAGTTTCATGGAATTCCTGTGTAGGGAATTTTTAGAATTTTGAAGTTTGGTATCTAGTAACCTTCAGGAATGTAGATTTTCTTAAAATCTTCAGAGAGTTAGAAATGACTTATAAAGTTCATTTAAAATAAATTGAACCTGAGATCTAAAATAAATTGTTTCGGATTTAATCCAGAACCCTGACGGTCATAAGCTTGGCTGTGCGCGGGCCCCATGTCCAATCTAAACTTAAAAAGGAAAGAGGCAGAAAGATGGACATTTTCTCCCCATTTGCAATTTCAGAGGATGAGTAGAGAGATAAATGAGAGAAACTCCTATTTCTCACACCACTTGAGATTTGGTGGTCGGAACTGGTCACGAGCTTAAGATTTAAAGTTCATCTACTGACCAGGGGCTACACGTGGGTAAATCACAACACGATTTGGTCGAAGATTGGTTGAGAAGAAAATCTAGTGAGAGAAGTTCTACCTTCTCTCTAAGATTTACCACTGATCGTGATCGTTTTCTCGCCGAAGTCAAGACTTAAAGCCTGAGTACCTGGCCGAGGCGGCCGCGAGACATCAAATCAAAAGAATTTTCGCTGCTCGAGAGCGGTTCAAGGCCTTTGTCCGGGAAGTCTTCGACTCAAAAAGTTTGCCTTCGCTCCAAGAGGGGTGGGAACCCTCCTATCTGGTTTATATTTCATCTAAATGCCGTTTTGGTCTGGTCGAGCCCTTGTGAGCCAGTTTATCGTATACCACATAAAACTGATTTTTTTTTTCTGGTTTTAAACTATGATGTCCAGTTTTTTTTTTTTTTTCGTATTTTGAAGCCGATTTCACAGTGAGTTCAGATGAGTTTGTGCTGGCTGTTTATGGCCGATTTGTGGTCCCAATTGGGATGGGTTTGTGTCGGGTGAAAGATTTGTTTCTGAGACGTTTGGGTAGGAAAATAGTATGTACGGGAGCTCCAAAGGTGCCCTTGAACGAATTGTGTGGTTCCACACAGTTGTGCAGTGAATATTCATAGGAGAAGGCGTTTCCAACTGACGGCTTATAACTTTTCTATCCCAGTCTGCTGTGGATGTTCTTAGACTATGAAAACCCTCAGCCTAGAATCCATCCATTTGCAGAATGATAAAATTGGAACTCATATTTGGTCCGAAATGACGTAAGATGTGTAGGCCCCCGCTGGTTCCTTGCGTCACTATTATTCATACGAGGGCCTCCAAACTCTCGACGACCAGCAACTCTCTGTCCGAGTCTGCCAGGTCTTTGACTCATGTGAAAGATTCGAGTCTAGAATCTGAACCAGATGCTTTAAATGAAATCAGTACTCACATCCCCATGAGTGCAAATGACAGCCATAATGGGTGCCAATTGTTGGTTGTAAGATGTGAGGAGTTGTGGTGTCATATACATTACATGGCAGGTCAGAGGGTATCTTTAGGTGCATATTGGGATATGTTATAGACCAGTTTAGAAATGGAGGTGGCTGGCATTGTTTGTGTAGTGACTTGATGAAATGTTATACATGTGTTTGTAGTGATTGATTTGAAACAGCATTGTAGGTTAAGAGGTGTCATGCTTGATGTCAATATGGGTGTTTCAAATATGTTGGGTTTTGATGTGTTTTCGTGTGACATGGCTATTGTAATGTATTACGTTGTGGAATAGTTTATCGGGTATTATGCGTCATGATGTAGCCTAGGATTTGAGTACATTATTACTTGTGTCCATAGTATCTGAACAGATAACATTCATGTTATTTGATGTTGATGAATGTGATAAATGTTGGTATGATTGTATGTATACACTTAAATGTCAGGAATTTTGTGCATTAGACATGAGTGTCCATGCAGGTACACTGTAGTAAAATGTATAGGTGTCCAGCAGGTCTTTATATATTTACATGACTGAGTGCAATGTGGCAGCAATTGTATTGCACTGTGCACTGGGACATTGCATGGTGGGTGTGAGTGATAGTTGTTGTCATTCACCATCCCAGAATGGTTGTGGACTCGTATTTCACAGTCCAATGGAGATCCACGGTTTAGATGGTTTGTATTAATCAACACCGTGGTTTTATGTCATGGGTGAGACTGTACCTGACAAAGTCCGTTGAGTCTCATGGTTGCATAACATGAAATTGAGAACAATCATGTCACAATTTGCTATAGGATAGACCCTCGTGTGAAAAACCTAGAACCTGCGATTAGACATTTGACCCTCGTCAAGAGGACCCAGAAATGTCGCTGAGGTATGCTGAGTGTGAGACCCAAAAACTGGTACCACAATGATATGCTAATACACTTGATCACATCAAGTGCCACCTGGAGTGATAAACTACAGGGTTATAAACAAAAAAGCTGTTTTATGAAATAAATGATTTTATAGTGATCATCCAAAAGGCTTGGATTTGAAAAGAAATGAAAATGACTTCTTATAAACATCATTGATGATCCTGAAAAATAAAGGTTTTATCAATGCATGGGTCTTCATCATGGCGAGAGGAGTCAGAGGACTTGATATGGGCATGATGAGTCGGCCTTGTCCATGATACAAACATAGGATTCAAGCAGGATCGTTATTGCCAGTTGAAGCGCAAGTGTCAATGTCACCATCTATGCGCATTTCTAGGGGAATAAATTTCAGGACTTATCTCTACTAGGCGTTAGCTCACCCCGTCGTGGGACCCCCTCGTGTGCAGACATGTGCAAAGGCACTGCCCTCAGAGGCCGTGGATTATAGTTACCGATCAGGCCTTGATTCATGTTCAGATATTATGATAAACATGTTAGGTTTTAAGATATGTTTTGACAGAGTGATGTAATAACCTTAGTGGCTCGTAGATATAGATTGGGAGCTGAGAGGACAAATGGCCCTCACGCACATTTTTACTTGTAGTGGACCCTGTGTGTCGTTGTATAATATCGGGACAGTTGCCATGAAATCACACAACAGATTTGTAGAAATTCAAGACAAAGGAGACTGTCGATTTCATTAAATTATGGGTCCGGGAAAAGGGGACCCAATTAGATAGTGTCATTGACTTATCTACACAAATTCACACGAAGAAGTATATGGTCAACGGACCCCGGGAATTGGGGTCACACATAGTGATTTGAATGATCATTTGTCAAAGAATGGACACCTTGTAGATTCATGTAATGATTGCAAAGGGGGAAAATATGAGTGAGCCAGTCAAAGTGAATAAAATTTCAATGGAGGTGCAAGAATTATTGACCAAATTTCATGATGTTTTGGCTTATGATACACCAAATGAATTGTCTCATTTGCATGGTATTCAACATCACATTTATTTGAGTCCTGGTGTTAGCCTTCCTAATCTTCCCCACTATAGGATGAGTCCTAAAGAGAATGAGATTTTGAGGGAGTTGAGTGGAGTAGCTGTGTTTAGCAAGATTGACCTGAGGGGTGACTATGATGATATCAGAATCCGTTTGGGTAATGGATGGAAGATGGGCCTATGAGTGACTGGTATCAAGTTTCAACAAAGCGAAGTATATTCATACAAACAGCAGGATCAACAATATCGTGCTTATGCAAATGATCACAATTGATGAGATTTTAAAGACCTTCTGTCGTTATTAATTCTACCTCAGCTTCAGCTATATGAGTCTGTATCCAGAACAACTCAGGACAAGTTCTCTAAAGTGAGAGGTAGAGAATGATGATAGTGTTGACTGATTTTTACATAGAAAAAAAACTTACTAATAGTTAAAGACCAAATTAACTAAATATGAAGTCAAGATGTCAAACTTTTCTAGTACCACCACCAAAACCATCCAGCCCCAAAGAATGACGCCAAAAAACTAGTTGATCACTCGACCAAAATTATAGTTAAGGTTGCTTTCCGACGATGAAGGCTTAAATGAAATTTGTTTTAGTCCAGATCACTATAAGTGCACAAGCTCATTCAAGCAACAAAGTGGATTTAAGTCCCAACGTTCAGCTGAGATTACTAATTGAAAATTCAAACATCACCAATTCCATCTACTCAAGATCTTTGGTTATTTGAACTCCAAATTTGAAAGGATTGGTATTAAACTTAGGGAAATGAAAATTTTAAATAAAATTCATAACTATATATAAAGAATTTAAATTGTTGACTGAAAGTTCAAAGGCAGTTAACATTGGGTAGATCAATGTACAATTATTAATTTATTTCCTTATAACATAGTTAAGTCATTAGTTCGAGATCTTGAATGTCACTAGATGGCAAAGTAGGTTAGTCAGATCTCTCCAACACTACATTTCATATTCAGAGATTCATGTTCCCTTGACAGAGTTCAACCAGCTACTTGTAGAACAGAAATCTCTTCTAAGACCCGGGTATTTTTCCTTTTGTATCACCCATTTTAGACTGAGGAATTTTGGCTTCCATAGAATATGAACATGCTTTCCTCCAATCTAATCAGTATCCTGCCATCCTCAAATCCTATAAAATATCTTCATGATAGATTCAGCTGGATCAAAGATCCTTTCATTGATTAAGGAGAACCTCCGACTAACTAAATTGATACATCATATGATTAGATCTTTGCAATATGACTAAGATCCTTTCTATTGACATGGATAAACCTCTCATCAACCAACGGTACATCATCCAACTATCCTCACACTATGATTGTTTAAGATCGCATCATAATCTTTCAGAGTTCTATTAGTTCAATAATATTAAATTCACTATACTCCCAAGACCGTCCCAGACTTTCGGAAGTTCCATCTTTGTGTCAATTTCTATAGAGGGCTTCCAAATTGTGAAAGCAAAGATACAAATTTTCTGTAATAAGCCACTAATATTCAATCAAGTAGCTTAAGAACAATACCACAAAATAAATTCAAGATTTTTAATCCAGGACAATTTTTTTAGATTGATCGAAACAGTCAATGAGCATTCGATTTAATCCCGGAGGGAGCTTAGTATTTCAAAACTGGTTTACAAATAACAGTGACTAATTGATCAAGAAAATTCACTGAAATTGCAAGCAAACTAAAATAAATGAACTCTAGAAAATTTCCAAATTCATTCAAGTCAAACAGTAATGAAAACTGAAATTTTTACAGTGAACCCAACTTAAAACTTCACACTTAGATCATCACCAATCCTTAAAAATAACTAACTTAAATGCCAATCTAAACAGTTCAAAGAAAAGAAAATAATATATGCGTTGATCTCCAGTCATCAAAGGTTCCCGGTTTGAGGTCACAACGCCCAAGATGCGTCATTTGCGATTTTCAAATAACGGGCCAATTTCAAAGAAAATCGACGATCCTCAAATCTTTATTCAATTAACTACTTGTCATGACATAGAAATTTCGTCGCGATATACTCCATCTTGTCCCCAAATTTTTGTCGCGGCTTTCAGCGCCACGCGTAATATATTTCTTCGTTTTCTTTTAACAGGTCTATTACACTGGCAATGTCGCGACATAGTTTCATTGACATCAAGGCCTGCCATGACATGGCGTCTGCAGTCGCGAATAGAAAACTCTTTGTTAAATAATAACAACTTGTCATTTTCTCTGGTCGCTTCGGAATTTGTCGTGACATAAATTTCTTGTCGCCATAAACTTCTTGTCTTTCAGCCTCTCGCCGTGTTCGGTATGTTTGGAAATACCGTTGCAACATAAAATACACCGCCGCAAATAGCCATTTTCTTCTTTTCATCTTCCGTCGTGACATAGTTTTCTTTGCCGCCGAGAATCTTCCGTCACAATTTGTTGCAACATTTTTGCTATGTTGCAACATACTTTGTGGTTCTTCTTAATCTTCGTCGGCTAATAATTTCTTTTGTCACGACAAAGTTTCTGCATCGCCTGACGTGTATCTCATCGTGGATGTATTCTTTTCTTTGTGGCTACATAATCTTTGTTGTCTTAAAATTAGTTGAGACTAAACTCTATGTCGGATGTGACTTTTTCTGTCAAGACAATATTTTTTCTTTGATCCTTTGTCGTTACCGGACTGTTTGTTGAAACATTGAAATTCATTGTTGCGACAAACTTGTCTTGGCTGGTTTCATTTCTCTTCACCTTCTCTGGTCACTTATTATTAGTTTTCTTTGTCACGACGTAACTTCTTACTCATAGTTGTTTATTGTCGCGACATAAATTTGACGATCGGTGACAAAAACCTATTGTCACGGCTTGATCATTGTCGGCTGCAGATCTCGCCTCTCGCCTTCATTGTGTCACAACATACTTTTCTACATCGCAACATTCATCTTGCAATTCTTCTCATCTTTTGTCGTGACATACTTCACTTCAACCTTATGTTGTGTTTGTTGCGACATAAAACTTCTCTGTCGCGACAAAGTTTGTAAAACCTTTGAAGTTTATCTCTGATGGAGTTCGCCTACAACAACAGTTATCAATCCAGCATAGGCATGGCTCCCATTTGAAGCATTGTATGGCCTCTAAGTGTCGTACCCCGTATACCGGGATGAAGCACGCTAGGAAGAGAGGAGACCGACAGGGCACAGTTGCACAGACACTCAGATAAGATCCAGATTTGGCTCGAGACAGACTCAAGATAGCCGTGGGACCATTAAAAGTTATGCTTGACAAACGCCGTAGGGATCTCGCTTAGTGGGGCGATAGGGTCTTCCTTAAAGTTTCCCCTTGAAAGGTGTCCTCGGATTTTGGAAGACAAGTTTGAAACATACATAGGCCATATGAGATTATCAAGAGGGACCACAGCATATAGATTAGACCTTCCTCCAGAGTTGTCTAAGGTTCATAATGTGGTGTTTCTGATGTGATCCATGCTCCAAGAAGTACATTCCGCATCCCTCCCATGTACTCGTAGATCACCCAAGAGAAGGATAATCTTGACCTATATGAGCAAATGAACAGATATAGATATCGCAGAGAGCAGATTTTGTGGAATACAGCCATTCCATTACCAAAGTTTTGCTTGAACTATGGGATTAAAAAGGCTACATGGGAGTCGTGAGGCTCAGATGCGTTAAATAATATCCCTGCTTGTTTTCAGATTAAGGTATCCTCTTTATGTTAGTTTTGTTCATTTTGAGGACAAAATGTTCTAAAGAATGGAGGATTTGTAACGCCCCGTCCCGAGAGGGTGTACGGTATGTGTAACCTTATGTGCACCAAGGGCTTCCTTAATTATTTTAGTGCCATAATAGAATTTTTGAAAGTCGTTTTAAGGGTAAAATTATAAAGTTTTCAAATAATTGTGGCAGAATTTCTTGCAATTAAGGAAAGTGGAGAGGTGAAATTCCACTATGGAATTTAAAAGGATAATAATAATAATAAATTACCAAAATGGTTCAGTAAGCCTTAGAAAATTTGTAGGATCTCGATGATTAAACGGGATCTGGCCGCGAAATCTGCCTCGCGAAATCTAGTGACCCGTAAAATTCTCGTTGAATTTAAAACAAATGTAATATTTTTACAATTTTTCTGATAAATCAATATATTCAGTACGAGATTTACAAAAACTTGAAATCAGAAATGACTTGATCTAAGTTCTTTTACAAGAAAGTGAACTGAAAAGAAATAAATTTTTTCGGGATAGAAATGGATCCGAATGGAGCAATAGAAATTGTTTATCTAAATAATAATAATAATAATAATAGTAATAAAAAAAAAAGATAAAAAGCAAAAAGCAGGAGACGGTCCAAATAGAGAGTGAAAGGGAGAAAAAGGTTTTAATTTTTCTTTTTCCTGTTTTTCTTAGATTTACTAAATCGGACTATAGGTTTTCACTGCAGCAGAAGGCAAAGCTTATATACGATGAGAGCTACGATAGTACCAACATCTTAGCCTTTCACAAACTTTAAAATATAGTAAAATTTGCCTACTGTTATTTGAGCCCAATGCTATGAGGCCATTAAATTTTCTAGAGGCCGTGAAAGGTGGCTTGAAATTTTTCTTAGAGTAGTGAAGGTAGTAAACTTGTTGAAATTTTTTAGGCGAGTTTAGGAATTTGCAGGAATTTTTGGGATGTGTTAGACAGTCATGGCTGAATTCGGGGTTGTTTGGACCGATTGGTTGAAATTTCGGCGGTGTGGTGGTCGGACCAAATTTTCAGAAATGTTTGGTATTTTTAGACTCTATGGAAAAGTCCATGATTCAAAAGTTTGCTAAAGCGGATAGTTTATGGGGCATTTAATGTGTATGGACATTTTGGTCAATTTCACGTCATATTATGATATCTTATCGAATGAGGCTGGCGTGTAAGTTTGTTAGAATGAGGTTTAATTTGAAATATCATTAAGCTAAAATACGTATTGTATTTTATGGTTAAAAGCGTTGAATTGAGGGCATTTTAGTGCTGTGGTTGTGTGATTTGAGCATCTAACAAGAATCTAGAGTGCTTGACAAGATTTGAGAAAATTAGTGAGAAAAAGGTGAGTACTGAAAATCCTTTTCTAAAAGCGAGTGTTTAAATACAAGTTTGTAAAGTGCTTTGAAAATATAAATTTATAAAGCATTTTTACCTCCACTTAATATACTCGTAAAGATTCGATTTCGGTATTTAAAAAGCAGTTTGGCACGGTTGTAAAACTCCCCAGATTACCTGTCGGTTCGGTCGGATGTATTTTGGTTGTTTTGCATAGCAAAGGATTTATGGATGTCTGACTAACTATAATACGAATTAACAGGTGGGGGTTAGATCACAGAATATATAGTGGGTATTCCTCTTGCGATCGGGGTATATAGTTAAGCGTGACTTGTCATGGCGATGAGGTATTTGATTCAGGGTTATCACTTGGGCATTTTGGTTCCGAGGTTCCATTATGTTTATAGAATCCCATCGCTGTGTTCGCCGGACATCTTTGTGGGCCATTCAGAAAGTTCTCGAATGCGAATTTAAAGTTTAAAGTGGTATCACGTCTGGGTATTCGAAATAGACCCACGGTGGTTGGTACTGAATTTCGGTATAGCATTTTTAAAGATGTTCCTTGCCAACAGTTTTGTGGTAAAAATAGTTTCGAAGCGGTTTTCGACAACATAAGCTAGTTTTAAGCCTGATTTTGAAATGGTTTTCATAGCAAAAACTTCGGTTTTCTCATAAGCAGTTTTACTACCATTGTAATACGATTTTCATATTGGGGTACATGCGAATGTAACATTTAAGAACTTATAGTACTCAGGCCGTTTGGCTGGGTTTACAATTTTAAATGTTTTGATTGAGGTCTCTTTGTGACAGAACCGGGATCATAACTAGTCTGAGCGTTGTGTTGTGATTATATATGAATAAAGTGTAAATTAAAAATAGTAGGAATTAAAATGTGGCATTTTGTATATGTAAATATCTTTTGTAACATATGCATGCATGGTTTTGAGAAAAACAAGTTGCGACAAAAAAATTATGTTGGATTGATCCTTATCTTATATTTTGATGAAGACCAGAGGTCCTTTGTTGTTGTAGTTGGACATTTGGAAAACATTGGGAGTGTATATTTTTGCTCACGGGTGATTTTGTATTTTGGGCTTGAACATCGATGCGGTCGTTATCTTCATGGGATTTTAGCTAAACAAATCTAAGGTGTGATTTTGTTGAAAAGTGAAAATTTATAACCGCGTTTTCCCGATACGGTTTATTATTTAGCGACGCTTTGTAAGTAACTTAATGGGGTGGCTTGAGCTTGGTGCGAGGAGGTTACAATGAGAATTCGCGACGAATTTCTGTCGGCTGAGAAGGGATGCGTAAGTAGACGACTGGACGATTGGTCAATCGGTTGACCAACCGAATGACTTGGACAACTAAACCAATTGCTTGTTAGAAAAAGTAGTTTTGGGTCTATTTCAACTCCTTTTCACTCCAAATCAATTTCTAACTTTAAATAACTCTTTTAAGCACATTTTAAACTCTAAATAACTAATATTTGATGATTAAACATGAGTTTAAAATATTTAATTAATTTAAAGTCAAACCGAGTTAAAATCACAAAGTATGCAAAGAATGCCTAAAAGGTCTTCCCGGAATGGTAACTTTAGGTTCTTTTTCAGCTCCCAAATTAATTTCAAACCTTAAAAAACACTTTTGAATACATTTTAAACTTTAAATTCATAAGGTTTGATGCTCATACTCGAGTTTTCAAAAAGATACTCAATTTAGACATAAAAACTAAGTTATGAAGAATATGCATGTAAAAAACCCTAAAGTGCACCAATGCATTTATTTTACATAGATTCCTACACTTAAAAAATCTTCACTTGATGCTTGAACTTGGGAGTCTTGTCATTTTGAATTTGAATATTGGTTATTTGATTTGAGTAAACTTGACTTTCAAGAGCTTGATCAAATACATTATTGTCAACTTAACCTTGAAATATCTTCATTTGATGCTTGATCAATTTCAATGATCCACCAACTCACGTTAACTATTAGTAACCACAATCCTTGGGTTTGTTATCAAACCTCAATTAAAGGTACCCTTAGACTAAAACTTTTTATAGAGGCATTGGAATGAATATCCTTCATTCCTCGAAATGAATATCAAATAGATTCACCATCTCCTCTGGTATTCGAAAACTATTAGATTCGTGTCTATCTCCCAAGATAAAACGATGTACAAACGGTAGCATCACAACACCTAATTACCATCATTTAACCGAAACTACGCGAACCTATCACTCTACCAACAACGCTCGACACGTAACTAACTTAATCTAAATCCACACCATAAACTGAGAAAATCGATACAACCTTGAACAAGAGAGCTCTTTATAGAGGCATTGAATGAATGTCATTCAATTGTTTTTCCAACAATTACTAAACTACTCCTAAACTGTATCACAAAGACGTAACACTGTCATTCCTACAAGAAAAGTTAAGAATTTTTTCCAGTAATCCACAGCTTTTTTTATATCAGTAATTGATAGCATGGTCAGGAATACAGTTTCATACCATTTTCAGTCTCTTTTTAGTTAAACCAAACTAATGAACCAGACTCAGGTGAGCTGGTTTTAGGTAGGGATGCAAAAATTCAATGCAAGAACACAATACCACTAAGCTTAATTTATCACATGTTTATTTCAATTAATACAAACTATTATATCCAGCAATATCATATGTCAAATTATTAAACACATCATCTTGTTCATCTTTATCACAGAAACAAAAACCATAACTCAGGAAAGTTTCAGCTTCTCTAAATCCTTCTAAAGAGAATTTGAGCACCATAATGAGGCTGCAGGTCATAAACTGATGGGGTATGAAAGAAGGTGTCATGACATTCGAATGAATAATGTTGATGATCAGAGAGCTTAATTTTCATCTCTCTTCAAATACTGCAAGATTTTGACCTACACAGATCCTTGGGCCCAACCCAAATGGGAAAAACGAAGCTAGATGCTTCCGAGGCTCCTTAAATCTCAACGGATTGAAATCATTAGCATCTTCACCCCACATCATAGGGTCATGATGAACAGCAGTCATGGCCAACTGCAGTTGTGTGTTTGCAGGAATATCAAGACTCCCAAGCTTCACATTTTTGGATGCTTTCCTTCTCATCCTCACAGCAGGGGGGTAAAGTCGAAGTGTTTCATTGAGTATCATGCTCACCTGTAAATAATAGTAATAATTAGTCTATTTATCATACTAACATAGAAAGCTAGGTCCTGCCATATATTTGAAAATGAACTTACAATTTTAAGGTCATTTAAATTCTCTGCAGAAGGTGGATTGTGCCCATAGATGCGAACCACTTCTCCCCGTGCCCTGTCTTGCCATTCTTGATGAAAAGCCAGAAGAACAAGAGCCCACGTCAAAAGATTAGCAGTTGTTTCCTTTCCTGCAAAGTAGAATGTCTTATCTGTCTATAATATCTTCCACTCCAAACATCTGGTCTTCTCTCTGCTGATTCTTGCTGGCTGACACTGCAGACTACAAATTTTTCCGAATCCATCCTTTGCTATATTAGTCTCAATCAACATCCGACTCGACTTTCGGATTTCATCCTCAAGTCCCCACCTGTCTCTGTTCTTCTTAGTGGGCAAAAATCTGTGTACAATTTGGTTTTACAAAAACATGTCAACTTCTTGTTATGTTATTTCTTAGACCAACTCTCCACTGCATTGAGAAAGATAAGCAGAGACAGTGATGAGTATAACAACCTTCCTCTTCTCCCCATGTACTTCACCTCTGTACCCAACCCCTCTTAAGTTTGTTAAATGGAGTCCAGTCATATATATATATATATATATATATATATATATAGTTATACATTCTTTATCAGCAATTGGACTAATAAAGATTAAAGCATAAGAGTTGATTGAAGATAAACATGACTACCTGAAGCCAGGAATATATACGCTTATAGCCTTCTGAGACAAGATGCGCTTGCTGTTCTTGTAATTCAAAAATGCGCTTCCCCTCTTGGAGGCTGCTTCCAAAAGCAGTTCTGGATATGATATCTGCAGAGAGGTCATGCAGTTCTTTGTGTACATCAGTTTCAAACTCCGCTCTCCCTGCTCTTTCTTGCTCCCACTTCTCCAGCATCTTTGTAACACTAGCCACAATTTCTGGAATCCACCCCTGTCAATATATACAACTTTAGCATTGTCCCACAGTGGGTTTGCATTATTCCATGGCAGCTATGATCTTTAATGCCCTAGTTGCATCCCTTATATCCATATGTATATAAATTATGCAACCTCAATTGTTAAGTGCTACTACAAAATATGCAGAAAACAGGAAAAAATGGTGGGCAACAATGGAACATCCAGTTGGGTTTTTCTACAAATACGATACTTACATGTTCTTCATCCCATAGATACTTAAACCACCCCCGTCAAAATACGAAAATGAGCAAATCCAAAGAAAACAAATCATTCCTTCGACCTAAAGGAAATTCCTCATGGGCTAGAGAAGGGAAGAGAAGAGAGGGGATAGAAATCAAATCACCTTAACTCTCTCCATGTTGAAGGCCTGGATAGTGATTCTTCTGTGAAGAGCCCACTTCTCACCCTCCAGAGAAGCGATTCCATTTCCAAGCAGCTGCTTAGCCAAAGGGTTGCTCCCAGCCCTGCCATAGCAGCCACTTGAATTCATGAGAACCTCCTTAATCAACTCCGGCTCCGCTATTCCCAAGACGGGAGTTGACCCGAACCACCACAGTGGAATACCCTCTCCCCATATTCCGATGACCACCGGTGGTAATACGGATCCATGAGATGGACTACATCATGCCCAAAAGAAACAGATTTTGATTGCACCTCCGCGTATATACGGCGCATCTCAGCCGTGTTCCCCAATATGGGACGGTAGGCGGGGCCGCTTATGCCTTGTTTCTTGAAGTGGCATTGGATCCTCCATGGCACCCATATGATTTTAGTGGCAAGTTTCAATATCAAGATTACAAGAATGAACAATCCAACAGCAAGGGAGATGCAAGTATGATGAAAGAAAAGGGAAGAGAGAGAGATGGGAGTTGGGGAGCATAGTGGTTTGATTACAACATGAAGTGGGGCAATTTCTCGAGAGATAGATTTGAGGGGAAGGGCAATTTCAGGGGTGATATTTGAGTTTTGGGGAAAAAACAGTGGTCTTTGATTCCAGCATGAGGTGGGGGATAGTTCCAAGAGTTTTAGGCGGGGAAAAAAAGAAAGACGAATTTAGTTTTTCAATGGTATTACTTTTGACATTAATTTGGTTTTTAAATTAATTTTATATATATATTTTTAAATAAAATATTTCGATCTAAAACTCTAGTTTCAAAAATGTGATATTTGAGGTGAAAGGCAATTTCTGAGGACAGTTTGGGAAAGTAAGTGACTTTGATTTAGCATGAGTTAAAGGCACTTCACAAGAATGGTATTTATTTGTAGAAAATATAGTGACTTTAATTACAACATGAGGTGGGGGAAAATTTCAGTGAGGTGATAGTTTAGGCCCACCTTTATGAGAAAAACAAGAAATGCAGACAGATATCTGCCCATTGCTGATCTTTGGGTCCTATAGTGAACTTTATTTCTTTGTCTTTGAAAATTAGACTGACACACTACACTCTCTTGTTTTTCTAATTGTGACCACACCTCTGAGTACAGAATTTGTTCTAACCAAACTGTTCTTCTCAACATTTCAGACAGCCATAATTTGATGATCACTGCTCCCCGAAATGAGCCAATCCAGCCTTGTACCAGTTCAAGTCAGCTTCGATTTAAAAAAAGCCAAGCTGAGCTATTAGCTCGCTTCCATATGAACGAGCCGAGCTAACCCCGAGCCTCGGCCCCAACCCGAGCCTACAAAGCTTGTATCAGAATCAATCCTCGCCTAAGTCCATATACTTTTTTAACTTTTAATCAACTGATAACAAATACATCAATTCGCTTAAATAATTTTCTACGATTGTTACCTACGATTAGCACTGATGCCAAGTCAAGTAAAGCCACCTCCTTCAACATTTGTTTCCCTTTTCCGATTACGTAGAATTCCACCGCGAAACAAATTGCAACTAAAAATTATGAAATAGAATTAAAACAAGCAGAATTCATGAGCGAAGAAATAAGATACCCGAAATAATTGAATAAAGTAAAAGATGATTGGTTTTAATCAATTATCTAAATAAAGAAATAATATATGAACAAGATCTCGCTAAGCAAACTCATTAGTAAATAACATAAACTATTTGGCAACATAACGCCGCACATGGTTAAGTTGGCCACCACCCTCCTCGACTACCAAGTCGCGCATGATAATTTCAAGACCCATACCACCCACGCCTGACCGAGATCCGTGACCGCCCACCATGTTGAACCTACTGGGCCCAAATTTTCATACTCCAATGAATGCCGACGTGGCACTCGGCTACACCATCCCCGTCCCGGCAGCCTTAGATGTCGGCCCTTTGTTTCCTCTATGAAACCCCACCCACGATCACCCCGATGCCTCACTCCATATCCACGCCTAGACGCTACCGGTTAAGTCCAGCATCAGATCCAGCGGGCCCCAATTTTATTTGATTGATCCTCTAGTTCATCAGCCGACCGATCGTATCGCCGTATTTCCGCAGATCACCCTCACGCTACTCAAGATCTAAGAAACCTGTCTAAGCTCATGGTCGCTGAAATTCTCTATAGCTTCCACAGCCTCAATACCCTCAGAGTTGTAACGGATTCTTGTACAATAGGATCGACCGATCGTACCTTCAAAGGGGTCATACCCAACATCCATGTCCTTCCCGACGTCCCCTTCACGCACCTCTTCTTCACGCTATCCACATCGAACGATACCGCTGCCGACACCTTCGCTCTATCGCGGCACCATTTCGGCACGTGTTGCATCCGAGATCTGCAGACAGCCCCCACCAACGGCGTGATTCAATATTCCGCCGTCGCCGCCACGCCTTAACTGGCTTCGTGAGGATTCAATGCGATTTGCCATCCATGTCGATTGGATCTAGAGCTTGAGATCCATACATCGATATCCAGACATACGACCGGCATTTCACTCCGGCGCGCCCGAGCCGGATCGTGACCGTGAAGACCGCATCCCGCCGGCCGGAGACCGCAGGCGTGGGCTTCCTGCCTCCATCGACGGATGGGTCCCGGCGGCCCGAGCAGAGCTTTTTTCAAGCGAGCCCGAGCCGAACCCGAGCCGAGCCCGAGATTTATCAAGCCTAAATTAGCGCCTGCTCGCCATTTAGCCTCACGAGTCGTTCGAGCCGAAGCCGAGCCGAGCCCGACCGAGCCGCAGTAGCTTGACTCGCTAATGCCCTCTAATCAACTCCCCTAAAGTTCACTACACAAAAGCCGGGACATGCTCAAGGCACAAGCTCCTCCTTGGTCGTCATTATTCCAGATGCTGACCCGAGCACTTCGCTCCTTCTAGGAAGCTCCACCTTAGAGCATTGGAAGAGAGAATAGATCCATCGTCATCGTTCCTCTCCCGCCAAAACCCACCCTAAAATATTGGATGACTTGCCATGATCCTCCGCCCCTCGATCACTTGATAGGTCATGATCCCGCAAAATCCAATGATGCCTTGCGTCAAGTGTTCCTCCTCCAACCTCTCGGGCTAGCCTTCTATCATGATTTCATAGCATGTCATCCTCTTTCTACCGATCGCTCAAAACCGTCGGGAAGGTCAGATACGCTACATGTGTTGGGTAAGGCGAAAGCCTAGCGTTGCTAGCTTGTTTCATGTAAAAAATGAAACGAGGGTGCGTCGCTACATTGCCAATGGTGTGTCGTATGTCGTGTGTGTCGTGACATACTCGGAATATGTCGCGATATTAGCTTATGCTTAATGTCTTGTTTTTTTTTTTTGGTCATAACTTTTACATTTTAACTCAGATTTGAATATGTGAGGTGTTGTTATAAAGATTTTTGAATATAGAATGCAATCATAGATGGATTTAAACCATTTGATCTTTCATATGGTACAAAAAAATTTATCTTCCCAATAAAGTGCTATAAGACACTCGATTGACTCTCCTTTTGGAAACATATTGCTAATTTTTTGTCAAATCACTTGCTTTCCATCAAGAGTCATACAAAACTAAGTTTAGAGAAAATGTTATGAGTTTTAGATGAATATGGATATAAAATTGATAATAGTTGTTTCTAATCTCTTACAGAAAAAATAATAGCAAATAACGATTAAAATATTCATATTTTTTTATATTAATATCTCATTTGATAAATAATATTATTTTTAATATCAAATAGTAAATATTTTTTTTAAATATTACTATTAGTAAATACTATATCATAATTAATATACTTATTTTATATATTAAATTATATTCTTTAATTAGTAATAAAATTATGTATCATTAAAATATTATTAATATAAAGATAAAAATAAAAATATATTTATAATAATAACTTTAATTTAAAACACTATTTTCAATTATCTCTTTCCTAATCAACAAAAAGTGTTGTAGAATTGAAATATTTTTTTAAATATCGTATTTTAGATATTATTTTTTAAAATGTATATTATCATTTTAAAATACAGAATCATGGAATTTTCAATGGATTTTCGCATGAAGCTCGATTATGACCTGCAAGTTTGCATTGAGAACAAGAATATATATAAATCATCACCCATGTGCATCCAAATTATAACCGATGATGCTTTTTTTCAACCGCATCGGGCCGAGCGTATCGGGGTCGTCGGGCCGAGAGATGTGACTCGCCGCCGCTAACTGTGCTCGATGTGGCACTCCTCTGCAAAAACAAGAAAGAAGGTGGGTCGGCCGGGGGCTTCGCCTCGTACGCTCCGATGCTCTGCTAGTTCCTCACCGAGAGTAAAAGATAGACTGCTAGAGGGTGAATGCTTTTCGCATACCTTTACCATGCGGCCCGGTATTTATAGTATATGTTATTCCCAATTGAGTAGTATGATTCTTTCCTCATTTGATGGGATATTTTCTCGCTTATCGAATGTTCCGATTTAATAAGGATATCATGAGATAGTTTATCACAGAATTATCCTCCTTCCTTATTGGTGAGACTGATAAGCCGCTTTGTCGAATCATCCTATTTTCCTCTTGCCGATGAGATTTAGTCGAGATTTAGCTGGATTTATGTGATGTCGCTATGTGATTATCCTACTTCCTTATTGGCGTAGATTTAGTTTGACAGGATGTGGGCCTTCCAAATTATCCATGACTGCCTTGGGCGAGCGACTGGCCTTCATGGTCGGGCGCTAGGGGCTTCTTAGGGTTTATCAAGCACTCTTCTTTTTTGGGCTTAGTGAGTGGGCCTGAGCCCATTTTTTCAAACACTATCGCTTGCTCCCCAAATTTCTTTTGTGGCAGAGGCAAGGGCTATAACGTTTCTCGTATAGAATACAATTGCCACGTGTCTGCTCGGGTCTAGCTAGTAGCTTTGTCGCCGCCTTATGTCTTGGTGATAATGATGACTTTTCTGCTTTTGCGCCATTTCTCCCACTTTTCCGCCTTCTACTCTCTCTACGCACACCCTCCCGACCGTCGCCTGTGCCCTCATCCCGGGCTTTTTCTTTGCTCTCAGCGAGTCCTGACTTCCCTTTTCCTTAGTGTCCGAACCTTGTGCAGTCCTTTCTCGCGCCTTCGAGATAGCTTTTCCGCTTTTTTATTCTCGGACCGCGCGCCTTTCTTTCTTGGTGTCTTTTCGAGCAATACAACGAGGTGCTAGGTTAGTTGGCTAAGTTTGTTTTCACTACTCATATCACCATGGTCCAGTCGCTTCTTTTCTCTCGTGTATCGAGGTGACTCTTTCACCGTTGTCTGGCCCGTGATACGCATCCGACCATTCGACCTGAGTTGATCTTCGAGATGCCCTTGCTGGAGCCCCTTTTCTCGAACAAGTGTGCGGGAGAATAGACCGTATTAAGTACCCCAGGATCGGAGTACCTAAGGTCCGGCCGCGGCACGCTCCGCGGATCAAAGAAAGTTCGACCCTTGTATGGAGCCACTTTGCTAGGCGTATAGGCCTCTTTCAGGTCCGTCCGGTCCGTCCCCCGACATTTTGACTTTACGTGGTTCCGCACCTAAGATGCATGCTTTGAAGTGGCTCTCGATAATGGTCTTCGCCTCCGCACTCCTTTATAAAAAGGCACAAAGACTTCAACGTCTGCCTTCTCAACTCGCCCAATTGTCGGGCATTTTGGTTGGCTATTGGTTTTCTTTTAGGACAGCGGGCCCTGTTCCCAAGATAGCCCTGTTCCTTGATCTTTTTAGCGCAAAGGAAACCGCCGAGGGCTTCCTTTATTTTTTCTCCCTTGCTCCGCATCTCTCCGTGGATTTCCGACCTCCCTCTTCCCATAGGCTTTGGGAAGACGCATTCGTTGTAATGGGCCGCACTGGGAATATGACCACTCGACAAGGATGACACCGCATTCAGTTGCCTCGACTACCCCCGAATCTAATGAGTATGGCTTGTTTTTGGTGGTATAGTCTTCTGTGGAGGCCATCGGGTATCTCCGATTCCCGCTTGTTCGCGTGCTTCCTCGCGCTCAACCCGACCACCAAGATAACGCCATAGCGCCAGGGCCGCCGAGTGTTCCCTCGCGCCCCTACGCCGAAAGCAATCAGTCGATATCTGGCCCTCGAGCTCGAGGTCTATCCGCTCTGCTGCTTGAGGCCTTCGCCTCCTTCCACTATGAAAACCCTCCCATCGCTTCCGCCGCCTACCATGGAGAGCTCGCCCGAGTGGAGATGCCGTCGCGGTCCCGTGAGCATGAAATGGAAAACTCTGGACTTCAAGTGAGAAAGACCGTCCGGGCCAGCAAGGTCCAAATTGGGGGCGTCTTCCTCTTTCTACCTACGCTCGAATACCGGGGCAGGTGTTGTCTCCTCCGGCTGAGGTCCCTAAAGCTTTGAGTTTGCAAACCTGCTCTGGCTCTGCTGCAAAGGCAAAGCTCTCGGGAAGTGGCCGCGAGCGCCTGAGGTCATGCCCATCGCTGGGAACCCCCCCCTCCCCTCTCCTTGGGTGTTAAGTCACCTTCCTCGAGGGATGAAGAGTTGAAGAGGAAGGGCTCCTAGATTGACGGAGATGGCGACTCCTTGCTCCTCAATGTCGAAGCATAAAGGCAGCCTTCAATCTCTTAAAGATTCACTCAAGAGGCTCATGCCACGCCCGTTGAGAAAGCTTTCTTGGCTCTATCCCCTCCAGGGTCGCCTGTAGTTCCCATATCTGGTTGCGGTCTCGATTTCTACATGAGTCGGGTGTTAATCTTACGTAGGCACCGATCTCTGCCGATGTGGGTAGGTGGCTACTCATTTGAAGAGTTTGGCCGAAAAGGCCAGTCTAAATGAAGGCCATGCCAAAGCCGCCCGAGTTTACAAGGCGAGGTGGCTTCTAACTTTGAGTGGCTAAGTCATAGGACCGGTGCAAGAGTATGACCGAGGAGGCTATGAGTTTAAGTCCGATGAAGATACCACGCCGGAGCGCTCTTGGGCCGAGGGTGAAGATGAGGCCAGAAACGTTTTGAGGGCGGCCAAGTCGAGCCTGCGAGGTTCGACAGCCGCGAGCCGTACAAATGACTTGGCTTCGAGGCCAAGGATCGGAGTCGCAGCCCGCCCAGCCCGAGCGCCCGCATGGTCAGGATGAGTCGACGCCCCAAAGCGAGCCGCGAGGATCTCAAGAAGAGCGCGCGGTGGCTAGAGACGAGCCGCTACGATAAGACAAGGAGCCGCTTAAACGGAAGCTCGCCGCGAGGCTTTCGAAGGCAAGCTCCGCGAACGCCGACCGGTGAGCACGGGTCGCGTAGACCTCATCAACAAGTAACTCGCCGCTAGAGGACGCAGGCCTGTACTCAATGGGCTTCTAGGCTTCGCTCTTTAGAGGAAGGTCAAGCACGTCTACCTAGGCCTGGCCTTCACTCTCGACCTTCCTAAATGACGAGAGGAGGCGTAAGAATCCTCCTGCACCATTCTCGGGAGGATCAGAGATACTCCGCCGAGGCCCACTCCCCTTCTTCGCCCTCTGCTCCTTCCTCTAATGTTTGATCTCCCGCACATCTTACTAAGTAGTTGTTTTTTGTTTTTTTTTTTGCCGTGTCACACTCCCGATTCTTGGCCCAACCCGACATGATCCGAACCGCCCGAGGGGCGCGAGACCGAACCGGGACTTCTTTACCTGATTTTTCAAAGCCGATTCTGTACCTGCGGGTATGGCCCACATCTTACAACGGAATCAAAATACATAAGATATCAAAGAACTACCACCGGCGGTGTCCATCAAAATCTATACACATTTATCGAAGTCCCATTTACAAATACAAAACTGCATTTTTACATTTACAAATCGTATATGATTTAAACCTACACAGAGTGAACCCTTACAAGTGTCAGCTCAACCGATGTGGATGTTTTCGCACGCCTTCTCCCCGCACTCACACGGATTAAAACCCGCGCTGCTTACGCTAAGGGGGAAACATATCTTATAACTTATACCGATACATGATAAACATATAACGTAAAAATCGTGATATCAAAATCTTTCATGAATTCATATAATCCAAATGTATAAATGTGTCGATCATCCAAGAGCAAACTTACACATAATTCTGGCCTACTTGTACTCTTGTGACTTTTAATTGTAATTCTACATCTCTCATAGAGTATAGAGTCTATGTGCACAGAGATACCAGATATATAGTCGTAGCTGAGCGAATTCTTTTTATTCAAATTTGCATGGTTTATGTTCCATGGCTTTATTATACAATCGGAACATATACTTATGCGAAGATACCCGTAGGTACTACAGAGATTAATCAGATACAGAAGTACCCATAGGTACTACCGAAATTAATCAGATACAGAAGTACCCGTAGGTACTACAGAAATTAATCAAATGCAGAAGTACCCGTAGGTACTACAGGACTTATACAAAGATACTTTGTATCTTATACTTGTACTACAGAGCATATCATTGTCTTACGGATCTTATACTGGTATTACGGAGCTTATTCTTGTCTTACGGATCCTATACTTGTCTTACGGATCTTATACTTGTTTTACGGAACTTATTCTTGTCTCATCTTTTATACTTATTCTGCATTTCGTATGTCAGACAGCTTATACATGTACTTATACTTATCTCAAGCTTATACTTATTTCTATCTCCCGTAGGAGTTACAGAACTTATGCTTATAAAGAGGTACATAAACACGTATGGGTACTTATATCTATCTCAGATCTCCCGTAGGAGTTTACAGAACTTATACTTATACTACGGAGTTTACACTTGTTTCTGAGGTACCGCAGGTATCACGTAGACATTTTAACGTATACCGCATTGTGGAACTTATTCTTATACGGAAGTACTTGTAAGTACTACAAAACTATATTGGTACTAGATCTTATACTTGTACTAATGGCACATCCCGGTTCATGAACTTATAC
Source organism: Tetrastigma voinierianum (assembly GCA_016808115.1). Lineage (NCBI taxonomy): Eukaryota > Viridiplantae > Streptophyta > Magnoliopsida > Vitales > Vitaceae > Tetrastigma > Tetrastigma voinierianum. Next base: position 132,020 of record JAEQBH010005861.1, on the reverse strand, counting down.
TTGTATTATCAACTTATTCTCAGATTTCAGATCTTATTCTTTGTACGAAGGTAAATTGCAGTACGATAAGTCGTAATCGCATCAGAATCATATCACATACAAGGTCGATCAGGACTTATACGTATACCCGACATTAGTCCTTCATAGGCAATGCATCACATCAAATACATATACCTGTGTTTATACAAATTCAAAATATATCCCAAAACAAACGTAGTCATTTGCTCATATAAGAGTCATCTTTAGACTTATACAATTCTTATGCTTATAATGCACTTATGCTTATTCGGATCTCCCATAGGAGTTTCGCAGCTATTCGTGATACAAGCAATTCAGTACTCACGTATTCATTATACGGAAGTACCTCGAGGTACCACCGGATTTCATCCTTATATTACGTAACTTATACTTATTTTACTGGAGCACGAGCACCCGTAAGTACTACGTAACTTATACTTATTTTATCGGGAGCACGAGTACCGTGGGTACTACAGAACTTTAAACTTATTTTATCGACACGGGAGTACCCGTAACAATGACTTATACTGACTTAATGATAATGAGTACCCGTAGGTACTACAGAACTTATACTTATTTTACCAATACGGGAGTACCCGTGGGTACTACAGAACTCATACTTATTTTACTGATACGGGAGTACCCGTGGGTACTATAGAGATTAATCAGATACAGGAGTACCCGTAGGTACTGCAAAATAGATACAGAGGTACATTCAGATCTTTACTCTTATTCTTTATTCAGTGTCTTATCATATGTCCGTATGACTACCTAGACCAATCATAAGAAATGAGTAGACGCAGCATACAAGTACCTTGGTTAGTACAATACAAGATTGAGGTGCTTTAGCACCAGATGTATGCCCGCTTCACGCAACAGGAGTGTCGTAGCACCAGCATGAGTGTCGGAGCACCGATCAGACGTAACCCCCGCACAAGAACAGGAGTGTCGAGCACTGCCAGGAGTGCCGGCACCAACAGAGTGCCGGCACCATCGAGGCCGGCACCATCGTGGAGGCCGGGTTAACCAATGTGACGCCCACTCATTCATTTTTCGGTCCTAGGTATTCATATGATCATATGTCTTTCAGAACTAATCACCTATCTTTATTACCTTCTGTGTTCATGACATATTGCTTTTCATGTTCATGTTCATGTTTCAATTCATTTTCATATTTCATATACTTATACGTGAACATACCCACACATCGCTCATGTATTCTTTTTGTCCCTCGATGGTATCTACTTTCTTAGAAATTGGAATCATTCCAATTGAATCATTCGAACGGTAAAGTTATGGCATTTTCATGCCAAACTAGTCGGTTTACCCTGACATACTAGGAACAAAGCTTTGAATTTCTTTTTTCAGGAGGCTTAACTTCATACCTGACCCTGTCTTTTTGTATTCATTTGAAGCTATAAAAGTATGGCTCTCCTCCAACTGAATCACCCCAAATCGAGCACGTAAAACTCAAGTTTCGTCCGAAACAACAGACTAAGCACTATGTTCAAAATCCCAACCGTAATTTGGCTTGAACATACCACTTTGAGTAATTTTTTGGGCCACTAGAGTCGGAATTAGAAGGTATCTATTACGTTTGGTTTTCCTTGAAGTCTATTTTAACCAGCAACTTGAATCAATACTCAAACTGATCGTAAATGAGAAAGTTATATCGTACCTTCACATAACAGGAATGATCGTAATAGAAAAACAGAACGTTACCCGTACTGGGTACAAATACTGAATTTTGCCCCGCATCGTGGGCTCCATTTTCCATATGTTGATATCCAAATCAACCTACATTACTCCATATACACATCAAAACCACTCCAAATTCATCTTGAAATGGTGGTTTAGAACTCATTCATCTTATAACCTCTATTTCCTTTCCTCAAATCATCTTCATCACATATGTGTTTCTTCAAAACCTTTCATGAATACTCCCAAACAACTCTAATATGGGCTACAACCCATACACAAAACTAAGACAAAGATTTGTTAGGATTACTCGTAAACCTCCCACCTCAATTACTTGAACTTAAACCATGAATCCAACCTCAAAGTGGGTGATTCCATACTGATCCTACAAGAATTTATTCTAGTGGTTAGGCTCTCAACCCATAACCTAAAAATAATATCTATACAAGAAATCCATGATCCATACAATTCCATGAAAATCCATATGATCCATACTAGAATCCATGCTCAAGGTTAGTTTCCTATACCTTTTGCTTGGCTTCTTCTCCTCTTCCTCTTCCTCTTCCTCTTCTTCTTTCTTCTCCTTTCTCTCTCTTCTCTCTCTCTCTCTCTACTGCTTTTGTTCTTTTTCGCTTTGGAGACCAAATTTTGGTCTTAAATCCCCATCTTCCTTAGCCATGTTTACATTCTCAAAACCCATTTCTGGGTTAAGTTTTTATTTGCTTTTTTCGTCCTCTAACTTTTGATCATTAGTATTCCAATTTCCCTTATTTCATTTTTTGGCCTCAATCTTGTTAACTTATGACTTTTAGTTCTTGGACAACAAATTACACTTTTGTCCTTATAACTATAAAATTTCTGTCTTCAAGCTTCCATGTTTCGCATTTAACTCACGAAACATTCAAATTACGCTGACAAAATACCCTAAACATGTCGAAAACTGTTATGGTATATTTTTGGTGTTACAGGTCGTTTGGGACCAGACATATGTAACCTTCTTAAATGAATATTCATTTTTTATTTCACCGCTTTCGCCTCTACTTGTGCACTTCGAGTTGTTCTGCATGAACCGAATCAACTTTCGAAATAGCTCTGAGCTTCGGAAGTAAATGAGCTCTTCAAACTCCAGCCAGCTGGGCTCGTGGCCGATGCCTGCCGAACTAACTCCCTGGCCGCTGCGGGTTCGAGCTGAGTAGTTGAGTTCTTCAACCAGCCGCCGGGCTTCGCGCCGAGGCCCATGTCAATAAAATTGATTAACCGAATCTCGGGCCGTACGGCCCGAGAGTGGGCCGAGCCTGCAACCGAAAGGTTGGCTATCGGTGCTGAGGCTTTACGGCCGGGCAGCCTGAGCCGAACCGACTTAGGGCCGCATGGCCTCGAGCAGAGTAGCCGAGCTCACAAACCGGGCTACGGCCCCGGCGCCGGTTCGCTGGTCGAATAGCCTGAGCCGAACCGACTCTCGCCGCATGGCCTGGTGGAGTAGTTGAGCTCGCTAAACTGAAGCCGCTGGGCTTTAGGGCGCCGGGCCTTAGGGGCCGACACTGATTCGAACCGACTTCGGTCAGACGGCCCGAGCAGAGTACGAGCTCATCAAACTAAGCTACTGGGCTCCGGGCGCCGAGGCCCACGCCAAATAAATGAAATGAACTGACTCAGGGTCGCACGGGCCCGAGAGTAATTGGAGCTCATCAAACCGAGCCACCGGGCCCCGGCGCCGAGACCCATCGCCGAATAAATGAAGCAACCGACTCGGGTTGTACGCCTGGCAGAGTAGTCGAAGCTCGCCAACCGAGTCACGGGCTCATGGCGCCGAGGCCCACGGGCCGAATAGCCCGAGCCGAACCGACTCCCAGCCGCATGGCCCGAAGGTAGTCGAGCTCATCAAACCGAGTTACTACAAATTCCCGCGCCGAGGCCTCGTGGGCCAACAACCAGCTCGAACCGACCCTGGCCGTGACGGCTCAGGTGGAGAAGGTTGAGCTCGGGCCAACCGAGCCGATGGGCTCCTAAGAGCCGAGGCCCATGGGCTGAATAACAAATGAGGCCAACCGACTCTCGGGCCGCATGGCCCGAGCAGTGCCGAGCTCACAAACCGAGTCGGGCTCTAGCGCCGAGGCCTTACGAGCCTAATATCCCCGAGTTGAACTAACTCTTAGCTGCATGGCCTCGAGTGCAGAAGCCGAGCTCAAACGGCTACTATGATCCTAGCGCCGAGGCTCCATACAGTAGCACTGGCAAATTCAAATTTTTCTCAACAAGTGGCAAAATTGTAATTTCAGAAAATTGAATATTATCTGTATCCTGGATGACGAAACCGATTTCATCATGAATCGTCTCAACAAATCTAGCTAATGGTGTTTGACTTGGTCGAATTCCGTACGCTTGAATTTGGACGTTTCACATCATAGATCGGTGTCGAACGATTACGCGACAAAAGTCACATATAACACGTGACTCACGTTACACAAGTCAGACAGCAGGCAGGATTTATTGAACGACGTCGAGATAAATAGCTAAATGTCAAAATTGTAAGAAGCGACATATACTGCCATTCTCAGAATCGTTAAACGATAATGTGACAAAAGGAATAGCGCTGCCTCCTTTATTCAAAAGACCAAGAGACAAAAACATGGGGATGCAGTGGAGATGCAGATTTGGTTTTTAGAGTGAGAGAGAGAGAGACTTCTCTCTAGGTTTCTAAGCTTATCCACGTCTGAATTGCCGAGACAAGAAGGAAAGTCGCTCTACGCAACAGGCCTGTTGTTCCGATTTTAGGAGTTTCGACAAACCCGTGGAGGTGTGGGATTTCATCCTACTTGGTTTATTTTCGCTAGCGCTTGATAGATGATTTCGTGTTTGAGGCTCAATGGTTTGACGTCCCAAAACTTTGGACCGAATTGTTGACATTATTTGAGCTCATTCGGGGCAAATCTCGCAAGATCTACTCTGACCTGCTTTGGGTCCGCTAGTGTACAATTTTGTGCTATAAATTATGCTTTGATGGGATAAGGTCGAAATGGCCATGAATCTCGGTTTCATGAAGTGGAATCAATGTTGATAGTGGTCAGAACAATATGAATAGTAACCCGAGGGTTTTACTGTTCACATGAATAGCATACTCAATTAATTTGTGTGAAAATGTTTGGTCGAGTAATTCAAATCGACTGCTTCAGGTTTGTTAATTGAATTTCATGTGAGCTAATTCGTGTAATTGATGTGAATGTGCATAACATGTTTGTGTGATTAAATTCATGTAAATGTATACTCATGTTATATATATTTGCATGTGTTATATAAATTGTATTGGAATTAGCATCATGCATTCCATATGCACTGGGGCACCAAAGAATAAAGAGTGAGCAATGCAGGTTTCGAGAGAATTGCTTCTATGTCGACTAATAATAATAATTATCTGAAAGTGTGTCCATTTAATATCGGTGGTAGTCCATATAAGATATCAATCGCTTCTGAGTCACTTCATCTGATATACATCGGAGGGTTATCCACTAAATAGATTATCGGAGTCGGTCCGCTACTTATATCGGAGGGTTGTCCACAATTAAAAACAAATACCTTTGTTTTGAAAATAATGTTTCTCATACATGGCTTAGGCAAGTGTGAGGAGCCTGGGTGAGGACTCCTGACATGGGTTGGTCATTTGCACATCTGCTGTGATCACGATTGCTTGAATGTGTGTTTACATAGGATCATTGCATATGCACTTGTGGGGGAGTAACCCATTTGTGTGTGGTGATTCCACTACTGGCATTAAATACCGTCGAGGGAATTATATTATTTCAGTACGTGGAGCACGAGGCACAACTCATCTTAGAGGCCGATTTATAAGAAAGCCTAATGACTTTGATAGTTACATGTGCGATATAAAATAGAATTTGTATTTTAATATGTTTGTATAAGAGTAATTTCTTAACTCTCAAATCCATGATATATATATTTGGTTGGGATATGATTATCAGAGTATTGATGCAGGGCCCAAGAGGCCTTTTACTCATTTTAATCAGAGATGGACCCGTGTGTGGCCATTGAACTGCTTGAGACAAAGTTTTTTGTATTCGGGTAGAGCTCGCACAAAGGAGGCACTCGCCTGATTCGTGAGAGGTGTCGGGTTACCCGACATTCACGAGTATTCCGCGGGTTGATGGGTTGTCAACGGACACCCCTGAATGGGGCCACAGCTCTGGTATCGAGCCAGACACACCTAGGGCTCGAGGGACGGGGCTTAGCCATAGTCTTATAAGAACATCACCACTAGATGTGGCCTGAAGGTTAGGCTTGGGCATGAGATTTAGAAATCACGATAAAACTGGTGACACCGCATGCATGTGTTCGGGTGTTTCAGGTGATTTGATAAATTGCTGTGTGAAAATATGCATAACATGAATTATGTGTTGTGATTGTTTGAAAAGTTAGTGATTAGCACATAAGAAAAATATGATGTTGGAAATTTTAGGAGTTTTTACAAGGTGTGAAAACCGAACAAAGAGAGTTAAATAAAATAAATTTGAATAAATTTATTCGGGGTTATGGGAAAATGAAAAATAAAGAAAATAAATTTTATAAATTTATTTGGTTTAGAGGTGAAGAAGATACTTTCTAAGGTTTTACACCTGTAAAACTGAAATTGGAATAAAATAAATTTTTATAAATTTATTTGAGTATTCTGGAAAATGAAAAAAAAAAATAGTTATATATATTTTTTAGTGTTTTCTAGTAGTTGGAAGAAAATAATACAATAATGAAAACTAAAAAAATGGTGTTGGACTCCATTCAGCTACTCAATCAGACAGGGATAGAAAATCAGACAAACCCGGGTAGCTGGACGGCTCAGACAAAGGAAAAAAATTGTATTGCAAGTTAGCTAAGAAGGGACTTTGGGCTGCTGAAGAAATTGTATTGCAATACAGTTTAGGGTATTGTGACTAAGAGGAGCAGCGCCGCGCCATGCTGGGCGCCGGGCGCTGGCGCCGCCGCGGCGCCGAGTTTGGCGCGGGCGCTGGCAGCGCTGCGGGCACGGCGAAGGGAAGGCGGCTGGGCCGGGCAACACGCCGGTACCGGGCTACGACACGGCCGGGCCCTACCACGACACGCCCCCGTCGCCACGACACGCGCCATGCACGCATAGCCCGGGCACGCCAGGCGCGCAGGGGCCGAAGCCGCGGGTCGCGCACATGGTACTTAGCCGGGCCACTCAAGACGTTCCTCGAGTCACTTGATAACTGTCATGAACATCACATCACAAAATTTTCGAATTTTTTTTTAATTAAATATAATAAAATCAAATCAAATCAAATTAAATCAACAGACAAAATTTGAAAAATGAAATTTTCAAAATAAAATTTTTGTGGATAAAAATGATTTTAACATGAATTAATTGTCTCGCACGTATTTAACATGTGGACATAGAATACTAACCGTATATTCGAGTATGAATAGTGTCCTCTGGTCGTGTTTATGCTCTTTAGATACTGTGTATTGCATTTAACTTGCCATTTAAACTGTGTAGATGGCTACTCGAGACGATGACGTAGAGGGCGTCCACAAGGTACTTGTCGCACCACGGTGATTCACCGCCCACCGCATTTGGATCAATAGCCTCGATGAGGTCAGAGGGTATTGCATGGCAACTATAGCAATGTCGGTATAAGAGAAGTTAGGAGGTCCTAGTAACCTCCAAAGGTTTAGGGCACATCATCCCTCCTACATCTGGGCTGTGGAAAGGGGGAGATCCATGGTGATGCATCATTGGTTCATGCAAGATCGAGAAGGTGTTAGTGGCCATGGAGATTACCTCCGACGTGACTGATCAGTTAGCTACGTTTCTGGGCCTAGAGGGTGAGGCCTGCATGGTGGAATAAAAGACCCTAGAGACCCAGAGGCTAGTAACATGGAAGAGTTTCGTGAGTCAAGCCTACGGGTAAGTACTTTCCGACAGCGCAGGCGGCTGCAAGGCTCGGGAGTTCTGGGGAGTCAAGCAAGGGGTGATGACGATGATGATTACGTGGCTAGGTTCATAGAGCTCAGCCCGATTTGTCGATGATCATGGCTACTCACGCCAAGGTTAGAGGTTTGAGAATGGATCGAACCATCTGCCAGGATCGTAGACTGCCATGTGTAGATACGGACTCCATGGTCAGATACCGACTATATGTAGAGAGATGAGGATGCTCTGAGCACTGGGGGGATGCGAGTGTTAGTAGTGCAGAAGGAGAGAGCTTCACTTCTTCCGGCTCAAGAAAGAGGCGTAGAGCTTCTAGTTCCGAGGTTCCAGAGTAGCGGGCCATCCCGCCGGACATACGAGAGGTCAGTTTAGTCAGCAGGCATATGGTGTGCTACCATCGGGTTTGCACTGACACATGAGATCAGCTTCTAGAGACAGGGATCTCTGTGGCTTTGGGACAAAGATGAAACTGCAAAAAAAAAAAAAAAAAAAAAAAGTTAGCTGCAGATGGGGGAGAGGATAAAGACGTTCCTCCACAAGACGGCATTGTGCCGTAGGAGCTGGGCCTCGCTCAAGGAGCTACACGGCACCTCCCATTTCGCCACAGCAGGCTCGAGAGGCCAAAGCATGGGTGGGAGGCAAAGGATGAGGTCCATAGGCGTGGACGTCGGGGGTCTGGGGGCTTGTTTACGCCATCACACCGCCAGCCGAGTCACTGATCGCCCGGGGCTATATAGGGTACTTGCATTCTGCCTACGAGCAAGAGTGTTATTTGATTCTAGTGCTTCGCATTCATTCATGGGCCGCATCGGCCAGATAGAGTCAGCTTAGAGGTTAAGACCCTTTGAGGAACTCAGAGTGTGAGTTCACCCCTGGGATTTGGGTGGCGAGAATACTGGATGATAGTAACGTGGTCAGGAGTTAGAAGATCCTGACTCCGGCTCACGCGGGACTCTGAGGACGCTGGACATGTCAGTCTCTACGTCATCCTCGATGGATCGGCCGACACCATAGTGGTCAAAGCATCGATTGTGAGCTTAGAGGGTTACCGCCACACAATGTGACTCGCATCGGTATTTCGTGGGAACAAGATGACATGTCGCCCCAGACAAGATACTCAGTCCAGTGTCAAGGGACGCTAACTGGTCGCTACTTGCAGCCCCACCCCAGATTCTTTAGGAGAGACTGGGGACTTAGATCTACCTCGAGGAGTGTGCGGAAGTTAAAAGGATGTTTTCCAGACGTGCCATTCGACCGCTCACGAGGGTCAGAGACTTCGGTATCAAGTTACACCTCGAAGCTTCACCCATTCTATGACTCCGCACAGATGGCACCAGCTGAGTCACAGAACTCAAAGTCCGCCACAGCGCCATCGATAGTGTTCATTGGGATCGGAAGACTTCACCACAGGCCCTGGGCTCTATTTGCGAAGAAGAAGGATAAGCACCCTTCGAATACTGGATTACGTATTAATCAACGGTTAATGTATCAAGAATCGGCACCCATTACCGGTGAATTTACGACTGTTGACCACAGAGGAGCGCCGAGTCTACTTCCTGCGCAAAGGATAAACTCTCACATCGGTTACCATCGCCTCGAGGGTTAGAGATAGATATCCCTAAGACAACGTTTCAGACGCGCATGGCACTTGAAGCCACTGGGTGATGCCTCGATCGACGACGACCAAGAAGATTCATGGATCTCATGCATAGGGTGTTCCAACCCTATCTAGATCAATATCGAGTCTTCGTGGATGACATTTTCGATCTACCCTACCGAAAGGGAGCATGAGTATCACTGAGGATCGTGTTACGCTTGCCGAGAGACCATCGCCTGTACGCCAAGTTCAAGAAAAGTAGTTTTGGCTTATCGAGATGATATTGGAACACGTGGTGTCGCATCGAGTGCCGGGCCGACCCGCAGAAGGTCGAGGCCGTGATGAGTCGAGAAACCTGGCCGGCCTTCGAGACACGTATTTCTAGGATTACCGGTATTGCCAGGAGATTCATTGAGGATTCTCCCGGATAGCAACACCTATGACAAGGTTAACTAAGGAGGTCAAGTTTGATTGATGACCGGATGCGAGGAGGCATTCCAGAGTCAAGAGAGACTTACTAGCCTCCTATTCTCGATAAATTCCTGACAAGGACATGGTAAGACATAAATAGACATTCGATGCTCGAGGGCCTGATCACAAATGATGCGCCTAGGAGGGTATAGTAGCTTATGGTTCCCGTAGTTGAAGAATCATGAGTGCACTACTCCCACACACGACATGAATCGGGAGGTCGTGAGTATTCGCCTCAAGACTACGCCACTACTTATGCATGGCGCGAGGAGTTCGAGGTGTACCTGCACGACGAAAGTCCTAAGTATATTTTCACGCAGTCGGACTCAACATGAGGCAACGCAAATGGATGGAGTTCCTGGGAGGATTATGATCACTTCGCATCACCATCCCCGTAAGGCAATACGGCCGAGGCGCCAAATGAAAGTCACGGGGAGTATTGGCTAGTATAACTTCCCGAGAGTGGAGGATGCTCGAGACTGTGGGACAGTTTGGATTACGAGTGGCTAACCGGGCATAAGTGCGTTAGGGAGTTTAGTGGCTACACCATCTGCGTTGGCTTGAGTGATTGAGTCCTAGTGGCGGGACGCAAAAATATAGTGTCCATCGGAATGGGGTGCCGGTCGGTACACACCAAGTGAAATTTGGACCGTCCACTCGGATGGTAGTCTTCGGTATAGAACCCAGTTGACCGATTTGAGAGAGGAGATTCTCGAGGGTTTCAACTGGCTCCGATTTGCGTGCATCCGGTGTACGGATGTACTAGGATCTTAGATGCGGTACTGCGGAGAGGAATAAAGAGACACGTAGGGGACTTTGTGCGACGATGTCTCACGTGTCGGCGAGGTTAAGGGCGGAGCACCGGAAGCCCGGCGGGGCTCGCCGGCGTTTGGAGGTGGCTGAGTGGAAGTGGGAGCACATCACGATGGATTTTGTGACCCACTTACCACGGACACCGCAGAGACATGATGTGGTATGGGTGATAGTGGACCGGCTCACGAAGTCGGCACATTTTCTAGCCTTGCGGATGACCTTCACATTGCAGAGATTTTGTCGGTTATACATTCGAGAGATAGTCCGGCTACATGGAGTACCAGTGTCCATAGTGTCGGATAGGGACCCGAGGTTTACGACGCACTTTTGGAAGAGTTTCCAAAAGGCTATGGGCACACGGCTGACCATGAATATAGCTTTCCACCTCAGACGGATGGTCGGTCTGGGAACTATCTACGGGTGTTAGAGGGGCATCTTTGAGCATGCATCTGGATCATCGGGGGTAGTTGGGAAGGCACTTGCCTTTAGTGGAATTCGCCTACAACAACGAGTTATCGGGCGAGCCTCTGAGGATGGCACCGTATGGGAGGCATTGTATGGGAGGCCATGCGAGTCACCGATTATGTTGGATCGAGGTGGGAGAAAGCTCCGTCATTGGTCGATACGATTAGAGACACCTCTGAGAAGGGAGTGAAAGCAGATCACGAGCCAGCGTCTTCCTCACGGCTCGGAATGGCCCGAGGAAGAGCTATCGCGTGTTCAGCGTCGACCAGCAGAGTTCGAAGGGTTGGTGATCACGTTTTCTTGAAGGTGATGCCTAAGGATGAGTGGTCGGGTTCGTGAAGCGCGGGAAAATTTATCGCCCAGGGTTTGTGGGCCTTCGAGATGCTCGAAGGGTGAGCCTTGTGGGGAGTACCGGTTGGCGTTCTGGACCAGCATGTCAGGTGTCCACGAGGTATTTCACATCTCCATGCTCCGGAAGTATACTCCATATCCATCTCATGTGGTGGATTGGGGACATATTGAGGTTGACACTGATGGGACCTTTGAGGAGGGACTAGTGTGCATTTTGGATAGCCGTGATCAGGTTTTGCGACGTAAGACCGTGAGGCTAGTGAGGGTGCTATGGTGGCACTATGGCGTGGAGGAGTCAACGTGGGAGCGCGAGGACACGATGCGGGCCACCTATCCCTTCTTGTTTAGGGATGAAGGTACGTGGTTTAGTCGTTTAAGATTTAAATGACGAGTTTACATGCATGGTAGTGTGCACATTACATATGCATGTGAGTGGTTGTGATTGTCCAGAATTTCGGGACGAAATTCCTTTTAAGGAGGGGAGAATGTAAGACCCGAGAAAAATCCAATTTTCTCAACAAGGGCAAAATCGTAATTTTTGTAAAAATTCGAAATTTATTCTCTAGATCTCGGATGACGAAACGGATTTCACCGTTGGAATTGTCTCGCGAAATCTAGCTAACACGTCAAATTTCGTCGAATTCCGAGACAGTCAAAATTTGCACGTTTTTTGAGGCATCGCGTATTGGGTGTCGTAAAACGACTTTTGATGTGATAAAAGTCACATATAACATGTGCTCATGTTACACAAGTTGCATGAGTAGAGAGATGATGGAAATGGACGGCCGAGGTAGTGCCAAATGTCAAAAATCTAGAAGAAATGACATAGATGTCATTTTGTAAATTGTTAAATGATAATAGGACAAAAAGGAATAGTGTCGTCTCCTTTATTCAAAAGACCAAGAGACAAAAGACGCGTGGGGGATCACGGTGGAGATCTGATTTGGTTTAAAGTGAGAGAGGGCTTCTCTCTGAGTTTAGAAATTTATCGGCCAGATTTAGATTCGATGCGGACAGAAGGAAAGTCGTTTTACTCGGCAAGGCCTACGAGTGGGTTTCTGTTTTAGGGAGTTTCGACAAACTCCATGAGGTAGGGGATTTATCCTACTTGGTTTATTTTCGATTTAAGTGTTTTGATAGATGATTTGGGTGGTTTGAGGCCTTTAATGGTCGTTTGATCGGTCCCAAAACTTGGGACCGAATTGTTGGAAATTATTTGAGCTCATTTGGGCGTCAGTGGAGTCCTGCGAGATTTGTTTTGAAATTGCTTAGTGTACAATTTGTGCTATAAATTATGCTTTGATGTGGATAAGGCCGGAAATGGCCATGAATTTCGGGTTTCACGAAGTGGAATCGATGTTGGATAGTGGTAGTGACGGTAACTTGAGGTTTCTTGTTCACATGAATAGTAACTGCAATTAATTTTGTGAAAATGTGTTTAATTGAGTAATTCAAATCGGAATTGCTCGTGTTTGTTAATTAGTATGAGCTAATTTTTGGTGTATTGATGGTGTAATTGATGGTGAATCGCATAACATGTTTGTGTGATTAAAATTATGTAAATGTATATCATGTTATAGATGTTGCATGTGTTATATAAGTGTATTGGAATTGGCATCATCAATTCCATATCTTGTTGGGGCACCACAAACGATAGGAATTGAGTGCATGAGGTGGTTTCTTCGAAATTGTTGGAGGGTTGACTAGCTAAAAATAATTATCGGGTGTGTCCATTCTGATATCGGAGGGTAGTCCATATAAGATATCAATCGTCGGAGTCGGCCAGGTGTTATATCGGAGGGTTATCACTAAATAGATTATCGGTCGGTCCTTTCTACTTATATCGGAGGGTTGTCACAATTAAAAACAAATATCTTTGTTTTGAAAGTAATGTTTCTCATACATGGCTTAGAGCGGGGGTGTGAGGTGGTGAGGACTCGGGACATGGGTTAGTCATTTAGACATTAGAGTAGGATCACGTATTTGCGAATGTGTGTTTACATAGGATCATTGCATATGCACTTGGGTGGGGGTAACCACATTTGGGGTGTTTCCCTTGCCTAGTACGTGTAGCTCACCTTGTCGAGGAATTATATTATTTGGTCTGGGGGGAGCGCATGGCGTGACTCATCTTAAGTAGATTTAGAAGAAATGAAATGTGGCATTGATAGTTATTATGTATGACATGTATTAGAATTTCGATTTTTAATATATGTTTGTATAAGTAATTTCTTAACTCTTGAACCATGATATATATATTTGGTTGGGATATGAGGTGTGGCTAGTATTGATGCGAGGGGCCCGAGGCCATTTTACTCATTTGTTGTAGATAGACCTGTGTGGCCATATATTGAATGTTTGGGACAGTTTTTGTATTTGGGTAGAGCTCCCGTACAAGGAGACTACGGAATTACCGTGAAGGTGTCGGGTTACAGGCATTCCACAGTATTCAGCGAGTTGACGGGTTGTCAACGAACACCGGGAATGGGCGTCCACATTGTAAAAATTTGAATAACTGAAAATTTGGGCGACTCTCGGTGTTTGCATGGCTTGGGTAAGTAGTTGGGCTGATTCGTGTTGTTGAATCTGGCGGCGAGGCCTTACGGAATTTGAATAGCTGAGTTGAGCCCGAGCTCTTAGGCTGCATGGCACGGCGAGGTAGTTAGGCTCGTCAAGCTAAGCTACCTAGGCTCTGACGGCCCGAGGCCTTGTGGGTTTAGATAACTGAGTTGGATTGACTCAGATTTGCAGCTGGGTGGAGTAGTTGAACTTGTCAGCGAAATTTGTTGGGCTCTGATGTTTGAGCCTTGTGAAATTTGAATAACTGAGCTGGGTGTCAGCAAGGAATTTGCATGGCTTGAGTAGAGTAGTTAGACTCGTCAAAGCGAAATTTCTTGGGCTCTGGCTGGCAGGAGCCTTCTGGTGAAGAGCTCTACAATGGCCGTTGGGGCTTTGTAGGCGTAGGGCTATACAGTGAAGAGCTCTAAAATGAGCCGTTACGTGCAGCCGTTTGACTTTCAATTCTTAGAAAGATGCAAGTATCTTTAATGCTGGTTCATGGAGAATCGGAAACGATTGCGCAAGTTTCTGAGTGCCTTAGCCTTCTTATAAATGACGACTCCGTTGTTATGGAGCCCATACTTGAATGTACGTCGCTACGTGTGCGGCTTGAATGCGTATGAAATGAAGCGTCGAGCTTGAGTCGTCTTCGCGGGGGATCTGCACAGGGATTACGAGTTGGAGTTTCGTTGGGCCTCTGCCTGTAGGAGTTGTGTTTTTCCCTAGTCTCCCCTTTATGGGAGTTGTGTTATCCCCTAGCTTCGTGCTAGGGGATGTGTCTAGAGAGGGCGGTACATTTCTTGTATCGCTTTATTTTCTCCTCTCCTTTCTCTTCCTCTTCTTTCTTCTCCTTCTCCTTCTCTTTCATTCTCTCTTCTTTTCTTTCTCCTTTTCTTCCTCATCTCATTCTCCCTTTTTCCTTTCCTTTCGCCTTTCTCTTCCTCTCTTTCTGACGCACAAACTCTTTCCTTCCCTTTTTTCTTCTTCTCCTCTTTTCCATCTCGTTTCCCTTTACTATTTCTTTCTTGAGGGTTTTTTTTTTTTGAGGGAACTGTTTGTACTGTTTGTTTCCGAGATGTAAGGAATGACACTACTAATTGTAATCAATTGTACCTTTATTATAATAAAGAGATGTTTTATTTTTTGAATCTTGAATTTTGCGCATTCTGATGTATGTAACCTCCTTGTACATTCCAGTGTCGTCGGATAATCAATAAACACACACAGTTCGTCGTCGATAATACTTTATTTAAGATTACAATGGGAGGCCTATTGATAAAAGCAGTTTAAGGTGCTCAACATTCAAGTATGGTAGAATTTTTTCCCTCTTTCGATGCGGGCTCGTAATTGCCAGGTCTGATTACACGAGTCACGATATAGGGGCCTTCCCAGCTGGGTCCTAGTTTTCCATGCGCTGGATTCTTCCTCGCTGGTAGGAGCTTCTTTAAGACTAGGTCTCCAGGCTTGTAACTTTTGGGTTTGACTTTTTGGTTGAATTACCTCGTCGTCTTCCTTTGGTAATCTTCCGTACACTTTAGGACTTGTTCGCGCTTTTCATCTAGGAGGTCTAGATTCAGGCGGAGAGCCTCGTCGTTGTGTTCCACGCTTGCTAATTCGATCCTTGGGGATTTAATCCAGACCTCGGCAGTGCTCTTTGTAGGTGCCGAGGCTAAGGCGGGGTTTCTGGGTTCTTGACTGCGTAGTTACGTATGCCCATAACACCTCAGGAAGGTATTCTACCCATTTGCCTTTAAGATCTTCCAATTTGGTCTTCAATGCTGCCTTAAGGGTTCTGATGGTGACTTCTGCCTGACCATTAGATTGCGGATGTGCCGGGGACGAGTAATAATTCTTGATCCCGAGCTCGGCACAAAAATCCCTGAACTTGGCGTTATCAAATTGCTTTCCATTGTCTGACACCAGAGCTCTTGGGATACCAAACCTGCATATTATGTTACGCCACACAAAATTGCGTATCTTTTGTTCTGTGATTGTAGCCAAAGGTTCGACCTCAACCCATTTGGTGAAGTAGTCCACTACTTGATGATGAATTTGAATTGGCCCTTCCCAGTAGGCGGAGGGTCCCAATATATCCAAGCCCCAGCATTGGAAAGGTCGGGGCTTGTGACTAAGGGGCTCGGATGGGAGGTGAGATATCTTGGCGTGCTCCTGGCAAATCCTGCATCTCCTGACTAGGTCGATTGCGTCTCTGAGCATTGTGGGCCAATAATACCCCTGCCTTAACACTTTCCACGCTAATGCAGGGCTGGAGTGCCAGTTTACGCATATGCCTTCATGTACTTCCTTGAGTATGTAATCTGCGTCTTTCCCTCGTTCTAATCTTAGAGGCCTCTTTTAGGTCTTCGGGTAGACGTCCGTCTATTAAGTAATCTCAAATGGGCTCCATCCAGCTTGGCTCGGACTCGATTGGGGCTACTTCCTCACCATAGAGATCTATAGAAGGTTCTGGACCAGCACGAACTTTTTCAGTAAATCTCGTACCTTTTTAAGGCACAGGATCATTTTTTCACTTTTGGCCTCGTAGGTGTCCTCTATTTGTCTTACTACCGGGCAGGAGTCATTTGCGAACTTGAAATTTGGTCAACTTCCATTAAATAGGCGAGGTTGAGGCCAACTATGACGGCCTCATACTCGGCCTCGTTGTTGGAGGCTTGGAATCCGAATCTGAGCGCGTACTTAATATCTGTTTCATACGGGAGGTCGGGATTGCTTAGGCTCCGCTTCCTTGTGCATTTGTGGCTCGGAGTCTACGAGAGAGGGTCTCCGGATAGAGATAATCGGTCGGTTGAAGCGTTCTTGCGAGGCTCTGCGAGATGAATTCCATGACGAAGTCCGCTAAGACCCTACCCTTTTATTGCAGTTTTCGGCTTATATCTAATGTCGAACTCGCTTAGCTCTATGGCCCACTTCATCAGCCTTCTTGAGGTCTCCGGTTTATGTAGCACTTGCTTCATCGGATATTCTGTTGGAACTTTAATGGAATGAGCCTGGAAGTAGGGGCGGAGCTTTTGGGCTGCAGTTACTAATGCTAAGATTAATTTCTCCATCCTTGAGTGCCTGCCCATCTTCTCTCTTGGTGCTGAGTACTGATAGTACAACTGGATGCTATACTTGGTCTTTGTCCACGACAAGGGCAGCTGTCAAGAAATCTGACGCTAAGTATAGGTGAAGCTCCCCTTGAGAGGGGCTCACAAGAATGTGGGGGAGGCGGAGGCTTCAGTATGTAATCTTGAGAATGCTTCTTAAGCACTTCATATCCCATTGAAAAGCTTTCTTTAAAACTTGGAAGAAAGTGACAATTATAGCCACGGATACGAATCGACAGCGGCAATCCTTCTGTCGAATCTTCGGACCTCCTTTATGCTTGATGGCGGCGACATGTTGAGCACGACCTTTATTTTGTCTGGATTTGCCTCAATTCCTCGGTTGTTGACTATGAAACCTAAGAATTTTCCGGCTGACACTCCGAAGGCACATTTGGCTGGATTCAGCTTCATGTTGTACTCTCTCGAGTGCGGAATGCCTCGGACATATGAGCTATGTGGGTTCGCGTGTGGTGGACTTCATGACATGTCATCTATATACACCTCCATAGGCGTTCCTATTTGTATGGAACATCCACATTTCCGACCCTCGATAAGTAGCTCCTGCATTCTTGAGCCCGAACGGCATCACACGATAACAATAGGTTCCTTGCCACGTAACAAGCAGGTATTTTCTTGGTCATGCGGATCCCATCTTTGATCTGGTTGTAGCGGAGAAAGCATCCATGTGGCTGAGGAGTTCATGGCACCATACTAATCTCACCATTCAAGGTGATTGTAGCAAAGGAAACTATCCTTTGGGCATATACGACAGCCGGTGAAGTCGTCTTAGTCGCTCACGCAGTCGCTTTTTGACAAGTCTGACGTTGACGGCCATTCGGGATAATTCCTCTCTCATTTGCTTGGAGGGTTTCTTAGACCTCCTCTTTGATCGCTTTTTTGTCTTTACGTGCGGCTCCTTCTCTTTTGTGACTAGCGAAGGATGGGCGACGTTTGCTTTGTGGTGATTATTGTAGGGTCAATTCCTCCCATATCTGCTTGCTTCCATGCAAAGATGTCTTTGTTCTGTCTCAAGATATGGGTAAGAGGGCTTTTGAGGTCTTTCGCAAGCTTGGAGCCGATATAGGCGAGGTGTTCAGGGTCGTCATCCAGCGATGCGGGTTCGACTCTTCAGGGTTCGGTCAGTGTTCGCCGTCGTGCATAGGCTCGATCCGAAACCTCAGGTTATCCGAGCAGTTTTGCCATGGATGAGTAACACTCTCTGGCCACGCGTTGATCTCCTCGAACCATTCCTACTCCTCTTGTGGTGGGAAACTTGATCATCATGTGGTACGTGGAGGGAATGACCTTTATTGCGTTGAGAGAGGGTCTCCCTAGCAACATATTATAGGCCGATGGGTGCCTGAGAATCTATTTGTGGTTTGCACAGCACGGGGGTCTCCCAAAGTGAGCACTAGCTGTATTGAGCCTAAGGGTAATACTTTCTCTCTAGAGAATCCTCGCAAGTGGGTGCTGACTGGTTCCAACTTAGCCCTTCCGATGTCTATCTTGTCGAAGGCCTAGGTGAAGATGATGTTGGCTAAACTCCCGTTGTCAACTAGGACCCGATGGACCATTTTGTTGGCCATAACTGCTCGTATTACCAAAGGGTCGTCATGGGGTCTTTGGCATCCCTCAGTCCTAATCGAGAATGTTATCGGATGTGTCGAGACCGAGTTTGGACACGACTTGTACTTCCATTACCTCCCGACGATCTTTGCGCAAATAAGGCCCTTCTGGTGACTTGGACTCCCCTCCTCCTGCGAATCCTCCTGAGATCACATGGATTTCCCCTAAAGGCTGTTGGTGGTGAGTTGTTGTCTGCCGAGGTGGTAGCGGTGGCTATTGAACTGACGACTTGAGCGATTAGGAATGACCGTGAGCGTCGGAGATACGCCCGAATTCGTATTATTTCTTTCTGTTTGTATGCAATCATCCATTAAATCCCATTAATCCCCTGTGGACTCTGTATCAGTGTTATCTCTTGTGGTGGGAATTTTGAAACTACATTCGGGATGGCAGCTCGAGGCTGATTCGTTTAATGCTGTATGAACCTGCGATGCGTGGTTTGTCGGAGGGTGCGGAGTCGAGGGTGAATAATGTTGTCGTCGTTCTGGTTGAGGTGGACCTAGGCGGTCTTTGAGGCTTCCATGTTTCTTAGGGGACCGTTCTCCATCTTTCTTAGAGACTCGAGTCACGTAAACTATCAGTCCAGCACTCTCTTTATGGGTTGAGGAGCTTCGCTTTTGGATATGAGGGCTTCTTCACCATTAATGTACTTTCCGCTTTAGCGAGCACCTCGACTATGCTTGCGGTTTTGAGATGGCTTTTATCAAATCTTTGACCTCCTAGCCCTGACAATGAAAGGCGGTGATCAGCGAACTTTAGTTAGGTATATCTACCTTCGAGACTTGGCATTGAACCTCCCGAACATGGGACCTCGGGCTCTCTTGCAAGCTGCCTTGATGGTCGACAAATGATAACTTGACACTACGTATGTTCTGGCTCGATGAAGTGGGAAGCGATGCAATGGATAACTCTACGAATGAGGAGATTCTGATGAGGCGAAACTATTAAATAAAGCCAAAGAGGCTGGGCCTTTTAAACGTGATAGCGGATTACGCATCGCATAGGGTCCACGATACCCGTACGGCTCCATTTGATTCTTGTAAGTGTTGAGATGGTCGGCGGGATCTGGCACCATCGAGCAGCTTCCACTTGTGGCGTCCCGAACTTTCTTGAGAGAGAGTGGGCTCTCGCGATGAACGGTGACTGATCCTATTGCACAGAGTGTCCACGTAGTATCGAGCTCGTCCCCTCCTGACTTCCTTTCTGTGGTGAGTTCTGGCAGGCTCTTGAACCTCTGCTCCCTATGATTGCTCTCAGTATCCCACCACTAAGGGATGACGTAGTTCTCATTGCCCCAAAGTGTTGCCACGTTCCCTCCTCTCCAGGGGCTAAGTGTGGTCCATGCCCTTTGGCTCGGTGGACTACAGCCTGTTTCGGCTCCTCGAAGTCACTAGGGAATATGTTGTATGCATGAGGGGTGATGTTATGACCTTCCTGAGTTTGTCGCGCCTCCCGTGGGCGCTGCATCTGCCTGGTGAGTTGCTCTAACTCTCCTGCTCGAGTGGTTGGTGAGGGGCGGGCGCCTCTGCCATCCGTGTTGGCTTGCATCATTTCTACGCGCCCGGGAGGTCTGGCACATGCAGTCCTTTGGCGGATCCTACATCCTTGGTGGATTGGCATTGCTCCTCCTTGTGTTCCGGGTTGATACCATCAGTAACTGAGAGATCATTCTTTATTTGTAAAGGCTACTGGCCGTTCCACGAACCGGCGCAATGATGATGCTTTTTCAGCCGGGTGAAATTTGAGAAGCATATTGGGGTCGTCGGACGGAGATAGGATTTCTTCTTGGGTTTGTCTGCGGAGCTCACGGATGTAGCACTCCTCTGTAAAAACAAGGAAAGAAGGTGGGTCGGCGGGGCCATGGGTGAGCCGCTCGATGCGTAAGTCGGAGTTCCTCGGCCCGAGAGAAAGATCGGCTGCTTAGAAGATGAATCATTTTTTTTGCATACCTTTTACCGATGGGGTGGCCTGGCATTTATAGTATATGTTATTCCCAATTGGAGGGTAGTAAGGATTCTTTCCCATTGGATGGGATATTTTCTGCCTTTATCGATATCGGATTTAATAAGGGATATTGAAGGAGTAGTTTATTGAAATTATCCTCCTTATTATTAATTCGAGATCTGGATAAAATTTGTTTGGCATGAATTATCCTATTTTCATGTGATGAAGTTTGGTGGAGATTTAGTTGGATTTATAGGATAAGATGTTATAGAGGATTATCCTACTTCCCTTATTGGCTAGATTTAATTTGATTTGCAGGATGTGGGCCTTCCAAATTATCCATGGTAGCCTTTGGGGTGATGGCGGGCCTTCGTTTTGGGGCGCGCTAGGGGGCCTAAGTCATTTTCTTTGAGCACGCCTCTTCTTTGGGCTTGGAGGTGGTGGGCTGCAGGCCATTTTTCAAACCCTATCAATAACCAATTCAGTAAACAAGAAACTTTGATTTCATATATAAACCAAATCATATAAATATATAAAAAATTATATACAAATATCAACATATATCAATGAGTTCCACAAGATGGAGTCTTTATATATCTCTTAGGACGACACCTATAATACACAGCTAGTTGATCTATAGGGTCCTGTGCAATCACAAATGGAGCTGATGGATGAAGTACTTGTGATGTATGTGGAAGCGATGCTTTAGGTGGAAGTGCACTTGATTCGATCTGAATTGATCATGGTCTCATTGATGGGAGGCAATGTAGGGGATGGTAAAGGGGGAGATGTGGGTGATAATGGTAGAATGACATGTGGAGTGGAAGTCTCAGCTGATGTGTAAGTCTGTAGGGGTATAAAAGTATCGGGTGCAAATATGGGAGTGGGTGATAATGGTGGCAATGTCAATTGAGGTGCATCACGACCTCCCTCACCATCTCGACCATAACCTCGCCAACCATCTCGACTACGACCTCGCCCACCATCACGATCACGACCTCGCCAATTAAATCTCTCTCTACCTCGAATGGGCTGCATACGAATCGGAGTGGATGACACCAGAGGTCTAATGGATGGTCCACGTGTAGTAGATGCCTCCTGATCGTGTTCAGGGATGCAATGCTCCTCTTCGATCCGATGTAACACTGATCTAGCAATATGATGTAAGTCATACACCAATCCTATGGTAGCCCCACGCGATCGACTACCTATGTCAGCCAGGGCAAGGATCTAAAAAAACTAACCAAACAATTATAAATACATAATCTATTGACTCAAATTTGAAAAAACTTTAGAATCACAAGACTCTTACTTACCAAAATCTGAGTAGGTACGGCTATAGTATGGTACCTCATATCATCCCTATGGAGTGGTAGTGTCATAAAACGTCATGTAATACGACAATACCACTGCATATATGGATCATGGAAGTCCATAATACCCACCATAGGGGGTGCAGTGATGATCTTGCTAGCTCAAGTATCCCATAAGGCAACGTATGTAGCATGATACGTCACCTAATCTCTCTGAAGTCATCCACAATCCACTCTATGTAGTTGTTGCTCATAAGAGCACGATGAAGGTATATCCTAGTGTAGCCCAAACTGGTGGAAGACTTGTTCTAAAAGATGCCACTCAACAGTCCCAAAACATATAAGCAGTGACATCATCTTCCAGATCTCACGATCGAATGGCGAGATATCGGTAGGCCCAGTTGTCAATGACGTATGGTTGCCATAAGACCTACACATTTATATTTGACGTCAATAACGTTGATGTGAATATGAATGAAATTACTATAGAAACATCTACTTTTATATATACCATTACCTGATTAAGAGTTTGTGCATCTAATTGATCTCGGTATAGGAGTACACCGAATGGGTTGTAAAGCGCCGTGTCAAGGTACTCTGCACGACACCGATGGAAGACTTGGCTCTGCTCGACGGCGGGCAAGCGGTAATCCATCGTGGACAATCTCAGTTATGTCTCCATCGACGACATCGGTGTCGTCATCATGTAAGGCATGACCAATTGGAGAATCTTCTTGGTCGCCCCAATCGAGTACTTAACGTTAAGTCTCTCCCAGGGCCATGGCGAATACAAAATAAACAAAAGTAAACTGACTAATGATGTGTTTGTACGATATTGTATGTATTAAAATAAAGTTATGGATACCTGTAACAATGTAATACAATCGCTAATACCGTGTCTACGATCCAAGGTAGCTTGACATAACTCTCGATATAACTGTGCTAGTACTGCACCACCCCAACTATAAGTCGTAGTCTGTGTCAAATCTCATTGCAGTAGGAGAAAGCACATATGGACATGCACTCCCTTCTTGTCTGCCAACAAGAAGGATCCCATTAGTGCTAAGATGAAACCACGCGTACTCCGCTCTAAAGTGACCTCATATGCGTCAAGGGTGGATAACTGGTCACATAACCACCGTATGGAGATAGCGGATCCTCTGAGAGTATCAGTGGGTGGGATGACACCGAGCAGCTCCCCACATAACTCCGCCACATTGAACGCACATTTCTCGGTAACTGCTGGTCTGTGGATATGGAGCCCAAGGATGATAGCAACATCTTGCAACGTGATCGTCATCTCTCCGACAGGTATATGAAACGTGTGTGTCTCGGGCCGCCATCTCTCGACGAGACAAGTGATGGTGTGATCGATCGCTGATGTGAGGTATATGCGCCAAAATCCCGTGGATCACATATAGACGAATACGTATATCCATCCTCCACATACTGATGAAGGCTTTCATCTGCTGTTAAGGGTGGAGTACCTCCTGGAACTACAAGTAACAAAGAAACCAATTTTATAATTGATTATATATAAATTACACCAACAATATGTAATAGTATTTGATATTTAATAAAATGGATACATGCTCTGTATCTACTAAGTGGGACCTATGTTTGTTCTGCAATACTAAGACAAATGAATCTAAATCATAAAGTCCTTTGAGCCATATCTGTAAAAGATAACATGAAGACACTATAATTATTAACAAAAAACATTGAGATACCAGTATAATAGTCATGAATGTAATTACTAATTACTAAGGCAATGAACAAAAAAAACACGTACAAGAATGATGTCTCATTTACTTACATAAGGTACACAAGTCTTTTATAATCTATGAAATAAACATTCGTACATAAGTCTTATACAAAGAAACTACAAACATGACAGGTAAATTGCCTTACGAAAAAAAAAAATTTGAGTTAATTCACATCTTTCACTGAACTTAATTTCTATTATTACAAAAGCGCATATTGTGACTCGGTTGTTTGCATAACCCACATGTGATAGTAGTTTTTCCCTCCCTGACGTCAATTTCATTATGTAAACGGGTTGATTTAGGACATCCATTGCATATGCGTTTCATTGACTCAGGAGGTACAATTGTAGGACCATCATAAAGAGGCCACTCATCTTCATTGAACATGGGATGAAACAAGATTGCCCAAGTATCATAGTATGACTACGTAGTGTAGTAGCCTTTAAAAAATAATCGAAAATCAACACATCAATGCTGACATGCTTCTATAATATGGCTACATGGAAATCCATATATCAGTGTCTTACCACATGTGCATTTCTAGTCATGTAAGTTGAAGCGTTGTGTTCGACCACTCCTTGACTTGACATGAAATCGTCCCTGGATGTGATCGTAAAGAGCAATTTCCATTGATCAAACCTTAACCACATGGGCCTTAATCTAAGCATCAACATAAGGAGTGTATTGCTCATCTGATGTCAATATGTTAGCACCTTAATTGAATTTAGGACAGCAAAAATTGAATTTTTAAAAAATGATGAAGCTGTTGTTTAGGACAACGGAAATAGCTTTAAAAACAAACTCTGGTTATGGAGTTTTTTGTTCGCGACAAACTATGGTTCTGGAGTTTGTTGTTCGTGACAAACTGTTTTTTTCTCCAACTTTTCAAGGTCATAACTTTTTCGTTTTAACTTCGATTTTGGAGTGTAAAGTGTCGTTGGAAAGCTCTTTGAATGTAAAATGCAATCATGGGTGGAGTTGAACCATTTGATCTTCCAAATGGTACAGAAAAATTCATCTTCCCAATGACACGTTGTGAAACACTTTATTGACTCCCCTTTTGGAAACATGTTACTCATTTCTTGTCAAATCACTTACTTTCCATAAAGAGTCCTACAAAACCAAGTTTAGAGGAAATGTTATGAGTTTTACATGAATATGGATATAAAATTGATAATAATTCTTTCTTGATTCTTAAGTAGAAAAAATGATGTGAGATAACGATCAAAATATTCATATTTCTCTAAATTATCTTTCTTTAAAAAAAATTATTTTAAAATGTTATTACAATACGATGATAACATATTGAAGTTAAAATTTTCATAAATTATATTAATAATTTATTTTTAGTAAATCATATTAATTTATCAGATATTTGTTCGAACCCATTAATTTATCAAATCTTATAACTTTATTATTCTCATTTCAATCATTTTTAAATAAGTTGATGTCAAAAAAAATAATAATACTTTTTAAATAAGTTTGTATTTTATATATTTTAAAGATAATTATAAAATTAATAAAATTCTGATGTGATAATTCTTTAAAAAATATTAATAAGATAAATATGAAAAACAATTTTAAAGAATAATATAAAATAAAATGACAATATAATTTAAATTAAATAATTTTTAATAGTAATATCAAATATCAAAAAATTGTTTTAATCAGATAAACTAATTTTTTAAGAATATGAGTTATTTTAAAGGAATGATAAATAGTACTAATAGAGTGAATTAAAGTGAGATATCATTAATTTTAATAATTTATATTTGATTTTTTTAAATATTCGTTTCAATAATTTTTTTTAAAATAGTTTAATTGTAAAAATAATAATAATAAATTTTAAAATAAATTTTGTTTAAATATTGAAATATTTGATATCAAACATTATCTTAATTTAAAATAAATATTTATAATTTCATGTAGATTTGACAATTGAATTTTTTTTAAATGATAAAGTTGTTGTCATCAATAGAGCAATTGAATTTTAAAAAACTGATGAAGCCGCTGTTCAGGACAGCGGCAATGACTTTAAAAAATTAATGAAGCCGATGTTCAGGATAACGACATCATCCTAACTGTCACTTATGTGACCCAAACGCATTAGATTGAGCAATAGTTTCAAATACAAACTATTTTTGTAATATTTTTTTTTGAAAAATAGTATTTTAATCCAAAACTCTAATATAAGAGAGGTGGTGATATTTGAGTTTTAGGGGAGGCCCCTCAGTGGACTTCCAGTTCACAAACCTGAGGTGGGGGCCCAGGAACTGGAGAGAGGTGATGTTGAGGTTTGGAGAAGTACAGTGGACTTTTATTCTGCATGAGGTGGAGGCAATTTCCAGAGAGGTGATATTTTAGTACCTTGCAGAAAGATGGAAGTTAGTATCTTAGAGGATTGGAATCTCTTGCCCATTAGTTGATCTTTGAGGTCCTCAGTAGACTGGCTGTAGTCTTTGAAAATTGGGACATCAACATTATACTCTTGAGTGGACCAGGTCAACTTCGCTAGAGTTCATTACGAAACTGGACATTACATGTCTGAGCTCTTCAAAACGAAGTCCGCTCTGTTTAGACATAACATCAATATGGCCGTTTCCTTGACATTGATCGTCCTCAGACCTGGCCACACGAAGCGCTTCTGCTCCCTTCAAAGGCTCAGCTGGGCGTGGGAGAGAGAAGAGATGCCATGCCGTTCTCCCCTCAATCCCAGAATACAGCCCTCAGTATTGGGATGAGCTTGGCGCCTTACTTTGCCCCATATACAGCAAATCTTGGAGTTGCGAGGCTTCACTTTGCATTCGTCATGCCAAAGTTCAGGGGTGCATCTAACAATACCTTTGACCCCTTTTGATCATAATGCACTACCAGTAGGTCATGACCTTACAAAATAATAATGATGCCTTGTTATCGTAAAGTGTTCCCCTCTAGCCTCTGAGGCCAGCTCTATCATGGTTTCAATCTTCCTTCTCTTTTTAAATAATTGTTCAAATAACTCATTCAGAAAAGTTCAGCATTGTGCTACATGTGTTTTGGTAGGCAAGCTTTAACATTGCTAGCTTGTTTCACGTAAAAAACAGAAAGGAGACGTTAGAAAAGGGTTCATGAAGCGCTTCAATGCAGTGGTCCCTCTAGTTTGATTCGGGGTCAACATAAATTCCCCGATTATGCAAATAATAAAGAGGTAATTTGGTCAAATAAACAGTTTTTTGCTTCCCTATCATTAAAGCCACTTGGTTCGGTCAATGACCTTTTTCAATGTGCCAACCAATAGTCTCCTGAAATGGCCGAATAGACACTTTGATGCACACAGTCGTCGACCCCCTCGCCGTAAGGAAGGAAGCTGATCATAGAAGCGACCGTTGAACGCCAATCACCGAAAATGATTACCGTGGTAGGAATCAGGACAGGAAGTCCGATCCCATTGCGAGCGACAGTCGAAGGGACGATAATTGGAAACCATACCGAATAGAGATGAGAAGCTGACGAAGGTCGCGTTGTCTCCGTCGCAACTCCTGCATTTAATTCAAACAATGAAGTTTCATTTGGTAAAGACCGATGTGAGCCGATGCGGATGGTAGAGACCGAACCCGGCATTGTGACCACCGCTGATATATGGTTTATGCCAACTGACCATTCACCGACATGCTGCCTGTGCTCGAAACGCTAGTAAAAGCGGCATCCTCAGACATTGGTAGCTCAGGCTTGACTCAATACGCCGTAACAAGGAAACGAAGTTGGATTAATGGTATCGGTGGTTACCAAGCCGATTAAAGGGACAGTCTTGACCGACACTATCAGCCCGGGAAAGAAGCAGCCCACATGCCCAAAAACTGTTGATGGCTGAATTCAACGCGTTTATCTCTGGCAGCATCTTGCCGCCGATGGCCTTATACCTTATCCGAAGCCGCCCTGGTAGGTTGTGGCTTTGCAGAACGCCTAGTCTTCGACCGCGTGATCGGAAGCCACGTATGGTGCGCAGAATCCTCGTGGTACCGGAGTTCAGCGGCTTTCTTAGTATTTTCCCTTCTGCAGATGGAGTTATCAGTATGAAAGACTAAGATTTGACTAGTTTAATAGTTCGCAGGGCAATCTCTCGCCTGGAAAGAGCAACCTCTCTGAACATCCAACAAGGAAGCGCAGACTTCTGCCTGGTGCGTAGTGATATGATCAGAGTTGATCCTGCCTCGCCCAGCATCCAGTTGAATGTCGCCTGTTATGTCGTCCTGTATAAAGCAGATAATGAGACGTTTCACCTGCTTGAACAATAAGTTTTTAAGAGGAATCATGAGCTCTTACAGGCCGGATTCATAAGAGAAGTCTAATACCCTGATTGGCTCACAAATATGGTTGTTGTGCCTAAGAAAAACGGAAAATGGAGAGTTCGCGTTGATTATTCAGATCTTAATATTGTCTGTCTTTAAGACTCATTTCCGTTACCTCACATCGACTAGATAGTTTGACGCAACTAAGGGACACGAACTGCTTTCCTTTATGGATGCTTATTCCAGTTACAACCAGATCCCCATATTCCCGCCTAACTCAGTAAAAATGACGTTCATCACTCTAGAAGGGATGTACTGTTATAAGGTTATGTCTTTCAGGTTGAAGAATGTAGGAGCCACTTACCAGCGGATGATGGCCCATCTCTTTGAGCCGATTGTTAGGAAAGTCTGAGTCTATATTGATGACATGTTAGTGAAGTCAGAAATCAAGGGCAACCATATCCATGATCTCGAACAAGCGTTTGAATTGATAAGGCGATGCTAATTATGTCTAAATCCGGCCAAGTGTGCTTTCGGAGTTAGTTCAGGCAAGTTTTTGGGCCTCCTTGTGTCTCGACAATGAATAGAAATATGGTCGGAACTGGCTCGATTCGGGCTCAAGACCCTTTCACTGACTTCACGCAAGCAAGTGCAATCTCTGACAAGCAGATTAGCAACTTTTAGCTTACTCATATCAAGGTCATCCGATAGAATATGCCCCTTTTTTTGCCATTTTGAAAGGAGCAAGTTTTTCAGGGTGGAACGAGGATTGTGCACATGCACTCAAAGCGATCAAGGCATACATCGCCTCCCCTTCTATTTTGAGCAAGCTGGACCCCGCTGAAGATCTATACCTGTATTTGGCGGCGGCCTCCTCCTCCTTCTCTTTTAGCGCAACCTTGGTGAAACAAGACATAAATGGGCATCAGCGTCCCGTCTACTTCATCAACAAAACTTTGGTTGATGTAGAGACTCGATACAGTTCAGTGGAAAACGTAATCCTTGCCTTGAGAGTAGCTGCTAAAAAGCTCCGACCCTACTTTCAAGTCCACTAAGTCACAGTGTTAACGAATAAATTTGTCTATAAAAGAAACTTAAAAAACAAATTTTAAGTTAGAAAACTGTTGTCAAGATGGATCGCCCAAACACACGGATTCTATACCAGAAATAAAGAAGCCCTGCTTCTCCTTTTCAACCACAGACATCCCGGAAGGAATAACGAAAACAAAGGAATCATATTATAACACAATGCATGAAGATTATTTCATTTGATACAAACTGTTACACGATCCCACAATATCATGTATCAAATTTGCAATATACACTTTATCTGTTGGGTACCAAATTAGATATGTTAGGGCACCACCTATAAATAGGCACCTCTCACTCCATTTCACACACCGCAAGCTCTCTCACTTTCTCATTGTCTCACACACACACACACTCTCTCTCTCTATGCCTAGAGGTGTCCAACGAGCGGTGTCGGACCAGTACGACATGTTTTTTGGCGAGGTCATGCGCGTCAAGTCGTGCCATGCCGTGGAGTCATCTTGAGTGAAATTTATGCTAATGGGTTATGACAGTGGGTTTTATTTTCAAAAATATTAATTTATAAATAAATCTATTTTATTTTCATTATACTAAATATTAGTTTTTTATTATGAAAGACATAAAGATAATGTTAATTGCTTTTTTAATTAAAATAACAAATAAATTTAAAATATTGGAATATAAAAATAAGGTAATAAATGTTTTAACCGATATTTGAATAATTTACATGAAAAATAATGAGAACAAAAAGTGAGAATTGCATCACTATAGTTTGAATACATCTCAACTAAGTTGACACCTACCCAACTATCAACCACATACATTATTTATTTTTAAAAATAAATTACATCTCATAAGAGCAAAGTAAAATTGCATCATTTATAGTTTGAGTGCATCTGACTAAGTGACACCTACTGACAATCAATCGTATAAATTACTTACTTTTAAAAATAAATTATCTCATAAATCTAAAATAAACATATGACATAAAATTCTGAAAATTTTCTCTTCATGTTAAAACTTGTTCATCTTTAATTTTCATCATCAGTCTCAAAATAATCTTGTTATAAGTTGAGATCTAATTCTCAAGAATTCTTGCATATTCATCTTCTTCTTTTTGAAGTCTAAAGTGTGCATCTTCTCAATCCTTCAAACATTTTAAAACTACAAGTATCTCGTCTGAAAGTCTTGTCTTTCATTCTCCAAATATATTTGCTTCAATATAAAGATCATTATCACTACAAGAAATTCACAGTTTACCGACAAAAATTACCGATGGATTAATATCGACGGAACAAGGCATATTATTTTTTCCACATTTTTGCTACCATTTACCGACGGAATACCTATAAAAAATTTTAGCATACTTTTTAGTACCATTTGCAGAGCATAATACTACGAAAAATTAAACGAGTGTTACGTAGGTACTTTTAGTACACCATTTACCAGCGGAACATGGAAAATTCGCGGGGCATAAAGGTGTTGGTAGGTAAACCTCGTACCTACGGTTCTGACGGGATTTATCGACAGATAGTTTTCCGTAGGTAAATTACACTATAAAAAATTCACAGTTTATAGACGGAAGTGTTTTGTAGGTAATTTTACCTATAAATTATCTACAGATTACCGATAGAATTTACCAAAAAATTCACAATTTACTAACGGAAGTGTCCCGTAGGTATATTTTACCTATAAATTACCTATGGATTACTGACGGATTGTCTTCCGTAGGTAAATTACACTATAAAAATTTCACGGTTGACTGACGGAAGTGTTCCGTAGGTAAATTTTACTTATAAATTACCTACAAATTATTGACGGAATTTACCTATAAAAATATTTGAAGATTATCCTTAATCATACTTAATTTAATTACACTTGAAAAACAATTTAACATGTACATTATTGTTTATTTAATTAATTTTGAATATTTTTTAAATATCTTCATAAATTTTAGATGATTTTTAACTTATCAATATTTTTGTCCATCATTTTATATATTAATTATTATTATATATTTATATATTATTTATTTTATTTGAAGAATTATAAAATTTGTGAAATTATTTTTAACATTTTATAAGATTTTGACCTATTTTGACCCATTTGTGCAGTAAGCCCACATGGGCTAGCTAAATCTAAATCCTGACAAATGGGTCTATTTCATCATTATTTGCCAATGATTGAGTCAGTTGAGCCTCATAGTCTCGATCTCATGCTATACTTGCTAAAAGCCCTTTCTCTTCCATCAGTTTCTTAATTTTTGTTTTCTCTTCAGTCTCCTCACGTTTAGCAACCCCTAATTTAGACACTACCTCCTCAAATCGTGATTTATTTTGGCAACAAAAAGCAATCCCTAGTCCCTACTAAAATATACGAATAAATATACTAAAAGCAGATTCCCCCTGGGGCCATTCTTCTCACCCTCCATAATCAAAATAAGAAAAACCTCAAAGCGGCCTCTAGGGTTTCATTTTCATATCCAACCAAAATCATTTCTCACCGTGATGCTTGACCGTAGTGAAGCAGTTCGGCTCACATTATCGCAAGTGGAGTGATAGAGGTTTCGGAATAAGATGATGATTTCTAACCTATTAAATATAAATAAATCAATACTTAATAGAAATAAAGTATTAGAAAAAATAAGCGATAAATACTTAGCACTATTAAGCATTTTTTTCTTTGAATCTAATACTATTAAGCATCATTAAAAAAGTTATATTAAACACTAAAAAAACCAAACTATGGCGTTTTAGTTGGCATGATGAGTTATTAGAGACTCAAATTGAATTATTAAGATGACAGTAAGTAGACATTTAGGCAACGCTTCAATAATTATTGCGAAATGTGTAGCTTGGAGAGACGGTGTTTTGGCTGCAACGTACAATGTTTTTTTAGATCTAGAGGTTAAAGGAGGTTCCAAAGTAATAATCGATTGTTATCATAGAAAAAAAAAAGTTTATTTACATTATTCAATTATTTTGCAAATTAAAGATATTTGGAAATTTTCTTAAAATATAAATATTTATAATTGTTGTCATATTTGTAGAGAAGCGAATAAAACTTTTTTAGCTAATAAAAGTATTGGTAATACTAATTCAAATATTAAGTTGTTGGAATTTATTAGGGATGTTAAAATTTTTGATTTTGAAGATGATTGCGGATTATATTTTAATCGAATCTTTAAGTTTTCTTGTCCATAGTCTTATTTCCAAAAAAAAGAAAAAAAAAGTAAAAAAAACAAATGCAACCCGATTTCTTTTTTAGTTTTGTTCCAAATCTGCTCTGCATGATTTTAGGGTTTTGTTATTTGGAATGGATTTGGATCAGTGGATTTCCAAGGAAGGCCAGCATCTCTTGGAAGATGAGCTTCAACTTCTCTGCGAATATGTACGTTTTCTAGGGCTTTTCTTCTTTTCTTGTTTGCTCCTCTGAAATCACCCAAATTTTGATTTTTCCTAATTATGTTTTTATTTCTTTTGTGTTTTTGTAAGTTATTTTAGATTAGGGCACGAGATGACAAAACTAAATTTGGTACCTAATCTTTAAGTATGGCATGGTTGCGGCAAGCTTTAGGGGTTTTTTTTAAGAGCTTTGTTTCCATATCGTTTCTTCCGTTTTCTCAGTAACCAGACGGGGGGGACGAGAGAGGAGGAACTTTCAAGATTTAGGTTCTCTCCCATTTTTGAAATATTTGGATCTCTTTGTATACATCCATTTGTAAGCATTTGTTTGTATCATCTATTTTGTATCATATTGGATGTATAGATGGAGGGATTTATTGGCTCGTTTCATACAATAATGTAATAGAAGGAAAATTATGGATTCCTCGAAAATTAGATGTTTGGTGAAAGGGGGTCCTGCTTGTTCATTATAATTGTTCCAATCGCTCTTTCTCAGGATTACATGTTGAGGAATGGGTTTAATCCTTCGCCTTATCTTCGAGAGGAAAAAAATTTATAGAGGTAACCAAGGGCTGACTCGAGACCTAGCTTTGGAAAAAAATCAAGGTATAGTCTCTTGAATGCTGAGAACCCGGTGACGAACTTATAAGGGAGTGTAACATGGAGCATGTGGGTGGGAGCCTACGGATGCGGAAGCTTAACTCTTGTTAAATGAGTTCTTCTTCATTCTCACACATCTAGGTTGACCAGTTTTCTTTCAACTTTTTACACTCTCCAGTTGGATGTGATATCTAGTAATTCCTTTTGTGTACAGTTATTGGGATTTGAACCGGAGTCTTAGATATTGAATGCGGATATAGCATTTCTTAAATTACACTGAGGGCAGATATGGGTGGAACTAACCTTAAGGATGATTATGTACTATCTTGCCATTGTTAAAGGCCAACCGATGTGGATGGCAAAATAGAGAAACTAGTGAGGAACATTTTGAATAAAGGAACCAATGAAGAGAAAAATGGTGAATGCATCATATGTGAGGTAGTTTGAGATTGAGGTTCTTTGGTGAAACACATTGTAAATTCTGTCTGCCAATGTTGAGAAGAGCCATTTCAATACTGCTTTTAGGTGAATAAAACTAGAAATTGTACTTGGATGATGATTTCCTGTTAAATTATTATAGTATAGGTACATTCGGATGCATATGTTTTATGTTTCTTGTTCTTATAACTGTTTGAGATCATAATGTTTGCCTATTCAGGTAGTGGGTGTGGTTGTCTTGATATTAAAAAATCTTCATCTAGAAGTATTTTGATATAGTTAAGTTGTCCTAACACATAAGGCCACTTCTGCATGTATATATATATATACTGGTGTGCATTCACCACATGGATCTTATTGATTGGAAAGATTTAGGAAACCATTCTTGCAGTGGGTATTGCAACTTGCAAAGGAGGTCACAACAAAGAAGAAACATCTTACAAAACAGAGGCGAGTAGTTGTGACAGGGATGGGTGTCGTGAGCCCAGCTGGTCATGAACCGGACATCTTCTACAACAATATGCTTGAGGGTGTTAGTGGTATAAGTGAAATAGAGAATTTTGATTGCTCTCATTTTCCAACGGTAATTCTTATTATGATTTTTCTCAGTCACTTGTAGTCTAGGTTTAACAAGTATGATCTTTATATTGTAGAGAATTCTTCCGGTGAGATCAAGTCTTTCTCCACGGATGGATGGGTTGCACAGAAACTTTCCAAAATGATGGAATGTGAGTTCTGCCCATACATGCTGCATTCTTTGTAGCCTTGGCGAATGGTGGAATTACGAAGATGTAATGGATGAGTTGGATAAAAGTAGATGTGGAGTTGTGATTGGCTCAGCAATGGGTGGTATGAAGGTAAATTTTGGAAGAGCTTATACTGAGTAATCTTACGTGTGATTCCCCGGATAAGCGATGAAAGAGCGGGACCCCGATTGCGCGGATAAATCTTAAATAAGGGTGATACCTGTCTATGATATCTAATTTTCTGCATGTAAAAGGCAATTCATTATCTTTCCCCTGCCTTACCCGTATGAGTCTCTTGGAGATTATACGTGATGAGAAAATTCGGACTCAGAATGGCCGTACGGTTTCGAGGAACCTCGATGGAGCCGAAACGGTCGTTTTGCATTGCAATTTGTTTAGATGGATTACTTCTTTTTGGATTGTTCATTATTTCCTTGCCCGTTAACAGAATCCTCTTTGACAGTCTCTTAGCCAGAAAATGTGGTCTGGGCTCCAAATTCCCCAAATGAGAGTTCCATGAGCAAAAACTGGGCAAGGCAGCATATTCATTCTGCATGTTGTATTTTGATTGCTTTGTGACATGTGGTTGTTTTGTGGTGAGCGAGGTTTAACGATGCCATAGAAGCTTTGAGGGTCTCTTATAGGAAGATGAATCCATTATGTGTACCTTTTTCCACTTGAATATAGGTTTTGCCATGCTTGCTATAGATTTGGTCAGTGTAATTAGTAATATCATTTATTATTGTTTAATTGAGATACAACTGTATGGGTGTTAAATTTTGGAAATGGTGTTTAAACTGCATATTCACTACCAACTGCAGGGGTGGATGGGCCCAAATTATTCGATATCTACTGCTGTAAGTGTTTTGCATCTGATACTCATTGAGTACTGGATATTTATGTTTCTCATATATTATTCCAGTGTTATATTTATTTATTGAATAATTTGACAGTAAAGTAAATTGAAAAAAATGTTATTTTCTTTTCTTTTTCATGAAAAATCATTTTTCTTTTTCCTTTTTGTTCTAGATCCCATCTAGGACCTCCCTATACCATCTCCGGCACACTTTGCCGGCCGGTGTGAGAAAATTGTTGTTTCAAATGTTGCAGTATTTTCTAATTTTTGAGAACTTGTAGGACATGATGCTTTGTGGTGGCTTAGATGCAGCAATCATACCTATTGGTATTTAGTTATGTTTCCTATCTAGCATTCATTTCAATAGGTCTCAACTTGGGAGTGGCTTTTAGTTTTTGTCTATATGATATAATTATCGGTGCAGGTTTGAGAGGCTTTGTGGCATGTAGAGCACTTTCATAGAGGAACAATGATCCTACCAAAGCTTCACGCTCATGGAATACTGTAAGTTTGCTAATTCATCTATTGCTTTCATTTTTTTTTTTTCGTTTTTCTTTTTTCATCTTCTACTTCTCTAGAATCAATTTTCCAAACTTCTTGTTTGTGATGAGAATAAGTAAACTCATAAAAGCTTATTGTTATATTTAGCTAATTTAGAGATTCATTGAGAATAAATGTGATATTTGGGTCATGTGAACCTGTTTTGTTGTCATAAGAGAAACCACGATATGAAATTAGGCATTTTGTGATTAGTGTAGAGTCACAATACATGAATGAGCTCATATACGGACCCAAAGTTTATGTACACTGTTGGGCTTATTTCTATTTTATTTTAAATTTTTTTTAGAGATTTCTGTCTAAGTTATCATGTCATTTTTGTTTCTTTTGTAGTTTATGGTACTTCTAATAATGAAATATGATTCTCATTTTAAATAGAATCGCGATGGATTTGTTATGGGTGAAGGAGCTGGGGTCCTGCTTTTAGAAGAATTAGAGAATGCTAAGGTATACTTTCATCAACGCAACAATATCATAAATTCCAACTACTGGGTGTCAACTCATGTCTTCTATTTTGGTAGTTGTTGAGAGAAAAGGAATCTGTATTCTTATTAATTTACAAGGGAGGAAAAATACATATATATATACTCTAGTGTTAGGGCAAAAAGAAAACAAAGTTAGAGTCTAACTAGGAGACTAAACAGAGAAGGAAAATAATCTGGGTAGGAGACTAATCATACTTGATGGTCGACTATGTTTTCATTGAGAACAATGTCCTTTCTTAAATGATGTGTCTTGGTGTCTTTTCTCATAGCATTGACCCAGGTTCTGTTTCATTCATTTGTTCATGAAGAGGTTCAAACTTATTGAATCACAATCCTATGCAAATGCCTCCATTGCCCATAGTTGCTCCTTCTGTTGATTGTCTTACATAAAGAGGCTCCTTAATCTTGTTGTTACCTTTTGCACTCATACCCTCTTCAACACATTTGTTTTATGATGTCATACCTTCTTTTCTTGTTTACTAACTATGGTAGCACTTGATCATTCTAGTATGTTGTGATGAGTATTCCTTTTTTTTTTTATCTAGTGTCTTTTAGGAAGCCTTAGTCTTATTATTTATTGTTGTTTAATAATTTCTTTCTCATTTTCCAGAAATTTATGGGAATTTAAGATTGGAAGCTCCTTGTGATGCCTATCATGTTGAGCCTCCTGCTAATGGTATTGTCCCCGAATCTTGTTGTACTTAGTCTACACCCATAAAATCGTATATAATAAATTTGCGGAACTTAGTTTTTGTTTATTTTTACGGTTGTTTTTATTTGTTGTTGTTCTTTTGTTATATGTTATTACTGTGATTGTCGGTTCAACATTATTACCTATCAAAAAACAAGTTCAACATAACTTTGGCGGGTAGTTCGGTTGGTTTAAAGGTCATGAGTTTAACCTAATGTTGCTGATTCGAGACCCTTGAGGAGCCATTGGAGTTTACCTGATCATTAACTTCATGGCCACATTAGTCGAATGCGCTCAATTTGAATTAGGACATCCAGTTATCAAAAAAAAAGAAAAAAGTTCAATGTTATTAACATAAAATGGGATCATTCTAATCCCAGCTATGTAGGTGACTAGTTGGATGGATGCTATAGATCATAACCCCATTTTCAAAATGGGGCATTTATCCATGTCGAAGACTTATCTTCTTTTAAAAAGGAAATCCTAAACTCAGAGAATGAACCTTATCTTTTAAATTTTACTTGCAATCATCTTGGAGATTTCCTTTCTCATTGTATAAATATCACAGTTGTATCTAGAGCATACCAAATTTTGAATATCACGAGAAATGACAATTCCCAGCAAATTTAACACTTGTACCTTTATCGATTCAATATCATTTTTAATTTTTTTAATGCATAGTATGTATATGTACCTATATATGTATACACTGCAAGCACACACACACATTCGTCACATACTATGTGTTATATCAAAGTATGATATTTAGTTCAGTTAATCCAACAGCTCATATTCTAGTCCCTAGGTGTATCATTCAGGCACCTCAATATATTTTCTCTAGAAGTCACTACCAGTTTGATGTCAATGATTCAATGAATTGTTCATTACTATTTCAAATGCGTATTCTAAAAAAATAAAAAAACCTCCTAAAACTAGTTTTGAAAATTTCTAGTTAATAATTCTAGATTTGCCTTTATGCATTTTTCACAACATGCTTCCCAGTGTTGCTTTCTCCTGAGCAAGTTTAGGCTGGCAATTTATTTGTTTACAATTCTCGTCAGTTCTCCCACAAAGTCTCATCGCGGATTATTTCCATGAGTGATTGATCCTAGAGTTAAATCACAATCCACTATGATTGCACATTGCATCCATGCCGGGCACTTGTAATCACGATTGTTGTAAGGCTGAATTCGATTTAAGAAAAATCGTGAATCGTAATTTCGATTACAAAGTTGTTGATTTAGGTTAAAATCAATCAATTTATTCTCTAGATCTCGGAGGACAAGTAGATTTCACCTTTGGAATCATCTCGCGAAATCTAGCTAGCATGTAAAATTTCGTCGAATTCGAGAGCCATTCGAGATTTACACGTTTTCGAGGCGTCGCGTTAGGGTCTTTGTAAAAGCGATTTTTCGATGAGAGAAAGTCACATATAAACATGTACTCATGTGCCATAAGTGGTATAGTGAAATAATAAAAGTGGTAGGATAGTGGATGTCAGCGGGAAAGGGACAAAATCGGCATTATAGGAATTGATTTTAAGTCACAAAAAGACAAAAAATGCTATAGTGCTCATCTCCTCAAATTCAAAGAAGCAAAAACGTGGGAGCATAATTTTTGATCTGATAGCCGAAATGGGTTTTGTAGAGAGAAAGGCGACTTCTCTCTAGAAATATCGGCGATCGACCGTCGGCTGATCTTGGGACAGAAGGCTGCTCTACGCGGAGGAAGCCAGCGTGGTGCAGTTTGGGGTTTCTCAAACTCGAGAGGTGAGGGTTTCTCCCTCTTGCGTTTATTCCTCTTTCGTACTTTCACGAATGTTTGGGTCGATTAGGCGGGTGCGGGCCGTTTGATCGATCCTGAGCCTTGGGCCGGAATTAATAGATTTTGAAATCAAAATGGCGGTCGTGGCGACCCGCGGATGCTTAGGGTGTGAAATGGTATATTGTATGTTCGTCATGTAGTGATTGAAATTGGGTAAGGAATAGCGTAGAATGCGAGGAGTTCCACCAAGGTGACAGATGAATTAATAATTTTTGGGAATAATGCAGGGTTTCACTATTCGAAGCAGTTCTCAAAATATATTTTGTGAAAATATCATGTTTAGTCGAGTGATTTAAACTAAATTGCTTGTGTTTGATCATTAGCGAGTGAGCTAATTTTGATGTATGAAATGGAATTTTCATGACATGATTGTGTGAACTGATTGTTTTGTAAATATATGCATGTTTATATATTTACATGTGAATTAAACTGTATTGGAATTGGCATACATGCATTCCATATGCACTGGAACACCTTAGGACTATAGGAGTGAGTGCATGAGATGAGTCTAGAGAAAATGGTTCGGAGGGTTGTCTAAAAATATTAATTATCGGAGGGTAGTCCAAACTAAAAATATCAATCGGCGTCGGAGGCTGACTGATTATTATATATCACATCGGAGAGGTAGTCCATAAATAATATCAATCGGCGGAGGCGGCCCAGTTGACATACATCGAAGGGTTGTCCACAAATAAAACATAAAATATTCTCATAATACGAGGCTTGGCGGAGTGTGAAGTCGATGAAGGCTTTGGGATGCGAGTTGGTCGTATAGACATTGGTGGGATCAATACGTTTGAATGTGTGTTTAATTTGGAACATTACCTTGCACTTGGGTGGAAGTAGCCCACTTAGAGGCGATTCCTCTTGAGCATTAGCTCACCACAATAGGGATATTTTATGAATCTGGAGCGTGGGGGCGTCGTCTACACAGGGATCGAGAGGATTAGAAGAAAGCGCAGTTGTGGCTTTGGGCGATGTCCATGTATTGAAATGTCAAATTTTAATATATGTATTGTATAAATTGAAAATATTGCCAACTCTTGTAGCTATTTGGTATATAGTTGGATTCATAGTTAGTATGTATTATGAGTGTCGTTTGTGGGCCCGAGTTCTTAGGTATTACTCATGTGATTGGATATATGGATATATTGAATTTGTTTGGAGACGGGTATATGCGGGTTTGTATTTGGGTAGAGGCTCCGTGCAAAGGAGACTCTGCCGATTTTCGTGAAAATGTCAGGTCACCCGAGCATTCCGCGGGTGTCCGCGAGGTTGTGGTGTCAGCGGACCCCGGGTTTTGGGCGATCACG
The DNA here is from genome assembly GCA_016808115.1 of Tetrastigma voinierianum. Lineage (NCBI taxonomy): Eukaryota > Viridiplantae > Streptophyta > Magnoliopsida > Vitales > Vitaceae > Tetrastigma > Tetrastigma voinierianum. Next base: position 92,100 of record JAEQBH010005861.1, on the reverse strand, counting down.
GCTTGGTATCGAGCTTAGGTATCTGAATGCCTAGGGAGCTCGGGTTGAATATCCATCGCCCTTAGGTGGTTTGATGTAGAGTATAAGGTATACTTCGACCTAGAGAATGGGGCTTGGGCTTAGGCCATGGTCGAGTAAGAACATCCGTATGTGGTTCGATGTTGAGCTTAGGTATGTAGTTACCTAGAAATCATAGGATGAAAACTAGGACACTACATGCATGTGTTTGGGGTTGTTTTGGTAATGATTTGATAAAATTGTGCGTGAATTGGTGAAATGGGGAGTGTGATCATGTGAATTGGTGGTGTGTGCAAATATGCTTGGTTGATAGCATAGGATGAAGTGTGGAAAATTTTAGGAGTTTTACAAGGTGTAAAGCTGGAAGAAAAATAAGAAATAAATTTTAAAAATTTATTGGTTTGTGCATAATAAAATAAACTTTTAATAAATTTTATTTGATAAAGGTGAGAGCAAGAGGTTTTGAGGATTTTAAGATCAAATGTCCAGAATTAAAGGAAAATAAAAATAATGAAAAAAAATATAATGAAAAAAAAAAAAAATTTTGGATACGGAGCGGGTGATTCTTGCTTGAATTTGTCTTGTAATGACCAGAGTATGACACGCGGCCAGGCGGCGGGGCGCGAGTGGGCGGCCGAGCACGGGCGTTTGGGGGCGCCCGGCGCGGCACGGGCGTGCAGGGGCGCGAGTGGCGAGGCACCGGGGCGCGTGGCGGGCGGCGGCCAGGCGCAGCGAGGGCGGGGCGCGGGTGCCGCGGGGCGCGACGGCCGGCCCGCCCGCCCGGGCAAGGGGGCGCCTGCCCGGCGTGTGCTTGGGCGCGGCGCGAAGCAAGGGCACGGCCGCGGGCGGCGGGGCGCGAGAGCGAGGCTCGGCGGGCGCCACGTAGGGCGTGTTCTTCAGGCCCGGCCCAGCTGTGTGCACTCGGTGCCTCGGCCTGTTTGGCCGGTTTGACTCCGGTATTTTGGTCAGTTACTGGACATTGTTAAATGGCAGGTTCTGAACCTTTGTTCATCACAAATTTCGAAAAAAAAAAAATTATTAAATTAATCAAATCGAATCAAATTGAAATGAAATTTTAGAAAAATAAAATTTTTCAAAAATGAAATTTTGTTGATAAGGTAATTTAAAATGAAATGATTGCCATTGCTTATAAATCTTGAGGAATTTGATATATATGCAGTTTATGTGTATATGATTAATTATCTTGAAATTTTGTGTTTATGCCTTAGAATCTTGTATTGAGATTCGCTGTCATGTTAATTGTATGGGTATTTAGTCGAGAGGCAGAGGGCGTAGAGGGCGTCCATAAGTGTAGTCGGGCACCACGGTGTTGGATGTGGGCTTTTCTTGAAGTTGTAGGTATTCTGACGCGGCTATCTCGTATAAAATTTGGTATAAGCGGAGTGAAACGGGAAGATCTAGTAACCTCAGGGAGGTTTAGGAAAGTGCGTCGTCACTCCGACGTTCGGGAGATCGATGGTGGCGAACCCGTTGGTTCATCTGCAGTCGAGAAGGTGTTAGAAATTTATGGAAATTACCTCGACAACTACCCGGGGATAGGCCAATTTGTGTTCGGCTAGAGAGTGAGGCCAAAATATGGTGGAAAAAGGGCAAGGACCTCTTGAGACCTTAGAGGAGCCTTTGTATGGGAGTTCTCCCCTAGGGATTAGGGCTAGAATAGGGATGATATGTCGAGGTTGCGAGTTGGAGATCTCGGGGACTCTACTCACAGTGGACCTGAGGATCATGGACATGCTCGAGGAGATTCGATGTCATCTCACCGGGGATGGATTGGCTAGCGGCTGCAGGTGCGTTATCGATTGGCGTAGGAGGTTCTGCTATGCGGGACCCGGTACTCGTGTGGTATTTCGGGGAGACAAATGACATTTGCCTTCATGCGGTATCACAGTCGGTGTCGAGGGGCCGATTCTGGGTTGGCTGATGAGCCTTACTGGGACGAGGAGAATAGGACTTAGATCTCAGATAGTGTGCGCGATTATGTGGATGTTTTCGGATGAAACACACGATACCTCGGAAGGGTAGTAGACTTCGATATCGAGATACATGTAGTATTTCACCCATCTCTATGACTTCCCTTAAGATGGCATCAGGTTGAGTGCATGAACTTCGAGTCGGCTAAAGGGATTACTGGATAGGGTTCATTGGGCCGAGCCACACTTCACCATGGGGCGCTCAGGTTCTGTTTGCAAGAAGAAGGACAATACCCTTCGCCTGTGCATTAATTATCGGCAGGTTGAGCAGGTTCGATCAAGAATCGGTACCCATTTGGGGATTGATGATTTGTTTGATCGGTTGAGAGGAGTCTTGAGTCTACTCCAGAGTTAGACCCTTGGTTATCATCGGCTAAGGAGTTAGGGATCATAGATATCACCAAGGCGTTTAGAGACGCATTATGGGCATTTGGGTTCACGGTGATGCCCTTTGGATTAACGAATCATGACATTCATGGATCGTGAATAAGGTGTTCAAACCTTATACAGATCCGGTTATGCGTAGTCTTGTGGATGACATCTTGATGCTCCCGAGTTAGAGTAAGAACATGAGTATCACTTGAAGATTGTTCGATTGTTGAGAGACCATCGGTATGCAGCTAGGATTGATGAAAGTCTTGAGTTTGGCTTCTTAGGGTGAGATTCTTGGGACCGCATTCAAGCATCGACATCCAGGCGTGTCGATGGACCTAGAAGTTGAGACCATGATGAGTTAGGAAGACCGAGATATCGATCTTCGAATCGTAGTTTCTTGGGATTAATTTGGAGTATTAAAGGAGAGTCGAATGGGTGAAGTTGTCCGTTCGATGTAAGTTGTAGGACTTCGCCTATGGGACATGGACTCACATGGTCGGGGCGGCCCGTGGCCATAGAGAGATCAGTGCTCCGGGCACTAAGGGATCACGAGGAATTAGTGTGTCAGAGGGAGGATCGGCCTTAACCACCTGGTTCGGAAGGCGAAGACCACACTTCACCGAGTTTAAAGACCGAGCCAAGATTTGTGTGGCCCGGATTGCCCCGGTAGGGATCCCGGACTTTGGGACAGCGCAGTCCCCGATTAGGTATGAAACGGGGAGAGTATCTACAGTTCATTCCTCCACACCTAGTCTGGTCCGAAGAACCGGTTGGGTTTAGGGTGTTATCAAACACTCAGACACGAGATGCGTAGGGAGGGGGCGAGTATGGGTAGTAAGGGGCAGTCCAGTTTGCGTGAGCGTGGTGGACCTTAAGGTGGTAAACATATTGGTTGTTGATGTCAAGCTTGACATGGATGAGTTGGCCGGCCATCGGGTTGTCGATGGTGAGACAACAAGCCCAGGGTTGTCATACCCGACACGGCCTTGGATTTGGGCTTAGAGGTTAAGGCCTTTAGAGAAGCCGGGTATGGATGTTCTTCCACTAGGGTGTGAGGTGGGTAGTTGTTTGATGGTCGGGATTATGAGTGAGAGATCTCTGAGATTCTGCTCATGGTGGACCCGGGATTGGGTGTCACAGTATGGCATTATTGCGTTTATGTGCACGGTGACATCGCGTCGAGTCGGGTGTGGGTGCACGATATGGTCATTCACCACTCTTGGTGAGTGTGGGTTGAGTTTGTCTTTGGAACTACGTCTAATGAAGACTCTTAGTTCGAATCAGGAAGTGAAGAGTAATTAAAGTGTATTGGGCAAAACAAAAGTAGTTAATCCACCCAAGGGTGAGAATCCTGGGTTAGGGTATAAGGGCCAGGAAGGTATCTCAATTTACGTGTGGGTGTAGAGACTCGTGGAGATATCAAAGTATTCTGTATGAATGTAAGGGCTCGCGGGAGTAGCCGAAGAGTTATGTTGCAGAGATGAAAACCTGCAGTCAGTTATCACGTAGACTTAGAGTTGAGTGATAGGAGTCGGGAGTGACTCGAGGTTTGGATACCCTATTGGAAATTAAATTGGGTGTTGGTGAGCGGGCAAGGGCTCGGTATATGGATGTCATTCTTGATGATGGACTAGGTTAATGAGTCCATTGGATTGGCATCGTGGTGTGACCTTGGGAGTTAAGTTTACACACCAAGCAAGGGTTGTGTAGGGTTACGTGTTGTATGGATTATATACGGTGTTAGAGGACACGTTGTGAGCATGCGTCTGGTCGTAAGGGTAGGCTGGGAGGAAGCAGTGCATGCCCTTAGTGGAGTTCGCCTATAGCAGTAGTTATCGGGGCCCGAGTATACGGATGTAACAAGTATGAGGCATTGTATGGGAGGCCATGTAGGTCCACTGGGTTAGGTTGGACAGGCGGGAGAGAGATCCGTCACAGGTCCCAATTTGATGGGAGACACCTCAGAAGGTGAGCTTGATGACCGAGGCGTCTTCTCCGCGACTCAGGCTAGGTAGAAGAGCTATGGAGTGTGAGACGTCGACCCATAGAGTTCGAGGTTGGGGATCACGTCTTCTAACGAAAGGTGATGCTGGGGAGTGGTCGGGTTGACGAGCGTGGGAAAATTATCGTAGGAGTTCGTGGACCGCCGAGATGCTCGAGAGGAGGTAGGCAGATTGCATCTGGTTAGATTCTGTGACATGTCAAGTGTAATGACCCGTACCAAATAATACAAGTTGAAGCGTGTTTGACTATTGACGAAGTTGAGCTAGGTTTGACCAACGCAGTGGGTTGGCCCAAAGTTGACTTTTTCAGAATGAATAATTTTGGGTTGACTAAGGCACTATTTGTTGAAGCCTTGTCGATCTCACGAGTTCATGCTGAAAGGCGGGCGTCTGTCGGAGCTTACGGATAAAGTTACGGCCGTTAGAAGTTGATAAGTAGCACGCTATCGGTGTCGAGTTATGTGCAGGATTTTGCAGCGACTAGATATATAAACATGGCTTGTGATGCAAATGAAAACCCTAGCCCAAAACAACGCCCAGGCTCCCGAGCAAAATAAAAACTCCCGGCCGGATACATTTGGTAGAGTGAGTCACTGGCGAAGTGAGATCGGACCGGGCCAGACGCCACCGGCCACCAGCTACACGCGCCGGACAGGAAGGTGCGCAACCTCCGGACGATCCACGTAGAGCCATTCACGGCCACCCGCCCCGGCCGGGACGCGCCGGATCGAGTAGCGAAGCGGCGAACCGTGATCGCGGTTCATTCTTGATTTTCGGCCATTCCGGCCATTTCCGACCACCCATAGCTCATTCCACCATTTTGGACCTGAACTCATTTCCGTGGTCCCTTTTTTGCGAGATTCGCACGTTTGGAAGATTCGGCGAAAAGCGAAATCGGCCGAAGGATTAGATCAGTTCAAGCCACCACGGTATTGGTGAGGTAATGGTACCAATAGTTCACAGTCTCTTAGACTTTCCATTGATATGGTTTGTAAATTTTGGACATCGTTTGGTTAGTTTTCCATTTTTAGGTTGTTCGGGTAATTCACCGAATGTCGAGTACAAATAAGTACAAATTGGTCAAATCTGGCAAAATTGATTAGTATTAGTGAAATTGGATGTTTATAAATTATTAGACGGTTCAATTTCGGAGAGTGGCTCCGGGTGAAAAGCCCCAATTTTAGATTATCGAACTATAGGGCACATTATTAATAATTGACCTGTCGGAGTTCAGTGGATGATCTCATAGTTGAATGTTGTTCACAAGGCCTTAAGGATATTCAATGTCGTTGGTTCAATTATTGGGGCCTAAGTGGTGATTTTGTTATATTACAGGCACTCACGTAGGCGAGACGATCATAGAGAGACGAGGCGAGGCGTCGTAGTCTGTGAGTGGGTTATATGTTTTTAAATGATTTGGGATATTATGTCGATATATCTATTATGATTAAATACTTTGCATATATACTGTTTTGATCAAATGGTTGGTTGCGTTTCAGAAACATGACTTTTCGGTTTCATATAAAAACAAGTTAACATTTCCGTAATTCTTGTCAACATTTTTCCTTGCTTGGAAGTTGTCTTTGGTTCCTTGGATGATTATGTAGTATTTAGATAATTTGGGCATGTGGGTGGGTTTAACCTTGAGAAAATATTGATTTATGAAATGGATTTTTAAAATATATATGTTTAATAAATGGTTAAGGAATATGGTCATGGAGGTATGGTTCAAATCTCGACATGAATTGAAGCTAAGATCTTCAATGTAGTGGATTGAGTTGTGAAAGTAAGTTGATAAATTCTTAACCTAAGATGCGTTGGCGTTGGGAAAGGCACACATGAGTAAGGTCTGTTGAGTTGGAGGTTATAAGGTGATGTACCATATTATGTCTGGGATATTGGGTTCGAGTGATTATATTAGTACATTGGGATTGCCACGGGTGTCGTGAGGGTTGGCTCACATCCAACGGTCATATAATTCCCGGCCAGTGAGGTCGGTTTTGACCCGAAGCGGTTTACTAGTTACGCGTTGCGCGTGAGGTCGGTTTGATCAGACGGTTTTATTGGATTGCCCGCGTTCTTGGGTGGTCGGTTTGACTTGAAGCGGTTTGGTATTCCCAGGTTTTGCCCGCGGTAGCGTGGTCGGATGACGAAACGGTTTGGTAATACGGGTTTGCCCGCGATGGCATGAGGTCGGTTTGACCCGACGATTTGGGTATTGCGGGTTTTTACCCGCAGGTGGCGTGAGGTCGATTGTGACGGCGGTTTGGTATTAAGTTTTGCCACGGTGGCGTGAGGTTGGTTTCATCCAGCGGTTATATGTTATTCCACGACGTGAGTTGGGTTTCACCAAGCGGTTTAGGATGGATACATGGTATGGTATGGTATTGATTAGATGCCACGGTGTTGTGGTCGGGATTAAACGGTTTAGGATCGGTACATGGTGTGGTGTATGGATTGTGTATATGGTATGAAATATCGTTAGTGCATGGGTATATGATATCGTAGGTGCATAGGGTATGGTATATTGGTTTTATGGTATGGTGCATTGTTGGTTTGATAAGACATACCCTTTTCTAATAGTGATGATTTTTGTATTTTCCATAGTGGTATGTGACATAGCGTTCATATGTTTTATGCATCAATTATTTATGTAATTGAATAGATTCGGGTTATAAGGTTCTTGATAATGAAGTGGGTTAACTTGTGAGCATGACTTCCTTATTGTTGGAACTTTTGAGTAAGTTGGGTTTTGTGAAATGTTGTTAAGCAGGGCGTTACAGAGTGGGCGTGAGGTCTTGAGAGAAATTTTCAAGAAAAATTAAAACATTATTTTTCCATATAAATTATGCCCTTTCGTTGAGATTTATTTCTCACGTTTTATTGTCTTTTTTTATACGTTTCCTAGGTCGGACGGAGTTCGTAGGGCACACTCGCGCCCGATTTGGCGTCTCTCTCTCTCGGCCACGGTGTCGTACTACATCGCATTTATCTATTAGGGGTTGTTGTATTAGACTTATTCATTTCTACTTGTACCCCCCAAATCGAATACTCTTAGAACGCTCGATATTCGTATGGAACTTTTTATGAGACCTCGTTATAATTGTTGCGGGTTTATATATTTTATGTATAATTGGGTATTAAATTAATACATGGTGTTACTCCCTTCAGCAAGGTGGGGTTCCATAGTATCCCTAGGGATTATACGATTGGGACTTCACTATTGCCGGGACCACCCAGGAAATAGGGAAGGGTATCGGGTCGGGTCTGTCGGCAATTGTCCCAGGCCACAGGTTTCCTAGGTTTCCTTGGGGTTGTACGTTGCGGTGCGACTCATCCAATGTTTGTATACCTTCTAACCTTATCATGAGGCGATTACGTTCTTTGATTCTTGGAAGCGGTTTTGCTTCGGATGGGCGCCCTGGGAGTAGACGTAGGTCCCAGCAGGCTTCGGTGGAAAGCTCCGGTGCACCTACTCATGGGGAAAATCTTGTCGAGCGCTTGGCTCGGTCACTGGAGAGGAGTGGGTTCACTAGTAGTACTGTAGACCAGGCTCGTAGACTTGGAGCAGTGGGTTTTGATGGCGCCACGGATCCCATGGTGGCCTTATCATGGCTAGATGACCACAGAGAAAAATTACGGACGGGTGTACGGTGTCGGGATGAGGGCCCAGTCGGGTTCATTTGGGTTTACCTTTCGGGAGTGTCTGAGGAAGTGGTGGGCGTATGAGAGGGCCCAGAAAGCGTCACACTGGAGCCTGGATAAAGGCGCCTTTCACAGGTTTGCTGACCTTGTTGAGACCCGAGAAGTGCGGAGTTGATTGCTCGCACCGGGGGTGAGTATGAAAACGGTTTACGGGTATGAGGCGCGGATTCGAGAGAGTTATCGGACTTACGCTTGAATTTGGTTGCGGAGGAAGTGTGAAGAAAGGTTTCGACGGGTTGGGTTGTCCCGATAGCCTTGAGCCTCTCGGGGTCACGATCATCCCACTTACCGGTCGATGAGGCGCGCTACAGGAGTAGAGGCGGGACCACGTCGCGGACAGTGGTGACCATATGATGGATCTCATCTTCGAAGCCACTGGTAGGATCGTCCAGAGGGGTAGTTTCAGCTCTGGGTCTTGACGTGAGAGGATCAGTGGGACCGGGCGTGGTACCGGCGATGGTGGGTTTGAGGTGGACACGAGGGTTAAATTTCGAGCGAGTCGTGGTGGTAGCTATTTTGAGGGGTCTACTGGCCGAGGCAGTTTACGTTCGGCTTGTGATGTTTGCGGTAAGAATCATGATGGGCCATGCCTGTGGGATAATACATCTTGTCGTGTGGAAGCTGACAGGACATTTTAGGAGGGCTTGCCCTGCGAAGATCGGCCCGGACTAGAGTTCGGATCGGGTGCTTTCCGATTCCGGCGAATTTAGTGGACGCCAGGAGACGGAGATCTGTGAGGCAGGCGAACCGGGAGGTTCCTTCGGCATGGGGCCGCGTCTGCGGCGGCGAGGCAGAAGCGGAGACGGAGAGGGACGACCACGCTGGGGAGTCTTTGCTATGACCCGATTCGGGAGGCACGAGGCCACTCCCAGACGTGGTGATGGAGTGCATTATACATTTTTGGTGACGATGCACGTGTGCTCATTGACCAGGAATACACACTCCTTTATTTGCGTGAGTATATTTGCGAGTCGGGGTGACTCAGTTCCCTTTGGAGTGTGGTCTAGAGATTTCCACACCTTGGGAGAGTCCTATGGCCTAGACGGATGCTTAAGGGTAGCTGTACTCTGTGAGAACCAGGTATGGAAGCGGTTGATATTAATAAGATCTCGAAAGGGTTGGATGTGATTCTTGGGATGGATTATGGCTTACTTCAAACTAATACTTCAATGGATTGCTTCCCTTGAGTAATATTTAGGCGGCCAAGGGACTACGGTAGTAGTCTTACATGGAGGCGGAGGCGGACACCTTCGGGTTTGATTTGCCGTCTATCTTTGGAATGTTTGCCCGGAAGGGTTGTTCACTGGCTCATATGGTTGACACTCGTGGCGGCCGAAGCGAATAGAGGATGTACCCGTTAGTGAGAGACTTTGGGATGTATTCCTGACGATCTTCGGTCCACCTCGAGAGCGAAGTGAATTTTCCCATTGATTTGGTCCACAGTACGACCTATTTCTACCACCTTATAGAATGGCACGATAGGCGATAAATTGAAGGCTCGGCCTTCTAGTGGTGGATGGGGATTTATTAGGCCCGATTATTTATAGGGAGCGCGGTGTTATTTGTGAAGAGAAGGATGGTACTTGGAGGTTGTGTATAGACTAGAGCTTGAGTTGAATAAGGTCGCGTTAAGTATGAAATATCAGATTGCCTAGGATTGATGATTTATTTGACCCGACTCCGAGTGCGAAAGTGTTCTCGAGATTGACTTGAGGTCGAGGGGTACCATCGGTTAAGTTAGGGGAACTGGAGACATTCCCGAGCTGGCGGTGGGGCCGAGATATGGACATTATGAGTTTAGTGATGTCTTCGGACTCCTGATGCGGCCGGTTCATGGATCCCGATGAATCAGTTTCCGTCCATACTTCGTCGTTTGTCATTGTCTTCATTGGCCCGACATCTTAGTGTATTCGAAGCGAGTTGGAGCATGAGAGACATTTGGGCTTTGTGTTACAGAGACTTTGAAGCTGACATCGGTTGTATGCTAAGTTTAGCAAATGTGAGTTTGGTTGGTAGAGTGGGATTTCTGGGCACGTGGTTTTACAACGATGGCATTTATGTGGACCCTCGAAAGTAGGCGTGTGGCCAGGAACGACAGCTACGGTGTGGTCGCAGGAGTTTCCTAGGATTAGCGGGGTATTATCGCAGGTTCATAGAAGGGTTCTCAAAATAAGGACCACTTCAGCGTTTGGTAGAAGGGAGTAGAATTTGGATGGGTAGACAAGTGTGAGAAAGCTTAAAACCTTGAAGGAGAAGTTGACATCAACCCCTGTGTTGACGTTGCGAGGAGAGCGACGAGGATTCGAGGTTTACGAGTGATGCTTCATATCAGGAGTTTAGGTTGTGTGGTGATCTGACATAAAGAGTTGTAGCGTATACCTCAGACAGTTGAAGAAACCACAAAATTTGAATTATCTACCAATGACTTGGAACTTCTTTGATAATATTCGCATTGAAGACATGGAAGACTAGCATCTGGCGGTACCCAATTATTCTGAAACCATGCAGAGCCTTAAATATTTGTTCACGGAAAGAGTTAAACTTAAGGCAAAAGAGGAGGAACTGGATGGAGTTCATAAGGATTATGATTACCTTATTAATTACCATCGGAGTAAAGCAAATGTAGTGGGATGCCTTGAGGCGGGGAAGTTCACGGGCTCTTTTGGCTATATACGAGACCATACGACTTAGGTTGATGGTCGAATTGCGAAGAGTTGGGTGTTCGGAGTTGGAAATGCATGTTTGGAACCTTACCTTGACTTCCTGCACTACGTAGATACTTGTTGACAAGATTCTTGAGAGCCGCGACTAGAGATCCTATTTGATGAGCATGAGAAGAAAGGTCGAAGAAGGGCAACAGTCGGATTTTGGTATTAGAACGATGGAGCCTTGGTGATTAGTTCTGAACTTTGTGTTCCAGCCGTAGAAGAGTTAAAGGGCAAAAATATTGGGGAGGCCCATAGTTCGCGTATACCATACACCCCATTAGTACCAAGATATGCCGTACGCTGAAGGAGTATTGTGGTGGTCGGGGATGAAAAGAGGTGTTTGAGTATGTATCCAAGTGCTTAGTTTGCCAGCAGTAAAGGCGGAGAGACAAGCCTTACGGACTTCTACGATATACCCACATTCCCGGAATGGAAATGGGAGCACACATCCTGATAGTTTTATATTCAGCTCCCTTCCACTGACTCGAGGAGACATGGCTGGCATTTGGGTAGTAGTCGTGACTCACAGTCAGCACATTTTCTACCTATTAGTGAGAAGTTTCCCCTCGAAACTAGCGGAACTCACTTTATGAGTCATATAGTGAGTTTTTTGTAGATTTACCCAGTATCGATCGTCTCGATAGAGATCCCGATTCACTTGAGATTTTGGAAGAGATTGATGAAGGAACTAGGTGTCGAGTTGAATTTGAGATCTTCTTTTAAGCTCGGTAGATGGAGCCCGATCGGGGACTATTCAAACCTTAGAAGATATGTTGAGATCATACGTGGTAGTTCAAAGGACATTAGAATGAATATCTACATTAGCGAGTTCACTTATAATGCGGCTATCACTTTCGAGCATTGAGATGTCACCTTATGAGGCTACGTATGGGAAGCTGATGTCGCTCCTTTATGTTGGAATGGGACGGGCGAAAGAAAATTACTAAGGTCTGAAGTTGTACGGGCGGCGGTGGACAAAGTTAATGTTATACGTGCAGTGGCTTGACTCGGGATAGGCAAAGAGCTACGCGGACAAGAAGAAGGATCTTGAATTTGAGGTTGAAGATCGAGTATTCTTGAAGCTCTCTTGGAAGGGCGTGAATGTACGTTTTGGAAGCGAGGGAAAGTGAGTCTGCTACATTGGACCTTTGAGATTGTTGAGGAGGGTGGGTCCAGGTGGCTTATAAATTAGACTTCAGGAAGAACTTTCTCGGAGTCCATAATGTGTTTCACATCTCCATGCTATAAAGCATATCCCGGATCCCTCACATGTGCTGGGCGCGAGGGATTGAGCTGGGGACATCTATGAAGACGGCCCGGTCACGAGATTTTGGGTAGGGAAGAGAAGGAGCTTATATGAGACCGTATCCTTAGTGAAAGTCCTTTGGAGGAACCACCTAGTCGAAGGCGCTTAGGCAGAGGACAAATGCGGGCAAATACCCTCATCTCTTCCGAGGTTCTGAGTGCAATTTCGGTGGGCTGAAAATTTTTTTAGGGGGTAGGTGTAATGGCCGTGCAAATAATACAAGTTTGAAACGTGTTTGACTAAGTTTGACCAAAGTTAGTAGGTTTGACCTGCTTAGTGGGTTGACCAAGGTGAGCTTTTCAGAATGAATAATTTGGGTTGACTAAGGCCTTGACTCGTAGGCCTTGTCGATCTGAGTTCATAGACTGGGCGGAGCGTCTGTCAGACTTACGGATAAAGTTCTGACCATTAGAGTTTCAATAGTATGCCTTGCTCGATTAATCAGTTATGTACGGGATTTTACTAGAAAGCGGCCTTTAGACCTTATATAAACATAGCTTGTGATATAAATGAAAACCCTAGCCCGAAACAACACTTGAGCTCCCGAGAGCAGAAATAAAAACTCTCAATGGATACATTTTGGTAGAATTGGCGTCACTGAGTGAGACGGACAGACGAGACCTGCGAGCCACTGGCTACGTGCCGGACGGAGTGTGACCTCTCAGGACCCGATCCACTTGGCCGGCCCAGGTGGCCGCCGCCGGCGGACAGCGCCGGATCGGGCGGCGAGACGGCCCCGGCGGCGGTGCCGTGCCGGATCCCGTTGTGATTTTCCCGGAGTGGCTCAGTGGCTAGGCCGCCCAGTGGCTCATTTCACCATTTTGGTTTGAACTCATTTCGTGGTCCCTTTTTGCGAGTTCATGCCAGTTTGGAGATTCTGACCCAGCTTGAAATCGGTAGAAGGATTAGATCCCGGGTTTTAGGCCACCACGTATTTGTTGGATGAGGTAATGGTACCAATGAGTTCTGGTCTCTTAGGCTTTAGGTGATATGTGGTTTGTAAATTTTGGACATCGTTGGTTAGTTTTCCCTGTTTTTAGGTTGTTTTGGGTAATTGCAGAAATGTCGGAATTTGAAATAGGGTACCAATTGGTCAAATGGCAAAATTGAAGTTGTATTAGTGAAATTGGATGTTTATAAATTATTGGACCCGGTTCAATTTCGGAAATTAGCTCCGGGTGAAAAGCCCCAATTTTGGGTATCGAGACTTATAGGGTACGACTGTGCAATTTGACTGTCGGGTTGATTAGGATGATCTCCATAGTTCGAATGTTGTTGGGCCTTGGGATATTACGTGTCGTTGGTTCAGTGTGGGGCCTAAGTGGTATTTTATTTATATTACAGGGCCTTCCTTTGTGGTAGGAGGCGATCTGCGGAGACGGGCGGCGTGCGCCGTGTGAGTGGGTTATATGTTTTTAAATGATTTGGGATATTATGTCGATATCTATTATGATTAAATACTTTGCATATATCTTGTTTTGATCAAATGGTTGGGTTGCATTGAAGAGCATGACTTTTCGGTTTCGTATAAAGCAAGTTAACATTTCATGTAGTGCTGTCGAAAACATTTCAGCTGCTTGGAAGTTGTACTGGTTCCTTGGATGATTATGTGGTATTTAGATAATTTGGGCATGTAGATTGGGTTTTAACCCCCCCTTGAGAAAATATTGATTTATGAAATGGATTTTAAAATATATATGTTTAATAAATGGTTAAGGAATATATGGTCATGGAGGTATGGTTCAAATCTCGACATGAATTAGAAACTAAAGATCTTGATGTAGTGGATTGAGTTGTGGAAAGTAAGTTGAAATAAGTGTAACCTAAGATGCGGTGACGTTGGGAAAGGCACACATGAGTAAGGTCATTGAGTTGGGTTATAAGGTGATGTACCATGTTATGCCGGATGTGGGTTGGTGATTATGACCTTGGTATTACCGGTTACCCGCGATTGATGGCCATTGAGGTTGGCTTATCCAGCGGTTATATATTAATTCCACGACCGTGAGGTCGGTTTGACCCGACGGTTTTACTAGTTGCCATTGCGGGTGGTCGGTTTGATCCGACGGTTTATTGGTTGCCCGCGTTGCGTGAGGTGGTTTGACCAAACGGTTTGGCATTACAGGTTTTGCCACGGTAGCGTGGTCGGTTCCTGACCGACGGTTTGGTATTCTGGGTTTGCCGTGCGTGGTCGGTTTGACCACAGACGGTTGGGTATTCTGAGTTTTTACCCGCGGTGGCGTGAGGTCGGGGTGTGACCGACGGTTTGGTGATACGGATTTTGCCACGGTGACGTGAGGTTGGTTTCATCCAACGGTTATATGTTATTCCACGGCCGTGAGGTTGGGTTTACCGACGGTTTAGGATGGATACATGGTATGGTATGATGTTGATTAGATGCCACGGTGTTGTGAGGTGGGATTCTGAAGCGGTTTAGGATGGGTACATGGTGTGGTGTGTCGTTAGTGTATATGGTATGAAGCCTCGTTAGTCACGTAAGGTATGATACATCGTAGGTCATGGGGTATGAATGCATGCATTTGGGTTTTATGGTATGGTGCATTGTTGGTTTGAGTAAGACATGCCCTTTTCAATAGTGATGATTTTTGTATTTTCCATAATTAATTGTACAACATGACGTTCATATGTTTATCATCAATTAGCTATGTGGTGAATAGATTCGGGTTATAAGGTTCTTGATAATGGGTGAGTTAACTTATTGGCATGACTTCATATTGTTGGGTTTGAGGTAAGTTGGGTTTTGTGATGTTTGTTAAAACGAGGAGCGTTACAAAAGAGTGGACGTGAGGTCTTGAGAGAGAGAAATTTTCAGAAAATTAAAACATTATTTTCCATATAAATTATACCACTCATTGAGATTTATTTCTCACGTTTATTGTCTTTTTTATCTGTTCCCTGAGTCAGGGCAGTTAAATGGGAACTACTGGCTTCAGTTGACGTCTCTCTCTCGACCACGAAATTTGTCGTACTCATCGCATTTATCTATTCGAGGTTGTTTGTATTAGACTTATTCATTTCTACTTGCCCTAAATCCAAATACTCTTAGAACGCTCGATATTCGTATGGAACTTTTATGAGACCTCATTTATAATTGTTCTTGGGTTTTTTATATATTTATGTATAATTGGGTATTAAGTGTATGGTGTTACTCCGCTTTCCTTAAGGTGGGGTTCCGCAGTATCTTCCACAGGGATTATACGGTGGGACTTCAGCAGGCGGGACCTTGAAATCGGGAAGAGTATCGAATTGGTCTGTCGATGCTTGATTGGTAGTGGGAACTACCTCGAATGAGTACCCTGGCTCATGGTCCCGGGTTCGAGCCACGGAGGCGAAAAGAAATAGTAATTTGGGGGATAACTGTGAGTGGGACCACCCCCTGACCGGAGTGGGCAGGGGGTGGGGCCCTTACGAAAAGAGGCGCCTTTTGTTGTAAGGGGCCGCCCTGGCCGCTCAAACAGTGATCCAGCTGCAGCCCATCCCAGCTCACGAAGTTCTACCTTTCCGTGAAGCTTCAGGCTGGACAATACCCATTCAGTGTATACAACTGAGCTAATAACTCCGGTTGGTAGTGGGAGGCCCACCTCGAATGGGTATCTAGCTCATGGTCCCGAGTTCGGGCCGGAGCGAAGAGGCCCTTGTGAGGTAGGGGTGCTTTGTGAGTGGGACCACCTGGCCGGAGTGGGCCGAGGGTGGGAGCGCATAGTGTCCCTTGGGGGTGTTTCACGTCTCCATGCTCAGAAAATATACTCGGATCCGGCTCGTGTGGTGGATTAGGGACTGGTGAGGTTGACACGAATGAGACAGCCGGAGGGACCGGTGTGCATTGTTGATGGTAGGTGATCGGGTTTTGCGGCATGAGGCTGAAGTGAGGCTAGTGAGGAATGTATGGGCACTATGGGTGGAGGTCACGTGGGGCCTTGAGTTGATCAGGCCACTATCCGCACTTCTTGTTTAGGGATGAGTACGTGGTTAGTCATTTAAGATTTAAATGATTGTTTACATACATGTTAGAATGCACGGTGCATACGCGTAGTGGTTGATTGTATTATGAGAATTTCGGAATGAAATTCCTTTTGAGGAGGGAGAATGTAAGGCGAAATTCGATTTACGGAAAAGTAGCGAAATCGTAATTTCGATTACAAAATTTGTTAATTTCGGTTAAAAATAAAGTAATTTTATTCTTTAGATCTCGGATGATGAGCGGATTTCATCGTTGGAATCGTCTCGCGAAATCTAGCTGCTTACGTAAATTTTGTCGAATTAGGGACGGTCGGGTTGCACGTTTCCGACGTCGCATTTCGGGTCTTAGTAAAGCAGATTTTCGATCTGAAAAGTCACATATAACATGTACTCATGTGCCACATAAGTGGAGTATAGTGAAATAATGAAAATGGACTATTTAGGGAATGATGCAGAATGTCAAAGCGGGAAAAGAGGAATGAGAATTTGCATTATAGGAATTGATTTTAGTCACAAAAAAACAAAAAAATGCTACAGTGCTCATCTCCTCAAATTCAAAAGAAGCAAAAATGTGGGGGAGCAGAATTTTTGATGCAGTAGACGAAATGGAGGTTTTTGTAGAGAGAGAAGGTCTGACTTCTCTCTAGAAATATAAATAGGCCGTTGGCGATCTTCGGGACAAAAGGAAAATTTGCTCTGCCAGGAGGGGCTTCGCGTGGGTGCAGTATTTAAAGGAGTTTCTCAAACTACGAGAGTGAGGTTTTCTCCCTACTTGCGTTTTATTCCCTCTTTAAGTACTTTACGAATGTTTGAGTCGATTGAGGCTGTTAGGGGCCATTTGATCGGTCCCAAACCTTGGGCAAGATTAATATGGAATTTTGGAAATCAAAATGGTCATTATTTGATCACGGTACATGGGGTGTGTGAAATGGTATAGTGTATGTTAAATCGTATGAGTGATTGAAATTGGTAGGGAATGGCTAGTGAAATCTTGAAGTTCTGAGGTGAGCCCAGATGAATTGTGAATTTTCGGGAATGAGTAGTAGGGTTTCACTATTCCTAGCAGTGTTCTCAAAATATATTTTTGTGAAAATATGTGTTTGGTCGAGTGATTTAAAGCCCAAATTCTTCGTGTTTGATCGATGCTTTAGTGAGCTAATTTTGATGTATGAAATGAGAATTTACATGACATGATTGTACTGAATTGATTGTTTTGTAAATATGCATGTTTATATATTTACATGTGAATTAGGCGTATTGGAATTGGCATACATGCATTCCATATGCATTGAACATAGGACTATAGGGTGAGTGCATGAGATGAGTCTAAGAAAATGGTTGGAGGAGTTGTCTAAAAATATTATCGGAGGTAGTCAAACTAAAAATATCGTCGTCGGAGACGGCGATTGATATACATCGGAGGGTGAATCCCTGAATAATATCAGTCGTCGGAGGCATTGATTGATATATATGCATCGGAGGGTTGTCCTGGAATAAAACATAGTGTTACTCATATGAGGCTTAGGCGAGTGTGAGAGTCAGTGAGGACTCGGGATCCCGAGTTGGTCCATGTAGACATTGAGGTAGGATCATGCATTTGCTTGAATGTGTGTTTAATTTGGAACATTCTGGCTGCACTTAGGTGGAAGTAGCCACTTAGGGCGATTCCACTCTTGTGCTTACCGCAATCGAGGATGTTATTTTGGTACGGGAGCGTGCGGGGACGGCTCGTCCCCAGGGTTGAGTTAGAAGAGAGTCGGGTTGTGACTTTTGGGTGATGATGATATACATGTATTGAAATGTCTAATTTTAATATATGTATTGTATAAAGTGAAAATATTGTAACTCTTGTAACTATTTGGTATATAGTTGGATTCATAGTTAGTATGTATTATGAGTGCATAGTTTGTGGGCCCAGGATTAGTGTACTCATGTGATTGGATATATTGGATATATTGAGTTGTTTTGGGACCAGAAGGTACATGCGGGTTTGTATTTGGGTGGGGCTTTCCCTTCGTACAAAGGGACTCTGTAGACATTCTCACGGGTAGTGCAACGGGTTGAGCGGGTAGTCAACGGACCCTCGGGTTTTGGGGCGTCAAAATTGTTAACTAACATTCTTTGGCTCTCATCTGAAAATAGGTGCTGGTGTCATTCTTTGTATAGAAAGGGCCTTAGCTCGATCTGGGGTGTCCAGGGAAGATGTGAATTACATAAATGTGCATGCTACATCAAACGCACACTTGAGGCCTTAGAGTCTGACTCTTATTCGTTGTTTTACAGAGGCGGGAATCACAGGGTAACTTTGAACATGGTATTTTCTTTTATTTATTTATTCTCCAAAACCATTATATGTTGATATGCAATGCTTGATAAGCTCTCTCTTTTGTTTTGTTTTGTTTTTTTTACCCCTTTAAAATGCATGTCAGCGTGTGAAATAGGGAAATTTTTATATTATATTTGAAATTTATATTAAGAATTTTTGTATTTAAATGGTTACTTGCACCTCTAGTGGACCAAGAATTTATATTATTTATTTAATTAAGTAGATTTTTATCTTCTTTTTGGTTTGTGAATTAGTTATGCTTATTTTCTTTTTGCAGGTATTTTTAGTTCTTAATTTAATTGAATTGTCTCTGCATGTGTAGGCTAGAAAACAAGATTCGACCACCTTCCTTTCTGGAGTTGTTTGTTCACACACATACAAAAAAATGGCGATAATGACTTTCATTAATGAAAAGTTCAAAGATGTTAATGTAAATTACATCACTTGACATATTATGTCTTATCTTTCATTTAGTTGATAGCTACAATTGAGACTTGTTTATGTATTTGCGGGATACTATTGAAATTTAGCGATAACAACTAACACAAAAAGCGATGGAAACAATAGATGAAAATAATATGTTTCTAGATGTTGTGGGTGGAGCCAATAAGATTAGGGTTTATAGGCTTGGCTCACGGGCTTCTGTTATTATAGTTTTGGCTCTACCACTTCTTCCACATCAGCCTTTGATGTTTCTCAACAAAATGTGGAGTAATTTAGCGGCTTCTGACATAAGATTGTGATCAAGATTTAATGATTAGGGTCAGCGAGATGACACAGCTATTGTTAAGACGTTTGGATGGAAATGTCTAAAGATTGGACAACTTCATCTGATCAACCTCCCATGACAATGGTAATGGTATCGGACATCTAATGATTATCACACATCTGATGATGCTAATTTATCCCCATAGTAGTGAACTGTTTAAGTACTTTTAGTTTTAATACTTTTTAACTATTTAGGTACTTTGTTTAATACTTTCGAAAAATTTAGGTACTTTTTTTTAATACATTTGACCTATTCAAAATATTGTTTTTTTCTTTTTTTGTTATTGGGATATGTCAGTGTTATATTATTAGGCATGATTGTTATATATAAATTTGCTTTTATGAGAATCATAAAATGTGTTTTAATTAGGTTTTAAGAGCCATTATAGTAGGTAAAAATATAAATATATTTTTTATTTACCTCTGATTCTGTTGCATACCTCTGAAGTGGTGAATAATAACTATCAATTACCGATGTATTACCTACAAAATCACTGACTAAATACCGATAAAGGACTTTCGTAGCTAAATGGTCGACAATTTATCGACGCAATACCTACAAAAGTGGTCATCAATTCTTAGATGAATTACTGCGAATCCTGACAAAATTCGCCTTCAATTCACAGACATAATATCGACGGAATGCCTATAAAAGTGGTAGCAAATTACCGACGGATTACCTACAAAATCACCAACAAAATACCTACAAAGTATATTCGTAGCAAATTATCGATAGAATACCGACAGGAAATGCTATAAAGTGATTTACTTGATGCGACGGATTACCTGACTCACCCGACAAAATACCAACGGACTTTTCCCATGAGTAAATTCTGGGACATACCTACGAATTTTGTCGGTATTTGGAATCCCCACTTTGTAGATTTCCTCAGCTTTACCTATCACTTTTCCCATGATTCTTGCGAATTTCCATAGGTGAATTTACCTACGGATTGATTTTCGAGTCGGTGAATTTATTACCTGCATACTTACAAAATATGGTTGTTGGTATTGGTAAGGTAGAATTTAATTCTGAAACATAATTTTTATATTACCTCTGAAAATTTTCGTAGGTAAATTGTCAATTGTTGTAGTATAGAGTTACATTTTACCCCTGAGCTAATCGTTTATATAGTTGTGGGAGGGCATTTTAGAAATTTGATAAAGAAAAATAGCAGAATTCAAATCATTTGTTATTAGGCTTTATGGGAGCAGCACGATAAATTTGTGTGAGCATAGTGGCACGATGGGCCATTTCCATAGACACAACACGTCACAACACGACACGACATTTTAATGGGTCGACCCACATGCCTAAATGGTCAGCACGACCCAATGGACACATCTATATATGCCTCCACACCAAGTAGTAAGTCTTCTATATATATATTTAGATTGCTAAAATTAGCAGTCTATCTTTTCTCTGCTAAAATTAGTAGTCTCTTTGGTTAGTAGCAACTAGCATTTTCTTAGAGGAATATTTTGAAGTTCTAGTTGTACTACATCTTGTTAAGGGAGTGCACTTAATGTGAGATCGTGGTTGTTGAATGCGATAAAACGTCAGGTTTTCTATTACACGGAGTTACAAGCTAGAAGGAGGTGAATCTTCTTTAAGGACACAACAACTACACGTCTTGGTCATCTAACCATATAAGTTCATCTTTGCCATTTTGTTTCTTGTTTGTCTTTTTTGGGCAAGTCAAAATCTCTAACCTTTTACACATACTTAAAGAACTTCTACAAGTGGTATCAGAGCGTATGATAGTGTGTGGTAACTTATGTGGTTAAAACATGTCTAGAAAAGTTATGTCAAAAAGGTGATAAGAGCTTAAGGCAAATGAGTTTTTAGAGGGACATTGTTATCCCTTTGTTGCCGGAACTTAGTGTATTTTAACCAGACACCTAATCTTATCTTAGATTCTTTATTCACCCAACGAAACCATCACGAATCTCCTTAATTGATTCGGAGTAGATAATACGAAACCATCTACTTAAATCTCATAATTGATTCGAGGTAGATAATGTTGGTAAGATTTCTTTTGAAATCGAATTTAGAATCCATGAAAGGACCATATTATTTTTGCGGATCCGTGAAGTAAGAATTATGTTGGTACCTTCTGACTTTGAATGATCATTACTAAATCGATTTTGTTCTTGATGGAAGTCTGATCATCATAGCTTATAGATTTCTCCAATGAGGAGCTTGTGATAGAAGGATCAATCCATCGGTATCTGAATGATGGAGGAAGTAGGGGTTTGAAGGATCACCAATGATTGAATGGCCTGCTGAGTTATGATTTAAGGTCTCAGAGAGAAAGGATGTCATGTCTAATTGAGATTTGAACATGCAGATGTTAATTGTCTTTGTCAACGGGAGACAGGGACGAGCAGAGGAATTTAAGGAACTGATCAAAGTTTGCTTTGATACCATATCAAACTTCTACGATTACACTTGGTATCACATTAAGTTGGAAAAACAAAGCACCTCTTTATTATGATTTTTGATTAAATGGTCGATAAGATGAGTTTATTGATGTAGCTCAGCTACAAAGAATAATAAAATTGGAAGAAAACGAATAAAATAAACAGAACAAAATTACCAGTTTTGTGCTCGTATCAATTTCAGAAACAATAACAGGGTGTATTTATAAATTGACAAAAAAACTTTAATAGATAAATCCAAAAAGTACTAATAAATAAATGACTAATAATAATAAAAATCATCATTGAACTTGAGCTTCCTATCTCGTCTAGGCCTATATATGGAATTTACTCCATGCCAATCATTTAGGGTTGAAGAAAAGAACTTAACTCACGAAGTGAGGAAATGTAGCAATCCCGACAGCGAATGATCGAAAGGCGAAGATCATCCTTCTATATCCGGTAACATCGAGTGGATAACCGTACCATTTAACAAGAAAACGACGAAACCCACAATCTCTAGAAGTCAGAAACTTATCATCAAAGATAATATTCATCATCTCCTTAGAATATTGTAACAAAGGGTGATGGATGCACCTTTTGCTGCCTTAAACTACAGATTCTTAGAGAAACGAAATTATAAGGCTTCAAAAAAATTGCTTCGGTAAGGTAACAATCCTCTATATTGAAAACATGGCTAATATCCATGTCATTTAATAATCGAGAAGATATTCATTAGATCAGTTCTGAATGATAGAGATAAAGGCCATGGCTCTTGCATAAAATGTTACCAACGTTTTTAGAATTCTTTCAGGACGAATGCGAACCATGACATATTCTGACATTAAATTCCTTAGATCTCATTTTTATCGATTTAGTTTATACTTTTCATTACTTAGAGAAATCTTTCACATAATCTCAGCATAGATGTAACACCCAAATTCTCACTGCGGTTTATAACATGTTTAGGTATAATAAGCAAATAAAGTATATTTATTAGGAATAAAATAAAGATAAAAACAAAAGTAAGGAATATGCATAAGTTAAATTTACAAATAATAAAGAAAGATTTGAGGCTATTGTAAAAATATTATAAATTGATTTGCAAATATTACTTGAGTTGGAGGACCAAAAGTAAAATAAAAAGGGGATAAGATCAAATAAGGATAGACCAAAATATCTTATTTTGGTCTTGAAAGGAGGAAGCGAAATATGGACAAGAGAAGAGAAGAGAAAGGAAGAAGAAGAAGAAGAGAAGATCAAGGGTGTGAATTTGAGTAATGGTATAGATTTGAGTATAGGTGTGGAATTTGAGTATAGTTTTGTATAGGCCCATGGAATTATGGAAATGCAGTTTTGGGTATAAAGTTTAGATACATGGTTAAAAACCACCATCTTGTGTATGGTTTGGAGTTTGGGAACTCGACTCATTTCTTTTAGGGTTGAGTTAAGAAGAGCTTTAAGGCTCCTAAATATTATGTGTTTGAGAAGATTTAGTTGCAGTTCAGACAGAGAAAATTCCTGTGTCGATCATATACGATGGCCAGGATCTTGAAACGGGTTTGGGTCAGAAATACAGGGTGAAGTGAGAGTCATGTAGAGTACCCAGCCACATCATTAGACTTGATGTTAGGCTTTTTAATTTCTCGATTTGGACCTCTGTAGACCAAGTTATGGTCCTTTACCGAGGTCGAGTCCATTTAGATCTGGATGCAGTCGAGTTACGCGATTGGTCGACTAATGGGACCTTAGAACGGGTTTTGAGTCGGAAATAAAGAGGAGAATTTGGAAGTAAGTCCTTCTGGAAATTGTATCCCACATCAATAGACGATTTTAGGCTTTTAATTTCTCAATTCAGTTACAATGGACGAGTTATGGTCTTTTACTTTGAGCAGTCAAATGGGTGAGAGGTCAGCCATGGGGTCGTGGCAGAGGTCGCACACTCATGCGGCGAAATTCGACACACCTCAATACAAGCGGGGTCAACAGGACCTCATCTCCGTAGAAGGTCAGCAGACCTCGTCTTGAAACTCAGTTCGTCCTAAAGGCTCAGCGTCTGGCCAGAGCTCAGCTCTCACGTCCAGGGTCGAATCGACTCGTCGGTTCGAATTATTTCGTCAGGCGAAATTTGCGCATGACCTCAACCGGAGTCATATCTCCTTCATTTGAACTCCGATTTGGGTGTTCTTGGACTCTATGGAAAGCCCATTGAGTCAAGAATACATTCATATGCCAGAGGAGGATATTAGATGTCAAACTGAAGTGTTAGACTGAGCTCGTCACTTCAGGGCAGCTCGTCAGTTCAGGTCAGCTCGTGGTAGGCGTACGTGACCTCCTTCGGAAGGTCATATCTCCTTCGTTTGAACTCCGATTTGGGTATTCTTGGACTCTATGGAAAGCCCATTGAGTCAAGAATACATTCATATGCCTGTGGAGGATATTAGATGTCAGACTGAGGTGTTATACTGAGCTCGTCACTTTAGTTCAGCTCGTCGGTTCGGTCGACTCGTCCGAGGTATTCTTGTGACCTCTGACTTTGGAAGGTCGTATATCGCCCCGTTTGAACTCCGATTTGGGTGTTCTTGGACTCTATGGAAAGCTCATTGAGTCAAGAATACATTCATATGCCTGAGGAGGATATTAGATGTCAGACTAAGGTGTTAGACTGAGCTCGTCACTTCAGTTCAGCTCGTCGGGTTCGGTCGACAATCTGGTATTGCATGACCTCGACTTGGAAGATTAGAAGTATACCGTTCGTTTGAACTCCGATTTGGGTGTTCTTGGACTCTATGGAAAGCCCATTGAGTCAAGAATACATTCATATGCTAAGGAAGATATTAGATGTCAGATCGAGGTGATAGATCGAGCTCGTCCAGGACAGGTCAGCTCGTCACCAGTCAACCTGTCAAGATTGACCAGCGCATGACCTCCAACTCGAAGGTCATGTCTCCTTCTCGCTTGAACTTCGATCTGGTGTTCTTGACCTATGGTTTCATTGAGTCAAGAATCCATCCATAGATAGCTTGATAAAATTGGGAACCATATTGTTCCAAAACATGAAAAACAGTAGTTCTCGTGTAACTATAGTTAGTCGATTATGAATTTATAAATAGCTCAAAAGCATACATGGTGGCATATTATTTATACATACAACGAGATAAGGAAAATGAAGATATAAATAAATATTTATTTATATATTCATATGAATACCGAATGGCAATAATTATTCGGGAATATGAGATATATACTAAACATAAAATACATATTGATTGTCTGCTTAGAACCTGGTAGAGGGATAGATGGGCATGCCTATTAGGGAAAAATAAGTCCTGGCAAAGATGTCTCCGACACATTATATCCGCTTGAGTCGATGACATAGATCCCGCTTGATCACGATGGTCTCCAGTAGTCACCACGCTCCGGCCCTCATGACGGTCACTGCTCGTACACAAAGGATGATACCTTCTCGGCATCATATTACCGGCATAGGTCACCGCCTCGTACAAGGATGATACCTTCTGGTATAAAATACAAGGTGTCTGGCTTTTTATAAATGGTCATTGTCTCGCACACGATAACTTCGGGTCTTCATGGACCACTGCTTCATACAAGCACAACATTTTCGGGCTCTCATGGTTTCCTCGTATCCACTTTCAAGATGATACATGAAACATAAAAGAAATGACAGGTATATGCAAAGAAAATTTAGAGAATATATGACATGATATGAGAAGCATAGCACTGCTATGCGATGATAGTATACAGTTACAAGAACAAGAAGAAAAGTACAAGATGACATGAAAAGTATTTATATATGAGAAAATGATAAGAATCAGAATGTTAATCGTGTTATATGCAATTGTATAGAAGTGTGGAAGCATCCTTAATAGAGGTCATCCATAGACACTCCCACTAAGCGCCAGAAAGCTTGGGCACGGTGTTCAATCCGTGGCAGTACGTAAGAGGAGACCGTGAGGACCAGCCATCCACATCACAATAAAGGCCACACGCCATCAGTGCTCACCTGGTGCCACCTTTAGTCTATTTTGTATATGAAATTTTGTAAACCAATGTAAATATTGTAGATGTTGAACACTTCCATATATGGAGCTTGTATATATATTTTGTAATCCGCCACATGTAATGGCATGTTAATTGTTTAACATTATATGAATGAACTAGCTTAAAGATATACGTGAAAAAAAAGTGTCCCTCACATTTGACATCCTATGCCGAGTTGGGCGCCACAGCTTAGTGGGAAACAGAGCCTAGGTTTAGGCGCTTCGAAAAGCCTAGGTTTAGGTGGCCTGAATAGAATATATATGATAGAAAAAGTCAAGGTGTAGTAAATGTGTGGGCCTGATGTGGGATGTCCTTGTGTTTCAGATGATGATCAGTCCGAAGAAGTCGGGCCGAGAAGGTTCAACCCAAGAGAATAAGGGTTATCGCCTTCCGAACCTTCCTAGCATGTACCTAATGAGCCCACATAAGCCTTGGCCGAGAATATCAGATTACGGCTCGAACAGATACAGATCGATTCACCCTAAAGCTCCAATGTGACAAAGAAGAAGACACGGGAGGAGGAATTCCATGGGTCGAGCATGGAAGAGTCAGAGAAAGCCGAATTCTGGTTAGAAAAGTTAGAAAGAGTATTGAAGAGGTTAGATGTCCTCCCTGATCGTATCATGTGCGCCTCACTATTACAAAGTGAGGTATTAGTGATTGGTGGAAACTAGTACTAAAAGTCCAAGGATTCCAAATCCCCCGACACTGAATTCTTCGTCCAAGAGTTCAGACAAAGTATGCCACTCGAGACGATAGTGATTCCAAGTGGAAACAGCTCCTAAATTTGGTTGAGTGAGTTCATCTATGTCGAATATGAAAAAGAATTTAGCCATCTTAGTAAATATGCACCGGACTGTCCTCACGAGGCATTTTGTAGGCAATTTGAGGATGGACCGTGATGATTCCATCAAGAGGTATTTGGCACCTATGACTTCTCTCCAAACAAGGATTTCTATCGCTTGGTCCAAGTCGCAATGAAAGTAAAGAGACTTAGAACGAAAGCAGCAAAGAAAGATTTCAAAAGAATAAGTTTTCAGAGGGGCTTCTCGTCTCCTTCCTCGGGAAAAGAGCTTGTGAGAATCTCCACCAATCGTAATATAGTTCCATTACGAGAGGTAGAAGGCAAAGGTCCAATGTAGCACGTAGTACAGGTAGAGGTGCTTCAGTTAGACATGGAGAAATTAGCATATGACATGCATGTAACTAGTCCGTTGGGGCACAACGTTAGTGTGAATAACATATATAGAAATTGTCCCATTGTTATACAAACAAAAGAGTTTCTCGCTGATTTGATAACCTTACCCTTCCGAGAGTTTGACTTGATTCTAGGAATGGATTGGTTGTCTAAGCACCAAGCTATGGTGGATTGTGAACAAAGACTGTGAGTGTTGAGATGCTTCCGACTGCACCGAGGTAATAAGCACAAGGCATTGGATCAAGTGTAATGTCTAATGTCATCTCCACTATGCAAGCTGAGAATATGAGGAAAGGATGTGAGACATTTCGTTTTGATACTTGACTCCAAGAGTAGGTCGGTTGATGTAGAAAAGATCCTAGTAGTAAGGGAATCTCCTGCATGTATTCCCCTAAGAGTTACCTGTATTCACATGAGAGAGAGGTGGACTTAGATATAGAAATTGTACCATGAACAAATTCCTATGTCAAGGGCAATCGCAGCGTATGGTTCCAACTGAGCCTGAAGAGCAAAGAGTCACTTGCAAGAACTTTAGATAAAGGATTTATCCTAATTCTGGTGTCCCCTGGGGTGCACCTGGTTTATTTGTGAAAAAGAAAGATGGCACTCTACGGATGTGGCACGATTATCAGACACAAGGTGACATGGAAAAACAAGGCCTACTGAGAATTAAGATTTTGATCAGTTGAAAGGAACGGTGTCTTTTCGAAGATGACCGCGATCGTGGTATTATCGGGCCTGAGGTAAGGAAGGAGATGTGTCGAAGACTCCGCATTTAGGAACCCGATATGGTCATTATGAGTTTTTGGTTAAAGCCATTTGGCCGACTAATGCACCGGCATCATTCATGGATTTGATGAATAGGGCTTTCTCCGACCCTATGTGGATCAATTTGTTCGGTTTCTTATCGATGACATCCCTCGGTGTATTCTAAGGATGCACAGAACAGAACAAGACTCCGAGAATATTCTGAGACGTTAAGAGAAAGAAGTTATATGCTAAGCTCAAGAATGTGATTGCCAAAGGAAGTCTCTTATTCCAGGCCATATTGTGTCTCTGCTGAGGGTATAAGAGTTGATCCTACTAAGACTGCTGCTATGGGAATTGGAAATCACCTCAAAATGTAACCGAGGTGAGAAGCTCTTGGGTTTAGCGGTGTGTTATTATAGAAGATTTTGTGAGAGGGTTTTCAATATAGCTTCTCCGCTCACTGGTTACTCGTGAAAGGAATAAAGCCTGAGTGGATGCACAAATGTCAAAATAGTTTTGAACAGCTTGAGTGATGCTAGTCAGTTATTCGTACGACGCAAATTCCTTACCCGGAAAATAGTATACCTGTGGCTAGTGATGCTTCATGCATCGGGGTTTAGATGTGTGTTAATGCAAGATGAGTAGTGGCTTATGCCTGCATACTTGAAGCCACATGAACAAATTATCCCACTCATGACCTAGTTAGTCGCGGTAGTGTTTGCTTAAAATATGCATGACACTACTTATAATGGGAAAGTGTAGAATTTACACCCCATCATAAGAGTTCAAGTACTTGCAACGTTAAAAGAGTTAAATTTGAGACAACGGAGGTGGTTAGAGTTATTAAAGGATTATGACTGCATCATAGATTACCATCCCGGAAAGGCTAATATAGTAGCCGATGCTTTAAGCCGAAAGACAGTGGTAGCAATGTCACTACAGTACAGTGATTGGAGATTAGCAGATGATGGAGCTATGTTAGCTCAACTAGAAGCACAACCCGTTTTAAAGCAATGATTATAGATGCGCGTAAAAATGGGATTTTAAGAGTTACAGAAAAATTTATAGATGGTTAGAGATGGTGACAAGACTAAGTTTTTAGAGAAAGAAGCTAGAAGTTTGTATTTCCAGAATAGATTATGTGTGCCAGATAAAGAGCTAAAGCAAAAGTTGCTATTTGAGGCTCATAATACAAAAGAATTTACCATGCATCCTGGAGGAATAACATGTACCAGATCTAAACGCTTTTATTGGTGGGAGAATGAAAAGAGATGTGACCGAACATGTGTCTAAGTGTTCGACGTGTCGAAGTCAAAGCCGAACACCAAGTGCCAACAGTTTGTTAAATCCCCTTCCAATTCCTCACCTGCTGATAACACACCATGGATTTTGTGTCTGCTTCTCTCACACAACAAACACATGACTGCCCGGTGATTATAGATAGGCTCACAGCTCACGATTTTATACCAAATAGATTGATCATCTGATGGATCGACTAACCGAAGCTATATGTAGATGAGATCATATGACGTATTTATGTGTCATTGTCATCGGTGGTTCGATAGAGATCCGCGATTTACATCAAGGTTCTGGAAGGAATTACAATCAGCTTTAGCAATTCGTTAAATTTTTTAGACAGATTCCATCCGCAAACGTATGGACAACAGAGAGACTGATTCGGGTGCTCAAGATACAAGCTAGAAAGTCAGGTCATGGAATTTTCTGAAGTCGGATAGGTATATTCCATTGATGGAATTTGCCTATAACAAGAAGCTAATCAAGCATCGGTATGGCACCATATGAAGTTTTTATATGGCCGAAAATGGTAGAACTCCCTTGTGTGTTGACATAATTAAATGAGCATAAACCGATAGGTCCGTATTATTAGTAAAAAGATACAAAAGAGAAAGTACAAGCATTCTACAGAGGTTAAAGGCGGCTGTTGATAGACAAAAGTCGATGCCAACCTAAAGAGGAGAGATATTAAATATAACGTGGGAGACAAGTCTTAAAGGTATCACCATGGGGCAAAGTTTTGCCTGGTCAAAAGGCAAGCTTCGAGTCCAAGGTTCATAGGTCATATGAGATTTTAGAACGACGCCCTTGGTTTATCGGGATGGCACTCCTCCGAGTTGGCCAAATTACACGATGTGCTTTTATGTGTCGATGTTTCGAGATACCGCTCCGATGAGTCGCATACTACCGGGGCCAGTAATACATACTAACGTAAAGGTATATTTATTCTAATAAAATAAAAGATAAAAACAAAAGTGTGGAATATGTACAAGTTAAATTACAAATACAAAGAAGATTTGAGGCTATTGTAAAAATATTATAAATTGATTTGCAAATATTATAAGAGTCGGAGGACCAAAGTAAAATAAAAAGGGGATAAGATCAAATAAGGATAAGACCAAAAGAAATATCTTATTTTGGTCTTGGAGAAAGGGAGAGCAAATACGGACAAGAGAGAAGAGAGAAGAAAGGAAGAAGAAGAAGAAGAAGAAGAAGATCACAGGTATGGAATTTGAGTATTGGTATGGAATTTGAGTATAGGTATGGAATTTGAGTATTGGTATGGAATTTGAGTATAGTTTTGTATGGAAACTATGGGAGTATGGAAGTCTAGTTTTGGACTATAAAGCTAGATACATGGCAGAACCCTATCTTGTGTATGGTTTGGGCTTAAACTCCTAAACTCATTTCTGTAGGGTTGAGTGCCACAGTTGTTTTTGCAAGCCCTAACATGTGTTTGAGAAGGGTCTAGTTGCAAGTTGAACCTGCAAATTCCCTATTGTCGATCATACAGTGAAATGGATCTAGAATGGGGTTTTGGGTCAGAAATACAGGGAATTCAGTGAAGGAGTCCCTAGTACCAGGCCACATCAATGAACTTATTAGGGCTTTCTACTTCTCGATTTGGACCTCTGTAGACCAAGTTATGGTCCTTTACCGAGGTCAGTCCATTTAGATCCGGCCGTTAGTTCCGCTAATTCTGGGTCAATCCAAATTCTGACCTAGAACTGGTTTCCTTGAGTCAGAAATAAAGAGAATTTGAAGCAAGTCCTTGGAAATTGTATCCACATCAATGAACTTGATGTTAGGCTTTTAATTTCTCAATTGGACCCTCGTGGGACCTCAAGTTATGGTCTTTTTACTTGAATAGTCAAATGGGTGAGAGGTCGCCCATATGAGGTCGCCGCTGCAGGTCGCAAGACACCCCATGCAAGAGAGGTCCAAGACACCTCATGCAACCGAGGTCAGCATTCTCATCCCCGTAAAGGTCGCTAGACTCGTCTCGTTATCGCTCATTTTGAAGAAAGCTCAGCTGTCCCGTAGGAGCCTCGCCTGTCCAGTCGGTCAACTCGTCGGGCTCAGTCAGCTCTTCAAGACCGGGATCGCGCATGACCTCCAACTCTGAAGGTCATATCTCCTTCGCTTTCTTGAACTCCGATTTGCGTTCGACTTATGGAAAGCCCATTGAGTCAAGAATACATTCTTATACCTGAGGAGGATATTAGATGTCAGACTGAGGTGTTAGACTGAGCTCGTCACTTCAGGGCAGCTCGTCAGTTCAGGTCAGCTCGTCAAGACTGACTACGCATGACCTCCAACTTCGGAAGGTCATATCTCCTTCGTTTGAACTCCGATTTGGGTGTTCTTGACTCTATGGAAAGCCCATTGAGTCAAGAATACATTCATATGCCTGAGGAGGATATTAGATGTCAGACTGAGGTGTTATACTGAGCTCGTCACTTCAGTTCAGCTCGTCGGGCTTCAGTCACTGTCAAGACCGACGCAAGATGACCTCCAACTTCTGAAGTGTCATATTCCTTCGTCAACTCCATTTGGGTGTTCTTAGACTATATGGAAAGCCCATTGAGTCAAGAATACATTCATATGCCTGAGGAGGATATTAGATGTCGGACTGAGGTGTCAGACTGAGCTCATCACTTCAGTTCAGCTCGCTGGGCTCAGTCACTCATTAAGACTGACCGCGCATGACCTCCAACTTCTAAGGTCATATATCTCATTCTGCTTGAACTCGATTTCGTGTTCTCGACTCTATGGAAAGCCTCCATTGAGTCAAGAATACATTCATATGCCTGAGGAAGATATTAGATGTCGATTCGAGGTGATAGATCGAGCCTGTCCAGACATTGAGGTCAGCCTCAAGCCGCTTCCTCAGTCAACTCGTCAAGATTGGATCGCGCATGAATCTCCAACCTGGCGTCATATCTCCTTCGTTTGAACTCCGATTCGGGTGTTCTTTGACTCTATGGAAAGCCCATTGAGTCAAGAATCCATCCATAGATATCTTGATAAAATTGGAACTTATATTAGTTCCAGAAATAATGAAAATAGTAGGTCCCTGCGTAACCATAGTTAGTCGATATGAATTTATAAATAGCTCAAAAGCATTCATGGTAAGCATGGTTATTTATACATACAACGAGATATGAAAAATGCAAAGATATAAATAAATGATTGTATATTTATATATCCCATAAGGAATACCGAATGACAATAATTATTCTGGGAATATGAGATATATACCACATAAAATACATATTGATTTGTCTCGTTTAGAACCTGGTAGAGGGATAGATGGGCATGCCTATTAGAGAAAAATAAGTCTGCAACATACAAGTTCTGATATCGAGACCCTGTTTGAGTCGATGACATAGATCCCGTTTGGATCACGATGGCCCCAAAAGGGTCACCACAGCGCCTTCGGGCCCTCATGGATGGTCACCGGCTCAGACAAAGGATTTATACCTTCGTGCATCATATTATCGGCATAGGTCACTGCCTTCGCACAAAGGATGATACCTTCGGTATAAAATATCACAGCGCCCCTGCTTTTATAAATGGTCATTGTCTCAAGACAATGATAAATTAACGCCTTCTGCCTTCATGGACCAATCTGCTTACGGGCGCTGAATACAAATACTTCGGCCCTCATGGTTTCCTCTCGATCCACTTCTAAGGTTTAGCGCAGACATGAAACATAAAAGAAATGACATGTATATGCAAAGGAAATGTAGAGAATATATGACATGATATGAGAAGCATAGCACTGCTATGCGATGATAGTATACAGTTACAAGAACAAGAAGAAAAGTACAAGATGACATGAAAAGTATTTATATATGAGAAATGATAAGAATCTGTAAATGTTAATTGTGTTATATGCAATTGTATAGAAGCTGCAGGACTTAATAGAGGTCATCCATGTATTATCCCACTAAGCGTAAAGCTTAGCATCGGGTGTTCAACTGCAGTACGTAAGAGGAGACCAGAGGACAGCCATCCACATCGCCAAACAAAGCGCCACACAAAGAATGTAAGGCTCCACCTCCAACACCTTTAGTCTATTTCAGATATGAAATTTTGTAAACCAATGTAAATATTGTAGATGTTGAAGACTATATGGAGCTTGTATATATATTTTGTAATCCGCTGATGTAATATAATACAAGTTATTCTTTAACATTATATGAATGAATTCGCTTAAAGTATATACGTGAAAAAGTGTCCTCACTTGACATCCTAATAGTCATGCACAATAGATGTGCTTTGCAAAGTTTTCTACAGATTCAGACACACGCATGTGAGATGGTAAAGGAATAAGATCAATGGGTGTACGGGGTGAGTAGCCATTAACAATTTGAAAATGACTTTTTACCGCTGGAACGCTTAATAGAACTGTTTTGGCAAACTCCTGCTATTGACAAATTAAATCCCAAACACCTTGTTTTAATTCCCAACCAAACATGTCACGCGCCCTACCCCCGCTCAAGATATACCGACACAATACCTGGACTCCTTAACCCGTTTCGCATATTGATGGGCCCATTTCATAATTAAACCATAAGGAAATAAAAATTCAATACCATCATCGTATGGTGTTTAAAATGCCCTGTACATATACACGTCTGAGTCCCATTTACTTGTACATAAACAAATTCCACTATTACAAAAACTTGTACATATACATTACAAACAGAAACAAAAACCTACATTGGGTGGACTCCTACAGATAGGTGCAAGGCCCCCTGGGTCATGCGAAATGTGCTACCTGATCTGTCCTTTCTTGCACCTTATACGGATAAACACTCGTGCTAAGCTTATAGCTTAATGGGAAACAGATAGCATATATGACCACTTGAAGTGATCCACATTATAGAATACATATAACAGAGTTTTCATATACATAATTCTTGTAACGGAACTTTCATATCTCCCGTAGGGAGTCTGAACAACCACTTGGTGCTTCCTTGTTCATTATACGTATTCCATCATTTAATTCTTCATGTATTATATTATTCGGGTATACAACATATAAGTATATGTTTGCATAGACCTCTAATATTGAATGAGAAGGACACAAGATAATGGCACCGTTGCACGTATAGTACATAATGTAGACTGTCTCCGCTTCACGTAATGTATGTCGAGCATTGGGTAGGAGTGTCGGCACCAATCAAATAATGCGGTCTACCCACGCAATGTGCATCACACCAGCAGAGTGCCGGCACCGATCAGGAGACGTGTTCGTCCATGTAACAAAAGTGTCACATACCAGCGGAGGTCGAAAAGCACCGATCGAGACGTACCTACCCATGTAATTCGGTATGTCGTGAGCACCAGTGTGAGTGTCAGAAGATCAAGTGTGAGTGTCGTATAATCGATAAGAGACATGTCCGCCCACGAACAAAGTGTTGTAGCACCAGCGAGTGCGCCGGCACCGATCGAGATGTGTCCGACCACGCATCGTGTCGTAACACTGTGAGTGCCGAAGCATTGATCCGAGGTGCCTATTCATTCACTATTTAGTCTTAAGCAGGCATACGATTATATGTGTTACAGAACTCGTTATATCTTTCTTATTCCCATAAGCAAATGAGGGCAAGAAACAATGGTTTCCCAATGACCGGATTGCCAAGGTGAAGCGAAT
The DNA here is from genome assembly GCA_016808115.1 of Tetrastigma voinierianum. Classification (NCBI taxonomy): domain Eukaryota; kingdom Viridiplantae; phylum Streptophyta; class Magnoliopsida; order Vitales; family Vitaceae; genus Tetrastigma; species Tetrastigma voinierianum. The sequence continues at coordinate 57,527 of JAEQBH010005861.1, read as the reverse complement.
TCATATAACTTTTATACTTGTAAGAACCCTTTCATTCACTTATTATGATCCTCATTAATCCAATGGATGATTGTTAAAATTAACGGAAGAGATGAACCAAAACAAGACTTCAATCAACCATAACTAGGCCATGAAATAGACCTTCTCAAGAGTTGCATAAACCTCGGGCTTTGAATCCAGCCCGAACAGCTTAAACATCATGGTGTAATCTGCCGACAGCCTGTTCAAACCGGGGCCGAACGTTTAGTCCCAACCGGGGCCGACCGTTTAGTTTTCAGATAGTAGCCGCGCTACTACATCCAACAACCGAATTATAATCCACCGAACCGTCACCGCTTTGTCCATGTTACAAGAACTCGTAGTTATCGATCCAACCCAAGACCTACGCACTCAACCAATCGACTGGTTCTTCGTTGTTCGAGGTAAGATGCTACTGCATCCAACTGGATGACCTTTCGGTCGACCAACCGGTCGACCAATTCATCCCAGAAAACCTAGAAAAATGCATTATTTCGTTTGGGGAAAACACCAAACAATTCTAACTCAAAACAAACTTCAAACTGACTTAAACCAACCAAAATACACATGTATTGGAGAGTTAGGGTTGTCCTAACCCAAACATAGACAAGTATTTCCAATCAATTCCATACATGGAATCCAAACAATTCCTTACCATTCCATACATGTAATTTATACACAAACCTAAACAAGTTTCCATACAAATCCATACCTTGCTTTTCTTCTCCTTCTCTTCTTCTTTCTTCCTTCTTCTCTTATTCTCTTCTCTCTCTCTCTTTTTCTCTACCGGATGCCCTAACCTTTTTTTTTCCCTAATACTAAGACCAATTGTTTGGTCTTATCCCCTTTTCTTTTTTTTTTTTTTGAGTTAAGGCCATGTTTGGCAAAAACCCATTTTTGCATCATTTCCCCATTTTTGCATTTAAGTCATTTTATTTCATTCTATATGCAATTCTAACTTATCATATTTCCTCTTTATCATAGCAACCTTCTTAACTTATGTCCTTTTGAATCCTTAATTGGTAAATTACACTTACTCCTTTATTCTGGATTAATCTCGGGTTTTTTTTATCATTTTCACTTAGCATTTAAATCTTAAAAATAATGAATTTTACTTTTATTATAAATTTAAAAATGTAATAAACTACTAGGGTATAATTCAGGGTGTTACAAAACACCTAAGCATGTCACCCAAGCTATGATTAACAACCTCAGTTTGACCATCAGTTTGAGGATGAAAAACATATGGAAATTTCAAAGTAGTGTCAAACAATTTCCAAAGAGTTTTCCAAAAATAGCAGAAAAATTTCACATCCCTATCGTATACAATCTGGAAGGCAAACCATAATTTAACAACTTAAAATATAATTTAGCAACATGTGAAGCATCATTGGTTTTGTTACACGGAATAAAATGTGTCATTTTAGAAAAACTATCAACAACAACCAAACTAGAATCATGTCCTAGTAGTCCTAGGCAATCGAAGAACAAAGTTGACAAGACCCGACCCGGAAACCCTCCCAAGATTCCCCGGGTGGTCCCGCCTAGTGAAGTTTCCACTGTACAACCCCTAGGGATTGTCCAATGGAACCCCAACTTTAAGAAAGAAAGTAAACACCTGCATTAATATAATACCAATATATGTATAAAGATCCACAATCGTCTCAAATCCACAAACCGACCCATCTATCAGAGGTCAAGTAACCACAAACACACATATGATAAAGACTCGTATGAGTTCAATACTAATATCGTATACATTCTAAGAGCTGCCATGAATTTAGGTACAATGAAAATACATAAGTCCAAATGAAATAAAGGCAGATAGATAAGATAGAATACCGAGAACTCCGTCGAACGAGTGATCGCGTAAGCCGGCGAGGTAGGTCTCACGGACTGCCCGTACCTCTAGAGAATCCATTTAAACAATAAATGTGAGATAATAAATCTCAGTGAGTGGCATAATTTATAAGGAAATTAATGTTTTATTTTCGAAAATTCCTTCTCTCAAGACCTCACGTCCACTCTTTTGTAAGGTTCCCCATTGGAATCATTTCACAAAACCCAACTTATACCCAAGTCAACAATATGAAACCATGCTCAAAAAAATTTAATCGACATCATTATCAAGAACCTTATAACTCGGGTTTATTCACAAATATAAAAATTGAGCATAAAATATATATAATCATTATAACAAAAATAATCATGAACATAAAATATCCATAAATAATTGAAATGGTTATACCACTTAAACCAACAATGTACCGTACCATATACCCATAGTAAACCCGCTTCAGAACCCAACTCCTCACGACACCGGGTGGCAACTAATAAACATTCGGTAAACCCGATATCACGTGGCAACTAATAAACCTTCGTAAACCCACGATCACGTGGCAACCAATAAACCTTCAGGTACACCGACATCACGTGGCAACTAATAAACCTTCGGGTACACCCGACATCACGTGGCAACTAATAAACCTTCGGGTAAACCCGACTTCACGTGGCAACTAATAAACCTTCGGGTAAACCCGACATCACGTGGCAACTAATAATCTTTCCAACGATATCGCATTATAATCATTTCACAAAGTCTCAAAATCCATTTCTTAAACCAATAACTTTTCAAAATGGTTTAAAACCTCAATCCAGTACCAAAATGTTTGAATACCACAATTTATCCATGAACTCAGTAAAATTTCCAAATATTTAAAATGTTGAGAAAATCCACATGAAATGATAACTTGTTTATATAAAAACAGATAATTATATTTACGCATAACCAACCGTCAAATAGGTTATGTATATAATAATTAACCACAATTATATATCATAATAATACCCCCAAAGATTAAAACATATGTCCACTCACAGATTAATAGATGCTCAAATTCGCCTCGCAGATCGCTCTGTGTTCTGCGGAGAGCTTGTAATATAATAACAATCTATTTAGGGCTCCATTAACTAAAACAAAGACATTGGGACGCCCCAAATGTCTTAGATAATTTTTAGAACTATGAACCTATCTAAATTGGACTCCGACGGTCCAATTATACAAAGCAGCCCTATGTAATCTCTATCCAAAATTGGGGCTTTTCACCCGAGGTGCCAATTTTTCTAAATTGAACCTTCCAATAACCTCACCAAAATATCCAATTTCACTAATCCAACTTCAATTTTGCCCACTTGACCATCATGTACAATTTGTCCAAACTTTTCTTGCACCACCCTAAGTGACCCAAAATGGAAAACTTAACAAACGACGTCCAAAATTTACAAACTTTATATCAACTGAAAGCCCAGAGACCAGGAACACAACAGACTTTACCTTGGTCCCAAAGCAACACAGGCTTAAACTCGATCCAACAATACCAAATTTGTTTTCTTCGTCAGATCTTCAAACTGTGAGGAATTGGTGAAAAGGGACCAATGTGAATGAGTTCAAAGGTCCAAAATGGGGGAGGGATATGGGTCGGCCCGAATGGCCGGAAAATAGAAAACTCCGACGACCATCAGGGCGTACGTCATAGCCAAGCTCAAATTCCGATCCGGGCGCATCCGTGCAAGCAGTTCGCATAAAACTCGTCGACAGGATCGCCTGGTGGCGCCCTCCCGGTCGGTGCGTGTGCAGGTGGCCGGTGACGCTCCCACCTACTAAACCCCTTTCGTCTAAAAATGGTCGAACGCACCAGCTCGTGTTCACGATCTTGGGGAGTTTTTTCTAGGGTTTTGGAGCTCAAAATGAGTGTTTTGGAGCTAGGGTTCTTTTTGGCACTCAAAACTAGGTTTATATAGAGCCTAGGGTCGTTTTTAGGTAAAAACCCTAGACTGATTTGGACACCTAAGTAGAACATCATTGCCAACTCCCCTAAGGTCATAACTTTTATCCGTAAGTCGGATTTTAACGCTCAACCCGTCTATGAACTCAGACGATCGCAGGCCTACGAAATGGTGTCTTAGTCAACCTAAAATTCTTTATCCTTGAAAAAGTCAACTTGGGCCCACATACTAATTGTTGGTCAAACTTGGTCAAACGTTTTAAAAACTTGTATTATTTGGTACGGGTCGTTATAAAAGTCCATACTAATATCCTTCCAAGGTTCATGAGGAACATGATAAACAGCAAAGGAGTATGACAGCCTTCATGGTTAGTTTTTATCTTAATAATCGACATGTTTTGGTAATTTCAGCAATCATCCTTCCAATAATATCCCCTTTTTCTAAAAGGGCTAATAAAATCTATCTTCAACTCAATGTAATATTATCCTCTCAAATGTCTTTAAATAACCACTATATGTATCTTCAAATTAATAAATCCCAATGATGTCCCATGAGGTATGTACAATTAGTCACTTAAACAATAACTACATTTTCTAAGAAAGTTTCAATATACTATGATGGTTAATGGCTATTAACCCTACTACAAATAATATGAAAAGTCAACATGTAAAATATCATTTTCTAATAATCATCAAACCCACGATATGAACGGCGAAATGTAACTGCTTAATTCGAACACGATCATGATCTTGTTTTCAATCATCAACATCATGATTTAATCACAAAAAGAATATTCTGGTCCAAAATTCAACCCACTACATGTTTAATGATTCACTATTTATGAGTTTAAATATCTGAAGCTTCTTTGTGGTAAAAACAACACAAATCTTTAAGAGGGCAACAAATAACCAAAAACTAAGACTCAGATCATAAAGATAAAACTTTATCATATGTAGAATTGATCGCCTTAGCACTACGAGTTTCTACCTAAAACAAAGGTATAGGCAAACCTTCGACTATGATGATAATAATCTCAATTATATTCCCGTAGTTATACATGTTCAAAGATATCAAAAGTCAAAATTTGTATTTTGATTAAGTGCTAAAAGGGAAAAAGGGATAAAGCCTAGATTAATACAAAAGTCAATATGTTTAAGATGGTAATTAGTAAATGGGGATCTCAGCTATCATTATTAAAAAAGATATACAAAGCACGGGTGGAATTGATAAGTCTACTGCAAATAGATGGAGTTGAAACGACTACCAAGTGCAACAAGAAATATAATGGATAAGATCCAAATCATGGTCTTAGAAATCTTCATTTTCTGGGCCTGAATGTTAGGTATCCTCATTGTGGAGAAAGAGATAATATAATACAGAAAACTTATATTTTGAATCTATTGATCTGAACATCTCCTATTTGGAATATTTGTGGTATGGAGCCATGAACTCATGTATGGATTTATTTGGTTAGCAAATCCTAACTCTTTCTTTATTTTATAATGAGTTAGGAAAACCCCAACCTCTCAATACATGGGTACTTTGGTTGTCAAGCCTAGCTTCGGTGGGTCATTTGGTTTAGTTTAGTTTGGGTTGGAAGATTTCCTAATTTAAAATAAACAAATCTCAATGCATTTTGCAATCATGAGTGAGCACTATGACTAAAAGTCGAGCATGACACTAATATGGGTTTTAGCCCAGAGGACAGGTTAAGCACTGGTATTGAAACAGTAACGGTACCCAAAGTGACGGCGTCCAGAGATGCGGCACCACACCCAAAGTGGCTCAGGCCCCACATGTTAAGTACTAGTACCAAAGCTATGATCCATATTCAAAAGTATTTTATAGTCCAGGATGTTAAGCACCAGATTTAAAAGTTGAGTACTTCGAAGATTCAAAGTGGTTTGGCGGGTCGTGATAATTGTTAAGCACCATTCAAAGTTGTTTAAGGTCTGGCTATCTGTCCTTCCATGAAACTTGCTTTTTGATCTTTATTCGATTTGTTAATTCGGAACAAAGGGTCAAGATATGGATAATCCTAATAACCGATCAATAAAAACATTGAAAGTTTCATTCTTCATTTTTCTTAATAGAATTAATTGTGATATAAATTTAGTTTCGAAACAATATAATCATATGTTTGGCTAAGATCTCATTTAAAGAATGAATTAGGCACCTTGATTCATATTTCTGGCACCATTAGCGTTATTATGACTTCTGCTACGCGGTTGTGCAAAAGATGTCTTAAATCTATGCTTTGATAATTCTTGAAAGCATTACTCTGCTACGCAAGAAGTAACTTTATTCTGAAATCGTGATCATACCATATTCCTCTGGCACGATTGTTGTGTCCCTCAATCATTATTTTCTGGTCTATGCATACAAATATTTATACAAATAGATACACTGAATTGATATGATGAGATGAAACCTGGCAAGCATTCAAGATGTCTGTTACCCACACGTGACAAACTTTTATATTGAAAAGAACTAACAGCACACATGAAACTCATATAATCACTTTTAATTTGTTTGATACTTATTAAAATCTTTCATATAAGATCTCTGATTTCTAACTCACGGATATGGAAACCATTATATAATTGATAAAAATATAGAATTAATGAACAATAAGAAAGCATGTAAGTAACTAATTTTCTTCTACTCTATATTAGCCACGGCAATCTTCCATAAAGATCTCTGCTCAACTCCCCACGAGATATGAAACCATGTAATAAGAATTATGTTATATGAAAAACACTCATATAGAAATTCAAATATATGCAAACCTCTAATATACACATGTTATATATCCCCTAGAGCACTTAGGACCACTTCAAGTGGTCATATCTCGTTATTCATTCTCATGTTTATGCTTTACAATCGGTGTCTAATCATAGGTAACAAGAGGATGATCCAGCCTATTCCCGTGATAAATAAATGCAAATAACATAGCAATAGGAGTCCACTTGAAGCAAGCTCTTAGACTTTGTTTTGTAATGTAAATGTACAAGTTTTCATAGAATAGTGGAACTCATTTATGTACAAGTAATGTAAATTTGAATATGTACAAGATGCTTTAACACCACTCACGGTGGTAGTACGCATAAGTTTTATTTCCCATGGATTTACGAACGAAATGTGCCCACCAATGTCCGAAAAGCAGATTAAAGAGTCTCAGTCCGCTGTTGCGCCCCCTCTCTTCACTTAGACGGGGGTAGGGGCGTGACATAAGACACCACCAATACCTACACCTGATGCATCACAAGCAACCTAAAAAAACTGGTAAAATCAATATCTCAAAACAAAGTACCTCGGTCATTCTGACCTTGATTTCTTTGAATGTTTGCCTAGCAAAGATAGACAATCGAAACTCCTTGTATTTTATAATGATTCGTGATAGAGCCACATTAAGCAAGCAATCCCCTTATAAATATCCTATAGAAAGAAGATAAACCATGAAAACTACGAGTGTCGATGATAGATTTTCGTTCAGGCCACTCCTTAATAAATCTAACCATTTCGGGATATACTGAAATTTCATGTTCAGACACAATAAAGCCTAAAAAAAGTACATGTGGTTGCATAAAAGAATACTTCTTAAGGTTAACATACAACTTGGCCTCTCGAAGAGTGAGAAAACCTGTCGAAGGTGTTCTAAATGCTTTTCTTTGGATTGGCTATAGATCAATATTTCATCAAAGTGTACTCACCGTAAATTTACCAATGAAAGTGTAACATCCCAAAATAACCTTTCTTCTTTTGTCTTATTATTTTACCTTATAGTATTATATGCTATTATAAATTTTCATTTTATCATTTGTTATTTTACTCCGCTTTAAGTGATAGAAGTAAAGGTTTTTAAAGTGAAATATATATATATATATATAAATCTTTAATTAATACAAGAGTCAAGGTTAAATTATAAATGCTAAATGATATCCTAAAGGTCATAAATGAAGAAGAGTATATGTCAAAGTAGAAATGTGATAAGTTGTTATGCAACAAAGAGAAATGAAGGGCTTTACAAAAATGAAAAAGAAAGCCAAAAGGGGAAGGCCAAAACAAGGCTTTATACAATATATAAAATAAGACCAAATTTTGGTCTAGGTAAATATATATTTCTATTTGGGCAAAAGGGGAGCTAAGGCACGCTCTGAGAGAGTGAGGAGAAGCCATCTTTTGACTGCACTTGTTCTTGAAATAAGTAAAGAAGCAGCTAGAGTGTTGTTCAAAAAGATTAAGGTATGATACTTATCTAAATTTATGTATGGATTCACCCATTTGCTGTTAGAAACCCTCCTAACTCCCTTTTGATTGTGTTTAATTAAACCATAATTTAGTATGTATATATATATATATATATATATATATATATATATATATATATATATATATATATATATATATATATATATATGTTTGAGTAGAGTTCATGAGCCTTTTGCTTTGAATAGATTAGTTTTTGAGGAATTTTTATATAAAGGAAATGTTGGGGTTTTAGGGGAGATGCTGTCAAAAACACTAGCATGCATGATTGATTTTTCTTTTTTGGTTCTCGGATTGTGACATATTTGTAATGGATTAGGGGCTGGTGATGATAAAACCTAAACTAAGATCGGGATACAAGGAAATAGGAGTCAAGAATCGACAATCTTTTTGGTTTGTTCTTCATACTTCTCTTCTTGTTTCAAGTTTTGTGTTTGTTTGTCAAACAAATCCGGAATGTTTGTTATGAAATCTGTGTTTTTGGTTTGAACCAGTTAAATCTGAAATTTTTGACAAACATCTGTATATGTGCTTCTATTCAACCATAAATGAATTTGCGTGGTTTGAATGTTGGTTAATTCACTTATAAATGAACTATGTAGTGGTAAACATGACGGGATTCAGCGGCGTACAAACTAATCCGCCGGCTAATGTTAATTGAATTGTGGAAATGTGAAAATGGTATTGTAAATGACTAATTATTAATGCCCTTAAGAGAATGTTAACCGTCATGTTTGAGTTAGGGATAGATTGGTATACCAATAAGGGTCAATATAACAATACTGCAAACGAAATGATTTATAGTAGCATATCGATCCGTAGCCCAAATGAGACAAGATTCGTGAGCGCATACAAAATGCAAATGTAAAATAACTAGTCCAGAGCTCCAAATGTGGGACAATACTGGAGCGATGAATGTTTTTATACCGCCTATAGCCCGCTGGGACCAGGCCGATGATTCTTATCTTACGCACCAAAGTTTCGCTTAGATTCAAGTAAGGACAAAATGATTAGCACTGTGTGGATTGTGTGAATTGAGTTGTGACAAGAATAATAAAATATGGGAGTGGCTATGCGATGAGAATTATTGTATTTCTATATTTGAGACAAAACGAAAGTATGTTAAAGTACTATAAAATGATATATTTATAAATATTGCATGAAACATGACAGGACCCGACCCGGATACCCTTCCCGGATTTCCCGAGTGGTCCCGCCTAGTGAAGTCCCACCGTATAATCACTGCATACGATGGAACCCCACCTTAAGGAAGGAGTAACACCATGTATTAATTTAATACCTAATTATACATAAGCAAATATATATAAAAACCAAAGAATAAAAGTATAAATGAGGTCTCGTAAAGTTCCATACGAATATCGTAGCGTTTCTAATGAGATTAAATAGTCCAACAAAACAAAGACATATAGGTGTGATAAAGTACTGCAGCTGCCGCAAAGAGCGCTATCGACCACAAATATAGGCCCCTACGAACTGCCCGGACCTAGGGAACAGATTTTAAACAATAAACGGAGAAATAAATTCGAGTGGCATAATTTATACCTAAGATAATATTTTTGTTTTCAAATTTTCTTCTCTCAAGATCTCACTTCCACTCTTTGTAAAGTTCCCCGCTTTTAGAAACATTTCACAAAAACCCAACTCTTTACCCCAAGTCCAACATATACAATTCATGCTCAACAATTTAGCGACACAAAGTTACTTAAAACTATACTACGAACTATACATAACAACATAAGCCAAGCATAAAGCATGTATAGTCATCATGTAATAAAATAACCATGAAATGCACCATAACCACGAGTATCAAATAGTTGTACCATATTCAGAAAGATAAATCAATAACGTCCATACCACATACCCATCATAAACCATACCATATATATACCTATCATATACCATACCATATACTCATCATAACCCGTATCATATACCCATCATATACCGTACTATCCCTCCTAAAATCTACAATGTAAATCGTACCATATATCCTTATAAACCGTACACATACTCATCATAAATCGTACTCATGTACACTTCATAAACCGTGGGACACCACCCTATCACCCTCAACCCTCGAAAGGTGTCGTGGGTAATAATACACGATGAACCGCGCGGACTACCTCACGGCCGTGAAATATAACCGCTGGATGTAACCAACCTCACGACACCGCGGCAATCTCGCATACTAAAACCATCGGGTAAACTCGAACACCATTACCCGCCGCGGAAATAATGTATAACCGCTGGATGAATCCAACCTCACGCACAATCGCGGGCAAACCCGTAATACCCAACCGTCGGATCAAACCGACCACGGCAATCGGAAAGAAAAACCAGAATACCCAACCGGCGGGATCAAACCGACCTCACGGCACCGTGGTAAAAACCAAAATACCCAACCGTCGGGATCAAACCGACCTCACGTCAACGTGGTAAAACCCAAAATACCCAATCGTCGGGATCAAACCGACCTCACGTCAACGTGGTAAAACCCTAGTGCACTACAACATAATTACTGAACCCAATCTCCGGTACAATCTGCTACATCACCTTATAACCTCTAACTCAAAGTTCTTACCACGCACCTTTTCCAATGTCACCGTGATCTTGTGGTTAAGAACTTATGAACTTACTTTCCACAACTCAATCAACTACATTGAAGATCTTTAGTTCCTCAATTCATGTCGAAATTTGAACAATACCCCAATGACCATATTCCTTAACCATTTACTAAACACATATACATTTCAAAATCCATTTCATACAGCAATAATTTCTCAAGGGGATTTAAAACCCAATCTACATGCCCAAATATCTAAATACTACATAATCATTCAAGAAACCAGTACAACTTCCAAACAGTGAAAATGTTGACAAAATTCACATGAAATGATAACTTGTTTTTGTAAAGACTGACATTTTCATTTATACACAACCAACTGTCCGATCAATAAGTTATATATGAAATAACTAACCGCAAAAATATATATCATAATAATAATCTCAAAGATTTAAACAAGTAGACCACTCACCGACATAGATGCTCGGGCCTGTTCTATAGGATCGTTTCCTACGGCTGGTGAGGCCCTGTAATATAAATAAAATACCATTTAGACTCCAATAATTGAACCAACGACATTGGAATGCCCCTAAGGCCTTAGAATAACTTTTAGAACTATGAAATCATCCTAATTGAACTCCGACAGGTCCAATTACACAGTGTGCCCTATAGGGCCGATACCCAAAATTGGGCCACCGGAGTTAATTTCGAAATTGAACCGTCCACACTCCTAAAAACATCCAATTTCACTAATACAACTTCACTTTGCCAAATTTGACCAATTGGTTCTATTTCAATTCCGACTTCTCAGAATTACCCGAAACAACAAAAAATGGAAAACTGGGCTAAACGACATCTGCAAAATTTACAAACCACATATCAACCCGAAAAGCCCAAGAGACTATAACACATCAGTACTCTCGTCTTGATCCAAAGGTTGCCGTGGTGGCCTAAACCTCGATCCAACGCCATCGAATTTGTTTTTATTGTGATCTTTCAAACTATGATGAATCTGGAGAAAAGGAATCAACATGGGAATGAGCCCAGAGGGTCCAAAAATGGTGGAAAAGAGCCATGCTGGTCAGTCTGAAATGGCCTAAAAAACACAAAAATCCGCGACCAGTTTAGGCGTCGCCGCCGCCGCCGGCCCTATCCGGGCGCTGTCCGGCCGCTACCGCCTGGAATTTGCTCGTGACATCGTCTGGTCGCCGGGCCCTCCTCCATGTCCTACTGTACGCAGTGGTGGCCGGAATCGGCTCCCACGGCTGAAACCCGATCGGCCTAAAAATGGGTTAAAACGACCCAATTCGGGTTTTTGGGATTTTCTCTCGGGTTTTGGGGTTGGATCCTCAGCACCCAAAACTAGGCTTATATAGAGCCTAGGTTGCTTCTCGGTAAAAACTCCTTAGCCGATGAAAACTCGATAGTAATACGCCGTTTGAACTTACTAGGACCATAACTTCTTATCCGTAAGTCGGATTTTGACTTTCTACCTGTCTGTGAACTCGTATTGACGAGGCCTACAATATGGTGTCTTAGTCAACCCAAAATTATTCATCCTTGAAGAAGTCAACTTGGCCCCACCTACTATTACTTGGTCAACTTGGTCAAACTTGTAAAAAACTTGTATTATTCCTAAGACCCGGGTCGCTGCGCAACACACATGAGGTATGTTGGCGTTGTTGAAAATATGTTGAATGTTTTTGAGATGATTAAGTGATGCATATAGCAAAAGTTAATTGTTATGCATAGATGTAGTATAATTATTTGAAATGAGAATAGAAATGCAAAGAACCACTAAGCATGAAAATGCTTAGCACATTAGCTTTCCACGCGTAGGTACCGAGTAGATAGTGGCGGACCAAAGACCGCAGAGCCCAGAGTCATCGTCAAATCGTGCGAAGTATAAGTAAATGTTCTGTCTCATGCATGCACTTAATTCCACGATATCATGTGACTTCTTTGTATTGAAATCAAAAGATGTAAAGATCTTCATCAGATGATTATATTTTTTATTTTTTACACGCGAACACTTTACGCTAGGATTTTCAAAGATAAGAGGTGAACTTCCGACAAATATTTTGTTTTGAAAGGGAAGGCAGAAATGCCGTTTGTATAAATATTGTTCTAAAAGTATAGCGCTCCTCTAGAAAAGATATAATGCATGCTCCTTATATTAATGAATGTGAATAAGTAGTGATATCATATTCACATATATAAATATGATTAAATGGATATTAAATATCCCAACGAAAATGAGTATATGAAATGTGTTTTACAGATAAATGGATTTAAGGTCCGCGCCCTCAAGTCCTACCTAACCGTGGTCGGGTCACTAGGGGCACCGACATAAAGGCTGGGCGTGGACATGGGTTATAACCCCTATGAAAGTACTAGGAGCATTAGACAAGCCAAAAGGCATGATTAACCTACTTTAAACAAACTATCTTGTAGTTTTAAATGCAATTTTCCACTCATCTCCCAAATTTAACACGAACCGATGATAACCACTACTCAAATCTATCTTAGGGAACCAACTAGAACTAGCTAATAGATCCAGCATATCCTCAAGGTGAGAGATAGGAAATCTATATTTGATTATGATCTTATTGATGGCTCTACTATCCACACATATTCTCCAAGATCCATCTTTCTTAGGTGTCAACAAAGCTGGCACCACACAAGGACTAAGGCTATGCCTAACAAATCCTCTCTCTAAAAGTCCTTCTATCGTCATCTAACTCCTCTTTAGATTCATCCTATAATGTGGAAGGTTAGGCAATTAAGAACTTGGAACTAAATCTATCGACTATTGGATGTCTCTTAAAGGTGGTAGTTCACTAGGCAACTCATTAGGCACCATATCAACAAAATCATCTAGCAAATTCTTCACTTCAAAAGGAACATCGACAATCGTAGAATCAGATGGAACTTTTTTTGCCACTAATGCTAAGCACATAGTAGTCTCAATTCCTCTCCAAGCCAAACTTTACATTTTAACATATGCAAATTTCATTTAGGAAATTTAGAGATGTCACGCTTACTATTGCAACCTTTAGGCTTAGCGTGTCTCAAAATAATACTCTAATTTTTGTACTTAAAGGAATAAATGTTATCTTTACCAAAATTGGTAACATTAAGATCATAAAGACAAGGGCGACCTAAAATAACATGGGCAACATCCATGGGTTGCACATCACAATAGATTTCATCCTTATAATCTTCCATTTGAATAGAGACTAGACACATTTGAGCAATAGGCAAAGTATGGTCATTCACCCATGCTACTCTAAAAGGATTTGGATGTAGTTCTACTTTTAGGTTTAACAATTTAACAATATCCTTAGAAACTACATTCATCGAACTACATTCATTGAACTACCCCATCAATCACTAACTTACATTTTTTATCTCCACTCTATATAACTGTGTGAAAATACTAGAACACTTCCAATTTTTCATTATCTACAATTGTGGATAGCACACATCTAACCACACCAACACACGCATCATCATCACAATCTTCATGAAGATCATCTTCATCACTAGAATAATCTAAAGGATCAACAATTTGGTCTTCCTCATCCTCCAAACTACTATGTTCAACATCTAATGCCAATGCACGTTGGAGACAACAAGATGTAATATGACCCTTGTGATGACACTTATGACAGACAATCGATGAATTACTAGCCTTAGACTCAATAGGAGAAGCAATAGGAAAAGAGTTACGCAAACTAGACTCTTTGCTCCTAATGTTATTGGGTCTAGTATTACCATTTGATGACATGGACTGTGACTTAGACTGACTTGTGCATGCAAAAGAGGAGGGTCTATTGAACTTCTCGACTTCTAAGGCTTTTTTATATGCATCCTCTACAATGTGTGGAACATGTGATTTAACCATCTTTTGAATGTCAAACCTGAGACCATTAACAAAACGCTGCATAAACAAAGAAAGTGATCCTAAGATGGAACTCACTACACTAAGCCCAGCCTTCCTCAAATTCTAATGTAATATTTAGCTACACTAAGAGTCATTTGTTTTAGATTAATCATGTTGAGAACACCGACTCTTATATGATGGAGGACTCAGACTTTTCTTGCAACTTTGCTTGCATAACAACCCATTGGGTGATGGGTGGTTCATCCATACGAATCATGTCTTGCAATACATTCAGTCAGTACATCTTAGCGGAATTGGTTAATTTCATTTTAGCAACCGAATCCGTTCACTATCAATCATTTCATACCAATCAAAATATTCCTCACTACAATTAAATCCAGCAGGTAACTAGAAAAAGCATTAGGATCCATTCTACCATCAAAGTCAGGAGCACTAACCTTGACTTTTTTTGTGATGTGACTTTGAGGTTGTCTACCCTATCTATCCTAATCTCTACCCCAATTATCATTAACCCTAGGCTGGTATCACTGAGGAGCAACATCTTCTCTCACCTAATTTGGTGGGAATTTTTGCCTTGATGGTTGGTAATCTAATGGGAAGTTGACATTCGCAAGTCGAAATCGATCACCTAGGTTGAACTTAAGGTCTCCTATTGCAGGTAACCTCATGTGAGGTTGAGCAATTGAAATACTACCCAAGTTCATTTTACCTAGATTGTCATGCACACCATTTGTGAATTCATCATATTGATGTGAACCTCCAGAAGGACTTGAACCGCAGTGTGTGGTGACCCAACAAATTGATGTGAACGATCTACCCCATGAATTGTTGGTACCGAGAGGGCAAATTGACGTTGAGTCAATTGACTACACAATGAATATAAATTACTTACCGATGTAGTGACTGAATCAAATTATGTTTTATTTGCATCATGATAATGGGAAATACAGACTAGATTATCATTTAGATCTTGAGATAAAGCTTGTAGTCTTTAGTCAAAATTATTAAGTCTCTCAATTGGATCTTTGTAAAGAAGTAAAGAAGAAGATTCAATGCAAGATTTACTTTTGATGGTTGACATACTGAGATAGAATCTAAAATTTCACCGAGTAAAGAAATTTATAAACTATATGCTAATGTAACAAACACAAACCTAAAAAATGTATTGCGATTATATATCACAGATTGCACGAGTCACGAAAGAATAACTAAACGAAAGTTTTTTTTTTTTAATACTCTTTATGCTCTATCAAATAAACTATAACCTAAAACAATCAAACAAAATATACTTAAATGATCGTTAATTAACTCGGGTTTTCAAAGTAAAAGAAAATATACCCTGTTGAAGAACCTTTAGGACGCCTACAATTCCTTATCATGGTTGCAAGATAATTAAATAAAGTTTGCAATTCATTGATGAGGGCAAATTGATTATATTCCCAAAACAATGATCAAAGGAGAAGTCCTTCTCACAACTTTGAAGGACCAAAATAACAATTTGACAAAACTAGATGCAAATTTGGAAACCAACACATCAGGTTCCACAGCAAAAATCAGCCCAATATCAACCCAAATGAAGGCACGATATGGACTTCTTCTTACTTGTTCAACCCCAATCTCATCCCTTCTCCACGTATTCTTCTTTTAACTTGTTCAAGCCGATCAATACCGTGGTCGAGATGCGCGATATGGACGTTTGCCAAAGATGTTAGCAAAGAAAGCCACCAAGCGTAATGATTCTTTCGCAGCGCCGACTTTCACTTTATAGCTTTTCAATCCTCCAACAGACTTTCAATTGTTTTGTAGTGGACTTTTTGTGTTTTCAACGTTAATCCTCCACGTATTCTGCTTTTCATCCTCCACGTTCACCGCACCAAATCATCGTCACTGGCTCGTATCGACCAAGGTTTTACGCCCGCTCGTGGCGGTTTATGCAAGTTTTGACCGCCTGATGCCCTCGGAGAGTGTTCGAACCAAGTCCAATCGAGTGCTTCTCGAATCTGCTTTTGTGGAATTCAATATTGAGGGCTAATGTGACTAATGGGTACTGTGAAACTTCCGGAGGTGGGTTTGATCTCAAGAAAAAGATTGTTCGATGGCATGTGATGGTGGAGATGGATTTGCGGCTGGCGATGTGGCTCTGATACCAAATTGATATAGCTTGACTATAAAAAATAACAAAAATAAAAATAAATATAACGAAATTCTCAAGTTTTCAATATCATATCAAGTCTTCAAAAACAATAACATAAGGTGTTATTTATAGACACTAATAGGAAACCCAATGTGATAAATCCAAAAGTACGAATAAATAAATAACTAATAATAATAAAATACAATTGACTTCTAGGGCTTCTTATCCGCTTTAAGCCTAGATATGAGTCTCATTTCATGCCCCATCAATTATATATACAGGACAAAACATGCGGAATTGCATCTACACTAACTAACACGACATGTAGCTTGATTGATCAACAAGAATTGGACATCTCAATTCAAAGACTAATTCTCAATCCAGCGAACAAACTAAAGCAAAAGCTTTGATTTTTTTAATAAATTGATAAAAGTAATAAAAGTCTCTAAAACATCTATTTATACCCTAAATATAATATGAGTATAATAAAAAATAAAATAATATTCCAAAACAATAATACGAAAGAAAATAATACTCTTAAAACAATAATAGGAAATAAAAATAATATCCAAAAAATTAAAGATAATATCTCAAAACAACCAAAATAAGGATTTTGATTGATTTGATGTAACGAACTACGTTACTAACTTAATTGAATCCTGAAACAAATTGCTAAGTGATTGGACCAATTACTAACAAATTTTGAATTGTATTACGAGGTGTAACTGGTGTCTTTACAGGAAAACTAAGATGACAATTTCATACCATTTTCAGTCTCTTTTGTTTACTAATGAACCAGATTCAGGTGAGCTGGTTTCAGGCAGGGATGCAAAAATTAAATGCAAGAACACAATCCCACCAAGTTTGTTTCATTAATACAAACTATTAAATCCTGCAATATCATATGTCAAATTATTAAACACATCATCTGGTTCATCTTTATCACAGAAACAAAAAACATAACCCAGGAAAATTTTCAGCTTGAAGTCCTTCTAAAGAGAATGTGAGCACCATACTGAGGCTGCAGGGAGGTAAACTCCATTGGGGCATGAACATATGTTGATGATAGCTTGAACGAATAACGTTGGATGATCATAGAGAGCGCGATTTTTGCTCCAACCACTGCAAGATTTTGACCAACACAGATCCTGGGGCCCAAACCAAATGGGAAAAACGAGGCTAGATGCTTCGAGGCTGCTTAAATCTCAATGGATTGAAATCATGAGCATCTTCGCCCCATATCATAGGGTCATGATGAACAGAAGACATGGCCAAGTGCAGTTGTGTGTTTGCAGGAATATCGAGACTCCCTAGCTTCACATTTTTGGATACTTCCCTTCTTATCCTCACAACAGGGGGGTAAAGTCGAAATGTTTCATTGAGTATCATGTTCACCTGTAAATAATAGTAATAATTGGATATTTAACGTACTAATATTGTAGAAAGCTAGGTCCTGTTATATATTTGAAAATGACTGCAAAATTTCACCATGATTATCAGATAGTATAGTATAAATCAACGTTTCCTATGCAGGGTTCAGTAAACTTACAATTTTAAGGTCGTTTAAATTCTCTGCTGAAGAAGGCGGATTGTGTCCATAGATGCGAACCACTTCTTCCCGTGCCTTGTCTTGCCATTCTTGATGAAAAGCTAGAAGAACAACAGCCCAAGTCAAAAGATTAGCAGTTGTATCCTTTCCTGCAAAGTAGAATGTCTTGCATTCATCTATAACATCTTGCACTCCAAACATATGTTCTTCTCCCTGCTGATTTTTGTTGACAGACATCAATAGACTAAGTAAATTCTGCGAATTATCCTTTGCTTTGCTACTAGTCTCAATTAACATCCGAATCGACTATTGAATTTCCTCCTCAATTGTCCACCTTTCTCTGTTCTTCTTAGTGGGCACAAATCTGTGTACAATTTAGTTTCACAACAAACTCGTCAACCTCTTGTTATGTTATTTTCTAGACCAACTCTCCAATTAAGTAGTTGAAAAAGATAAGCCGACAGTCTTCTTAACTTTGTTAAACTATCAACTCTCATAAAAGCTCAAGCTTTTAAGAAGCCCAATCTTATAGAATTTTGCCCATTTGGTTTTAATATGAATATTATGCTTCTTAACACCTTCCCTCACATGCGTGTGGCCCCTATATCCGTGCACGAGGCGAGCCAAACAAACCACAAATTATGGACTTTCAAATAAGGATTAAATATTGAAATTGTAGAGAGGTTGCTCGAGCCTAAGACCTCTTACCAAACTAAGCTTTGATATCATATGTTTTAACTACCAACTCTCCCACAAGCCAGCGTCAACTAGAGTACAGTTATATACACCAAACTCGGCAACTAGACCAATAAGATTAAAGCGTGTAAGAGTTGGCTGAAGATAAACATGACCTGAAGCCAGGAATATATACACTTCTTACAGCCTGTAAGACAAGGTGCGCTTGCTGTTCTTGTAATTCAAAAATGCGCTTCCCCTCTTGGAGGCTGCTTCCAAAAGCAGTTCTGGATATGATATCTGCTGAGAGGTCGTGCAGTTGTTTGTGTACACCAATCTCTGCAAACCCACCATCCTCCTATCTTGTTCCGCACTTCTCCAGCATCTTTGTAACACTAGCCACAATTTCTGGAATCCACCTGTCCATACTTACAATTTTGCAATGTCCCAGAGTGGATTACATCATTCCATGGCATGCAGGTTATGGATTCTTCTAAATATTGGGAAGAGCTATTATAAATTATGCAGAAAACAGAAAATATGAAACTATACATCTTCTTTCTTCATAGATACTTAAACCAGCCTAAAATATGAAAACAAGCAAATGCAATGAAAACAAATCATTCCTTCGACCAAAAGGAAATTTCCCATGAGCTAGAAGTTTTCCCTTTTTTCTCCTGGGGAAGATAAATATTTTATGCTGGTAATTAAAGGGTGATTTGATTAAAACTGAAAGACCTTAAACTCAATTTCGAAAATCTAGCATTTCCTTGATTTTACCTTATTTTAATAAAAAATATCCATATTTTCTTGTAAAAGTAACTTTTCAAAGCTGGATAAATATATGAAGGGAAGAGATACAATAAGATCAATCTTAGTATAAGCTCGAAGTTTTTTATTCATTAAATCGACTTGATCATTTTTTGAATGGGTTCTATAAAAGATGTCAAAATATTCCAAATTTCCAAATATATGAAATGGCAAAGAATTTTTTTTGTTTATAAGGAATTATTTTTCAAGCAAAAACACAAAGAATGTTAGATTTCCGAATTTCTGAGTTATTTGATGTCTTTTAAATCAAATCTTTCATAATTAAATCGAAATTTCCAGTAGAAGAGAAGAGAAGAGAAAAGAAGAAAAAAATTAAAGTTCTGTTTGCTTGCTATTTTTTAAAGAATAGTTTTTAACAATACAAAAAACACAATTTTCTGTGATCTCAGTACTTGTAAAAAAAAAAAAAAGGGTTACAACGTATTCACTTTGATTTCTTATTTTTCAGATGAAAAAACAGAAACTGTAATCAAACAACCAGGCTCAAAAATCACCTTAACTCTCTCCATGTTGAAGGCCTGGTTACCGATTCTGCGTAGCAAGCCCACTTCAACCCCCAAGGAAAACGATGCTATCTCCAAATAGCTGCTTAGACAAAGGGTCGAGCCCAACCTTGCGGTAGCAGCCAGTTGAATTCATGAGAACCTCCTTAATCAACTCGGGCTCCGCTATTACTAAGTTGGGAATTGACCAGAACTACCACAAGAAGGTCTTTCCATAATCAAATGACCACCTGTGGTAATACTGTCTGCATGAGCTGTAAGCAATATTAGATTGATTCGGTAATTAATCCTAAAAATTATAATAGTTGACCAATCTTGTATATAGATATAGAAATAATTTGTTTTTTCTTTTTAGACCAATTTTTGGATGTAATTGTATCTATATATTGCCTTTGTTTTAGAGAAGAATATATCTCTTTGAAATCTTTTTGCATAAACTCTATTGTTTGACATGGTATCAGAGCAGGCTTGATCCCAAAGAAGTCTGCAAGAAACCATCGTGTACGTATTTTTCCCTCGAAACCCATGCATCACCCTGAAGCTACGTGGAGTTCGGGAGGTTGGACTTCTCAAAGAAGCCTCGCAAAAAGATTGTCGGGAGTTATGATGACATCGTCTAAGAAAATCAACCGCCGCCTACCGCAAATGTTGCCTATCCAAGTATTATTGGTAAAGACTGTATTTTCGCAACTTCTAAGAATAGAACTCGATTATTGGATACAAAAAGCATCCAATCACGACGTGGGACCGCTTAAAAACTGCTCTCCCCTCTCTTTCTCAATCGCTATTTCCACCGCCAATGGTGCACCTCCCTATTATCGGGAAGGATATGTTATCTTGTCTAATACTCACATTATACCGTCATTGTTAAAAACCAATTCTTGAATACAACCTTTTGTCTATATTAAATTATTTAACTCTCGCCATACTGTAATCCTTCGCCCTCATTTTGTGTCTTTTCAAGACATTCTAACCCTAAGATTCTCGGGTTATGGTGTTATTTGGGCAAACTTTACTTTAGAGTCACGTAGAGAACTTGGGATCAAAATCACCAGTAAATCCTCAAACTAGCAAGAAAGACAAGGCTCGAATAACCATGGTTATGGCAATCAGAGGATTAGGACATCTTTCTTTTAATATCTCAAGAAATTGCAACCAATCTTTTTTCAGATTGAATGATAGGGAATTACTGTGACACTCCCGCGAACTGCTAAGTGCCACCGTGATTTTATTCACCAAGTCCGAATAAAAGTTCGAACCAAGTTATTCACTCTAATGTTTGAGGTCCTGCAAAGGTTCCCTTTATATCTGGAGCTTGTTACTTTGTGACATTTATTGATGAATGCACTAGAATGACTTGGGTGTCCCTACTTATTAAAAAAAGTGATGTGTGTCTAGCATTCCGTATTTCATGTGCCTGACTCACACCCGCATCAAAAGCGTATTTCAAGGTTTGGCAATCTCACAAATGGTACTAAGCCATGTGGATGCCTCTCTCGGGAATTTTTTTGAGAAACCATGGAATTCACATCAAACTCATGCACCTATGTCTCGCAACAAAATGGATTGGCAGAGAAAGAATGTATAACTTTGAGTGTAGTAAGGTTCTTCTAAGATGAACATGCCCCGATTTTATTTGGGTGAAGCCGTGAAATCCGCCGCCTACCTCATCAACTAACACCTTCGGGCAATAGACTTTCAAACTCCTCAACGTAAATTGCAATCCTTACTTTCAATTCCCATCTTCCGAATCTTGAACCCAGTTTGGATGCTGGAGGCGTTCATATCCCAAAATCTGAGAAATAAACTCATCCATGCAAAACGATGTGCTTGCTGGCTACTCCGAATTTCAAAAGGATATGTGCTATGATCCACAAACCCGAAAGCTACATGTGACTCTAGATGCCTCTTTCCGAGAATTAGAGCCTTGCCATCTGGAGTTTCAAAATTTCTTCGTGGGGAGCTCAAGGAAGAAATGGTGGAGGTGATGAGTTTATCGAGTCGAGAATATTCAACAAGAGAAGCGGTGGAGGTGATGAGTTTACTGAGTCGAAAAGGTGAATGAACATTTTAAGCATGTTGTGCAACAAGGCTGTGATCACAATCATGAAACTGGGAGTGAATCACCACCAATACCCTCAGAGTTGCCCCTATCTACACCATTAACTGAAGAATCAACCCAAAATGTTCCTCCTCAAGTAAGTATGAATCCTGTGTTTGGAGAGTCTAATAAAACATATGTTCCTCGCTAAAAATACCCTAGATATCCACAAAGATTGGAATAGGAGTTACAAAAACAAAGATGAACTGATCCCGGCCAAGACCAAATACCACTAACAACTATGTGTCATCTCATAGGTTGACTAATCGTATGCATTTCTATCAAGTTAATCAATTGTCCACGCTTCTATTCCCAATAATGTGCAGATGCATCACGATCCAAAATGGAGAAAGGCGATGAACGAAGAGATGGAGGCTCTACAAAAGAATGCCACTTGGGAACTTGTTCCACTGCCTAAAGGAATGAAGCCAATTGGATGCAGATGGGTGTTCATGGTGAAACTCAAACCAGATGGAAGTATTGATAGATATAAAAAGCCCAATTAGTTACTATGATATGCTAAAGGTAATGGATGTAATTATCGTGATACTTGTACCTCAAAGTGGCTAAGATCACTACACCTGCATTCTATATCTATAGCAAAGAAATCGAGACCGCCTCCGCAACAATTTGATGTTGCAATGCTTTCCCTCAATGGAGATTTGAAGAAGAGGTCTATATGGAGCTACCACTGAAAGTTAAAAATGGTTCTTCACAAGAAGAGGTCTCAGAATTAAAAAAGTCACTACAGCTGGCTAATAAATACCAGAGCATGGTCGGAGATTCTCACTACAATGAAGGAGTTCGCTATGCTAAAGTAATCCCGTATCACACTTTGTTTATAAAACACAAAGAAGGAAAAAGTAACAAACTTTAATTGTGTATGTTGATGATATGGTCTTCATCAGAGATGACCCATGCGAAATGAAAGCTTTACGTGAGGATGAGCCAAAATTCGAAATGAAGGATCTCGACAACTTAAATATTGGGAATTGGTAGCAAGATCGAAACATGGAGTCTTGCTTTCACAACGAATAAAATATGTGTTAGATCTTCTAACCGAAACCGAATGCTTGATTGCAAACCAGTAGAGACGCCCATGGAAATGAATCATAAGCTCGGAATTCTCCTGCATCAAGCCCCAATGCACAAGGTCAAGTATCAACGATTAGTTAGAAGATTAATCTACTTATCACACACAAGGCCGTATATCATATGCAGAGCTGCTAGAGCCAGCTTCATGCATGCAATCGAAAGTGAAGAACATATGGAAGCAAATTATCGGATCTTAAGATACTTAAAGAGTGCCCAGAAAAGGTTTGTTGTTCTCAAAAAATGGTATCTCTAACATTGAAGGATACACAGATTCTGATTAGGCAGGTGATCAAACAACCAGAAGGTCCACATCTGGTTACTTTACTTTTGTGGAAGGTAATCTTGTCACTTGGAAAAGCAAGAAGCATAAGGTAGTAGCAAGATCAAGTGTTGAAGCTGAATTTCTGCTGTACGCTCATGTATGCGAATTGTTATGGATAAGGAATATAATCGAGGGACTCGGGGGATTGAATATGCTACACCTATGAATCTCTATTATGATAATAAGGCAGCCATTCAAATTGCACAAAATCCCATTCAACATGATCGCACTAAACATGTTGAAGTTGATCGGGCCATTTCATCATAAGGAGAACCTCGATGAAAAGATTATACAATTCCCCATTTATTCAATTCGGAGAGTCACTGACCGATATGCCTCACAAAGGCGCTTCAAGGAAGGTGTTTCATGAGCAATTGACAAGTTGGGCATGATAGACATCTATGCACCGACTTGAGGGGGAGTGTCTGCATGAGCTGTACGCACTATTAGATTGATTCGTAATTAATCCTAGAAACTATGATAGCTGACCAATTCAGATAGATATAGAAATAATTTCAAAGTAATTAACTGTAGAAATTATGATAGTCGACCAATTCGTGTATATAGATATAGAAATTTGTTTTTCTCCCTTTTTAGGACCCACTTTAGGATGTAATTGTATCTATATATTGCCTCTGCTTTGGAGAAGAATATATCTCTTGAAATCTTTCAAAGGTAACTCTATTGTTTGACAACACGATCCAAACGACGGACTACATCATGCCCAAAATAATTAGACTTCGGTTCACTCACAGATATATGGCGGATCTCAGCCGTGTTCCCGAATACGGGACGGTAGGCGGGGCCGCTTATGCCCTGTTTCTAGAAGTGGCGTTGGATTCTCCACGGCACCAAGATGATTTTGTGTATAAGTTTCAATATCAAGATGAAAGGAATAAACAATCCAACCGCTAGGAGATGCATATTAGATAAGAGAGAGAGAGAGATGGAGTTTTGGGAAAGTGTAATTGACTTAAATTACAGTATGAGGTGGGGGGCAATGTCTAACTTAAAGGACAAGAGTTGGGCACGTGGGAGACTAAATGTGTCTTGCCCAATGGTTGATCCTTGGATCCCATGTGAACCAATATGACACAAAATAGATACAGATAAATAGACAAAAAATAAAATCAGTGTACAGTTATTTATATGCTTAAATAAATAAACAGGAAACAATAATCATCTTCACTCTCTCATCCATAACTACAATATCATTTCATCAAACAATGCATGAAGATTATTTCAATTAATACAAGCTATTACACAATCCAACAATATCATGTACTAAATTAGTAGTATACACTTTATCTGTTGGGTACCATATTAGATACTCTGTTCCATCATTATCACACAAACTCCAAACATAACCCAGGTAAATTTTCAGCTTAAAATCCTTCTAAACAGATGTGGGCACCGTATTGAGGCGGCAGGGTTATAAAATGCATTGGGGCATGAACATATGTTGAAGATAGCTCAAAAGAATAATGCTGGATGATCATAGAGAGGTGTAATTTGCTCTTGTTAACTGCAAAGATTTATCCTGCCACAGATCCAAGCCCAACCCAATAGAAAACAGCAGAGTTTCCAGCCCACCTGCAAATGGACTTTCAGCCGCCATTTTTATTATTTTCCGTCATCACACACAGAGGTAAAGCCTTCTGGCGGTCACGAGTCTCATGTTCATCTAAAACAATAGTATGGGCATCATCTATTTACTGAATATGGCTGAATGTAGAAAGTTTGGGTCCGCCACATACATTAAAAATGAATGGAATAATTGAGCCACATTACCGTAGATGTACACGTCGCATAAAATTATAGTAGGGCTTCTTAGTAACTGATAATTTTTATATTCATTTAAACGCTAATTCTCTGTATAAGTGGTTTAGTCCATAGATATTTAATCCATTTTCCCTGGCTTCCTTATTCATTACTTTGATAAGATAGAAGAACAAGAGCCCATGCCAAAAGATTAGCAGTTGTTTCCCCTTTCCTGCAAAGTAGAATGTCTTATCTGCCTATAATATCTTCCTCTCCAAACATCTCTTCTTCTCCCTGCTGATTCTTGTTGGCCGACATCAATAGACATAGTAAAATTTCTGAATTATCCTTTGCTTTGCTATTAGTTGCAATTAACATTCGAATCGACTTCCCTAATTTTCCTCAATTCTCCACCTTCTGCTTCTTCTTATCGGCAAAATCTATGTACAATTTGTTTTACAAAACTTGTCAACTTCTTTTGTTAGGTTATTCTTCAGACCACTCCAATTAAACGCTGAAAAATGATAAAAGTGCCTTGGAGATAGTGGCAGATTGAAAGGATATCAACCTTCCTCTTCCTTCCCGCATTTTTACCTCTTGTACCAACCCCCAGTTGCCTGCCAGATCCAGTCAGCAACTCATATACATATATATATATATACACACACACACACCAAACTTCCAGCAATTAGACTTGTAAGTTTAAAGAATGAGAGAGTTCGTTGAAGATAAAAGTACATCACCCAGCCAGAATGATATATACAAATTTTAAAGCCTCGAGATCAGGTGCATTTGTTGTTCTTGTAATTCAAAAAGGTGCTTCCCCTCTTCGAATCTGCTTCCAAAAGCAGTTCTGAAAATGATATCTGCTAAGAGATCATGCAGTTCTTTGTGTACATCGATTTCGAACTCCACTCTCCCTCTTTCTTGTTCCCAATTTCAGCACTTGGTGAATAATGATCTCGCGCCGCTTGAATCCACCCGTCAATACAATTATAGCATTTTCTCTGGGTGGGTTTGCATCATTCCATGGCAGCTTATGGATTCATTATCGGCCTAATTGCATCCCACTAATCCATTACAATATATATATATACCATGCAACTCAATAATTGAGAAGAGCTAGCTAACATGCAGAAAAGAAGGAAAAATGGTGGGCAGCAATAGATTGTGTAAATTTGAATGACCTGAAATTTTGTCTAACCCCACCTAAAAGTTTCATGATCCAACATTATAGATTTTTGAGGATCAGTGGTAGTAGTGAAAAGATTAGGCCGATGGTTCGTCGCCCACCATTAATCCCGATAGGGTTTGAAACGCCGCACGCCACTGTGCCCCCAAAAAAGCCGGGCGCACCCAACGCAATACCCAAAAGCCCTGGCATCAAATTTCAAAATTAAGGTCTGGCCGCTAGGGTCCAAAGGACGATCCGATGAATTAGAAGGTCCATATTCGCAAATCAGATTGTATTTCGCCCAATAATGTAAAATAGAATAACCCCTAACAAGATATCATCCCGATCCAACCAAATCTTAACGTGAAGTGAAAAAGAAAATAATAACAGTATCAGATCACCAGCTGGATTCCAATAAGGAAGGAAGATTATCCCAAATGTTGTTCTTCTAAAATCCATCACCAAATCCGATATTGATAAGAAAAATCCCATCCAATGGGACAAATCCTAGTTACAGACAACCTGGTCAACATCTACTATAAATGCTACGGCCACCCCACGTGAAAGGTACGCATTTTAGACGCATACTCATATGCAACACATTCGCCTCTGCTGCACTCTTTCTCTCGAAAGAAACCGACTTAGGCATCTGAGCGCCACCGCACACTCGGGTCGACCCCCTTCTTCTTTGTTCTTGCAGAGGAGTGCTACGTCCGGAGCCTGCAGATCAACAGTGCCGCGATCCTGCCTCAACCCAGACGATCCAGACGCCTGCATCCCAGCCCACAAACAATCCGGTTCAGCCCAACACCTCACACCGCCCAGCCAATTCCGCTTAAAAATACCGGCGCCGCCGTGGAACGATGGCTCCTTTATAAATATAACTCGATTCTCAAATTACCGATGGTATTAATTTGAACACAAGTAGGGAGCGGTGTTTAATCCATAAGATGCGTGGATCCGCCGCACGACGTGAATAATGGGCCTCCGTGATACATTGGGGCAATGCAAGCCAATTAGCTGAACATGGAAGCGTCACGCCAACCAACCAGAAGAAAGCGGAAACGAACTTACTGCATGTATAACCTAATATGAGACAATTTACGCACTGGGGAAGGTCATATTCCCCCCCCGTGAGGAGCAACAAGGTCACGACATTCCCCGAGGTGACGAAACAGCTAGCAGAAACCTACCGGTCGTGGGCACGGACCACAATTGGCCCCCACGAAAGAGGGAAACGGAGCAATGCTCTGATATGCGTCAGAACGTAAGAATTAAGAACACCTCGCACTGAGCAGGAGAACAATCATGGGAGCAGAGGGTTTAGAGCTTCTTCAACAAGAACTCAAAGAAGGTGAAGGGAGGTGGTTAAAGGACACGCCTGCACTATGGATAAATTTTGGTACAAAGAACCGAATCACTTTATGTTTAGAAGCACGCTACTCCTTCAGTGTTTTAAATTTCAGAATGCATTATAGCATTCTTACTGGAACAAAAAAGATCCCGCCAGAATTTCAATAACACTTACAAAAATCTAAATGGAGTTATACGTAAAATGGTGACCTCATATGACGCGCGCTTTCGCACCGAGATTGGGGCGGTCGCTTTGGCCTGTTTAATATAATTCAACTTTCGATCGACTTTATCTAGAGACACTATCCATTACGTCGGGTCTTAAATTTATCGGGCCAGACCGCATGAAACCAGCTACCATCTATCGAATCGCTAAGGTGGCTCGGCAGAAAGTCTTGGCGTCCCAACGCGCAGTGTGATCAAACGCTGAGTCCCAGATGATCCACAAAATTCAACACTGAATCAATGCTTCGCTTAGGAGGCAAACATGATCCTCATGGCTTTCATCTCCAAGAACCTCTGGGCGCGCGGCCTGGTGTGCCTGAAAAGCAGAGAAGTATATAAATGGCGAAGAAGCCTCATATCCAAGAAGGAGAGCTCCTCCACCCATAATGAAGATGGAACATTGAACCACAGACTCAAGCCCCAAAGACAAAGCGACCAAGAAGGATTCGCAGAAAATGAAGAACGATCCCCAAAAGCTAAGGCAGGCCAGAGATCGCCCTGGTCCTCCACAAATCAGACGACGACGCATTTACCTACCGCTTCACCCCGACAAATTTCGTCACAGTCCCGCTGGCAACAAATGAACACCCCGAGATGGTCAACTCAGATGAAGTCAGATCCTACAACAAGAGACAACTCCAAGTACTGCGAGTTCCATAGGGACTACGGACATCAACGGACGCCTGACACAGAACCCATATATGAGAAATAGAGTACTTATCACGGCGCTGATACCCGCCAGATTCTCGGAGGAACTGAGTCCAAAACGCCCAAAATCTAGCCCCAAAAATTTGGTACCAAAATCAGCCCAAAATCAAAGCCCAAAATCGCCTCCAAACTGAACTGAACCCAATGATCCACTACCCGGGCAGATGATCGACTCAACACCAGCAACCTGGCGGGAAACCGGTGACCGGAGATTCGCAGGAGGATAGAGAGTCTAGTTCACCGAAAGCCCATCTTCGCTAAGATCGTTTTTCAGAGGAAATGGAAATCCAATTATCCAACCGCTGCTCGACATCCATCACATTCTCCATCAGATTCTTGAGACATAACACCTTCAATATAATCCACAGAGTCGTAATAGGGTAAATAACAAGACAAGCCATCTGGTCATGACTGATAACTGAGTCACCAGATGACATTTTGGCAACAGCCTTCTAATGGGGTGATTTGGCTAGATGAAAACTCAGATCATTAAACGATCCATGGGATTTTTGTGGTACAAATTTAATTGAATCCGAACTTGTGTTTCACCTCCGAGGAGCTCCCTCGTTGTGCGACGACAACAAAGAAGATTCCTCATTGTAGACAACTCCACCACCAATGGCGTTGTTAGTAGACCTCTCTCAACGCGAACAGCGCCATCCTTCCAGCAATAAGGTTATAATCAAGCCCAACCATACACCCGAGTGGATGGTTCTATGAGATCAATTGTAAGAATGCCGTTAAGTGTTCAATGAAGGTGAGCGCCCAATAACTGAACGTGACTGAGCTTTGACGATATGGATTGCGCGCCACCCAACTGAGTTCTAAAAGAGCTAGAACCAAAGATCACGACGACGAATTTAACATCTCTTATGGACGGCCTCAAACCCATAAGATCTGCGTTTCTTATCATTTAAGACGTAACAGAGATCGCCTTTCGCATGGAAGCAGGCGGACATGGGAGGAATTGACCCTACAAGAATCACCCAGGCCAATCACCGTTCTTCATCCTCTCAAACCCACAAAGAAAAGCGCATACGCACTGTAAAGGCAAAAGCCATCAACGAGGAGGCTCCGCAAGCTCCTCCGCTGAGCGCACCGTGATGGAGTATCCTCGAGTGGTTGGAAAACGTCACCTCGCCAAGAAAGCAAATGGCAAGTGGTGACTTCAGACGACCAACGACATAAACAAAGGTGCTCTGAAGACACTTTCCTTTGCCAGGATCAACCTCATCGTGGACGCCACCGCAGGCCATGAACTTCTCGCCGCAGACGTTCTTCCTGCCACAACCAGATCAAAGATGGACCACGACCAAGAAAAGACCTCGCTCGGCCACGCGATTATGAAACCATTGTGCGCCCGGTGATGCCGCTGGACCCCAAGAACAGTATACCACGTAGGCCGTGAACCTGAATGTCGCTGGCAGCGCAACCATGGAGGTATGTTATAACGCTGATGTTAGTAAAATCCACCACAAATTCGACCATCACATCACCAATTCCTCCTGCTGCTCCAACTAATAGTTACAACATGAAACCAACCACTCCAAGTGTGCCTTCGACGTGTCACC
Organism: Tetrastigma voinierianum; assembly: GCA_016808115.1. NCBI lineage: Eukaryota > Viridiplantae > Streptophyta > Magnoliopsida > Vitales > Vitaceae > Tetrastigma > Tetrastigma voinierianum. Next base: position 26,961 of record JAEQBH010005861.1, on the reverse strand, counting down.
TGAAAACCCGGCTCAGTGAACAACCTGGGAAACTGAGGCAAATCCAAGGCGGTGCTCGACATGCCACACCCGTATAAAGGAAGTACGGCTCCCGACAGGAGGGCACGCGCCAAGACCTTTACCGTGATCCGTGGCAAAGTGATAAATGCCACCTTCTCTTCCAAGTCTCAAGAAAGCCTTTCAATGGGATACAAAGTGTGAAGTACATTCTCGCCTTGAAAATGATACCTGAGTCTCTCCCATCTAGTGGGTCCATTTTAAGGGAGCTCCACCTATACTTAGTCATGGTCGACTTTTCAATCAGTCATCTACAAGATAAGATGTTCCACCCGCTTATTATTGGCAATGGTTTTCATGAGGAGCGAGGAGGCACCAAGAATGGAAAAGTTAATTTTTGGCCTCCGTAAACCACTTCAGCTTTTACGATTTCCAAGTCAGACCATAGAAGTTCCAACTAATACCCGATGAAACAAGTGTTGCATAAAAACCTAGACCTCCTAAGGTCGATGAAGCGTCACAGGCATGGTCGTTTTGTGCCTGACACGATACGTGCCAAAAAACTCCGCAATGCATGGCAGCCCTGTCAATTTCACGGAGTTTGCATCACCGGAACCCACTAAGGACGCCCAAGCAACGATCGACCTCCTCACTTGAAACTCGCAGCGGTTTCGAACGCACAAGGGAGTGGGAGCAGGTCTGGAAACCAACCTCCCAGAGGAAGACACTGATAACGCACTCAAATTTTGATTCCATACTTCCAACAAACTGTCGTGCATGAGGCCGTCATAGCAAAGCCCCAACCTCGCGATCTCATTTAGAAGTCGACCGCCTAGAGGTTCTACGCGACCTCGCAAACTGCATCATAAAATAGGAAGATACCTACGAAACAAAATGAAAGGATGATTCTATACCTCCAAAAGTCTATGGACAGTATTAAAAATTTGTTATCAGTCACATGTCCCCGTAGTAGAGAACTCCCGATCCGACTGGGCAAAGCTAGCCACAAGATCACAGCAGCATCTCAGGTCGACACCGTCGACCAAGGAACCCCTCAATCGACCCTATGGCGAGGAAGGTTGTCTGGGCCAACCGCCGACCGATGGAGCCCATATGGGATGATATTATGTGACGGAATGCACCCAACAACCAAAGAAGCAGCTTAAGATAAGGGCGAGGTCTCGCTGTGTTTACTAATCATATAAAGCCTTATTAGCGTGGCGATTTTCGCCACCTTTCCAAACTGACAGCAGAAGATGACCTGAGCACAGCAATAAGAGAAGCACGAGGCGGAACCAAGACTTGAGCTCTATGACAGTGCGAAAGCCTCTGGCGCGTGACACGCCACCCACTTCAGCAATAATAAAGACGCAATCAATTTTGAGCCAGAAACGCAGGTAATCCGCCAGAGCACGCCAAGATCTCACGCTCCCATCGTAACCTCTTAACGCCGATCACAAGCCCCCGACTCTTTCAACAGTGGGGTTCGATGATATTCGGACCCCGCCACTGCAAGTACCGCAAATTACAAATTCGCCAGGATTACTTCACCGCATGGTTTGAGCCTTTAGCCACACCATGTATGAAGATACGCGATCGTGGCGGTCATCCGGCGTGGTGTTTGTATCCCAAGAGCCTGTATCGACAATCCGAAAATGTCACAACGCCAAATCGTAGATTGCAGGTCGAGTCAATTTAAAAATTATTACTCATCTCCGAAGACACCGCAATCCAATCCGACAGCTCAAGTCACTTACTGAACCCAAAGCCGGAAGAGACCAAAACTAAAGACCTTAGCGAAACTCCGGCAGAATACCTCCCGCACATGGCCGCAGACGGCAAAAGCACAAGCCAGCAACCTAGAAACTCATTGTCTGTTCTTCGCAGACCGAGGCAAGAGCTCCCATGAGGCCTTAACAGCCCCAGACGAGTTGGTACCAAGGGAACGATAACACCAAGCCTTTCTGCCTAAATGAGACTCTAGATGAAAGCACAGCAAGTCCAGTTTTAATATATAATTCATCAAAGAAGACGCTGGTGACGCATAATCTCAAAAGTCAAACTGGTAGTTATACGCGTGATTAGTCTTCAAAGAAACTCCCGCCATCACAAGAACTGCCGCATGGAAAACTCGGGGTCCCCAAATCGAAGGTCCTTACATCATATTCAGTCGCCAAATAAAATGATAATTTGTATTGGTAGCTTTAAAAATTTTATAACATACATGGAATGCAGAGATCTTAAGCGTTTCTAATAGTGACTGTTTAGAACATTAACAGAGTCTTTATCATCTTATGTAATTGAATGATGTCATTGTTATTTAGTTAGATATCTCAAACAATCAGATATATAAGACAATGTAGAAATACATAGTGAGAAAGTTCATAAATACAAAGCCACTCTTTATTCCAACTCCATTGGCGTCTACATAATCGTTGATATCATCGACATAATCTATGCTAAATCTCCCAAAAAACAAAAAAGAGAAGGCAAAGGAGAAAGAGAGAATGTGAGTTAAGGAGAAGGAAAGGAAAGAAGTGGAAAAGAGAGAAGAAAAGGGACAAAGGAGTTTATGCATAGAAACAAAAAGGGGAGAATGAGATGTGAAAAGATAGAGTTAGTGAGGAAGGAGAAGGAGAAGTATGAGAAAGAAGAACATGAATGAGAAGGCGATGTGTTTTTCTTCCTGCCCGCCTCCAGTCTGATTCCCAGCGACGTGGCTACAGAGAATGGCAAACATGACTCATGTGTGAGACTTGTGTCACAACCTCCTACATGCAGAAGAACAAGAAGATCAACCAAAATCTTCGTAAGGATCTCAAATAAGACACTGCACTTCAATCAATCATCTCACCCATTCGGCGACGCACCGTAGAAAGCAAATGAGTACAAAGTGATAAGCCTCACAAAGAATAAAGCCACGACATAAGAAGCACAAAGCACCTAAAAATAATGAACGTCAAATTTCTCCATCAATCAAGATTAAAGACGTCGCGACCTTCAAGAAAACTGAGCCACCACTTTTCGCATGCGTTAGCTCAATCCAAACAAGTCGTACCCAAGGAGCCAAGCACCACTGACGCTCATCTACTCAGATAGGCCACGCCACCTCGTGGAGTCGACCACCAAAGTTACATTGCCACTCCTGGCCACATCGCCACCCAAAGTTGGAACACCACCAAGGCCACAACGCCAGGAGCCAAGCAGCCTCGCCATTGACGAGGTGATCCACCCAGATAGGCCACGCCGCTAAACGAGTCGATCAACTCAGCCGAACGCCACCAAGGCCACTGCGCCGGAGCCAAGGTACCACTTTGACGAGTTCTCTAATTCGACAGTCACGCTACCGGCGGAGCCATCCCCGCTTAGACAACCCACCCACGGAGCCCGCAGAACTCACATGGACGAAGCCCCGCCCGACAGCCATACGACGAGCTCTTCCTAGCAAATCACATGGATCGAGCCCCGGCCCGACAATGGCGCCGACGAGCTCTTCCTAGCGGGGCCACATGGACGAGCCATGCCCAACAAGCCGGGCCGACGAGTTTCCTTCCCAAAGAAGCTCACATGGACGAGCTCACTAACCCGCTTGCATCGACGAGCTCTTCCTGGTCCACCTGTGACGAGCCCGCCCAAAGAAGCTCATACGACGAGCTCTTCCCAAATAGCCACATGGACGTAGCTCGCCTAACTGCTCGCGATTGACGAGCTCTTCCTAGAAGTCCATAGACGAAGCTCGCCAAAATAGTCATGCAACCTAAGGAATTGCTCAACTCATGCAAGCCGCCCAACGGAGATCACCGCTCGTCGACGTTCGCTAAAATAGGTCATGCGCAAATTTGCTGAATCGCCCGGGGTTTCCATACAAATTAGCCCACGAAGCCTCAGCGACTCAGCCTGACTAGCTTAATTGCCCAACTCATACCCTCAATTCGGGCCATACAATTCATGAAGAAAAGCGAAAATACTACAGTGAGAACGCAGACGATAAAAAATGAATATTTATTAAAAGGAGAGCTACATATGTCTCAGGCCCCAGGCCCGACAAAAGGAAGCTGCTGTACATAAAAGAAAAATATAAAGTCATATCAAAGTGCGTAACAGCATTAAAACCTAGGCGCGCCAGGAGGAACGCATTTGATGAAGAGGGGGAATGGGCTTCAGCAGGAGTATCCTGTTCTTAAGAATAATTTGCAGAAAAAGACTCCTCGCTCCTCACTGGGAGATCGGTTGAAGTCCAAGTCCGTAGAAGTTAACGGCCTTCACAAAAGCGAGCCACCCAGAGGCTCCATCGAGCATTGGCTTGTCCTCGCCCGCTAATAACATCATCCCTCCGAGCAACCAAGGATATTTGTCGGGTGAAGATCCCCGCGCAACCGCGACACTATCCAGCCGCCCGCCGAATTTACAAATTTCTGAGGCCTCACGACGAGCCGCGTCTAGCAAAGACCCCGGCCCTGAGGCCCGCCACGAGCCACGGCTACCGCGCTACTTTATCACACGACGCCATTAGCCGCACACAGCCTCTTCAGACTTCGCAGCCGCCTCGATGTGACCAATTCCTAACCGTCTCAAGCTCGTGACTGAGGATCGCAGCCCATCCCGAGTCTCGATCGCATCACTCAACAAGAACCCGAGCTCACCCGGACCTGCCTCGCCTTCAACCGGCCGCCAAGCTACTCGAACTTCATCCTCTACTTTCCTCCCTGCATGAGCCGACGCTTGTATGCTTTAGGATCAGATTTAAGTCTCTCCACCTCTTCGCCATACGCGCCCGTTTGCATCTCTAGCCCGCCAAGAAGAGAGGCCTCCTTCGCCTTTATAACTGGGGCGATTTTACATGCTTTTCATTTAATTTGGCCTTACTCCGCGACCCTTCAAATGAGTATTATCTCGCGCATCAAACATGAAGTCAACATCCAACACCTGATCAACCTCGAAATGTGTATTAATTATCAAATAAATGGGACTTTTACCGAGGCAACCCCGAAGGGATAGAGCAGCCTCATCAACGCCGCTCGACCTGGGTCGAATCCCTAAGGACCTGACGATCGCACTCGCCGCTGAAGTTCAATATTGAAGAGCAAAGAGTCCTCATCTTCGCCAACTTTGATTCCGGATTTCTTCTCTTCAACCCTTCCACCCTTCGAGGAGGTGGCCTAGCACTCTCCGGCGGATTCTGCATTTGCATAGGTATAATCGCCAACAAACGCCGACGGCTCCATCCAAGAGATTTTTTCGCCTTTATAGCAAAGCTAGGAAGGCTGAGAGCTCGGACCACAGGAGCCTCTACGCAGCGATCGCGCCTCGCTCCGGCTTCGAAAGCAAGAGAACCTGAGACGCCCAATTTCGAACCCTGACCGAAACCGATCGATCTTCGGAGCTTGATTTTTCCAAGCCGCACCGGCTTCCAGATAAGGCCCCCAACCGGACCAAAATCTCTCCCCTAGTGTGAGATGGTCGCAGAAGCCTAATGGGAGAGACTCCCATGGTGGAAGGTAGCAAGGGCCTCAGCAGCAGAGCGTGCGTGCATCTTCACTCGGGGCGGCCGAATAACCGATTTTATCACCCGCATAAGGACGAAAGCAGACATTCCGCTCAACACCGAGCTACGACATTATCTTCGGGCATAAGGTCAAGTCGAAAGCACTGGAAGCATGGAGAATAATGCAGCGTAAATATTCAACAACCTTCACACGAGTTACATCAAAAACAGAGCAAACACTCACGAAGATTATCAAGGGTGGTTCGCCCACCGAATCTTTCCGCAGTAACATCCTCTCGGTTTAAGGATCATATCTCGCCAAGGCGCAATTAATTAACAAAGAAATAACGCCCTTCCACGACCCATGGGAAGAAGGAAGACTTGATCACCAGAGAGCCCAGGCGCCCGGAGAAATAAAGGAAACCCTCGGCAGTCTCCTTTGGACTGAAAAGATGAAGGAACATAGCCACGCTAGGGACGCCGAGCCCCCTATCCCTGAAAAAGGCCAACAGGCCCACCAAATGCCCCCAACCGGCTGGGAGCGAGTCGGGAAGGGCTGCATATTGAAATGTGCTGCGTAACCCTTTCATGAAGGCAAAGGGAAACGAAGACCATTATCAAAGGCGACCAAAGAAACATACCATCCTGTGCACTGGGGCTACATAAAAAGTCAAGACGCCGTGGGTCCATATCGACGCCGTGGGAGGTCGATAACGCTCAAAGAAAGGTAACCCCATACGAAGGATCGACCTTGCTAGGTCCCACAATCACAGACATGTCGGGACGGCAAATTTAAGCAATCGACCCCGTGATATTTAATTAGGTTTATTTTCCTTTTTATCCTTATCCAAGAGCAGGAGGCGCCCAGAACGCCGGTCCAACCACCGCCAACGGTCGAAAGCATCCCTAACCCGTTCCTAACCCAAGCAAATAACCGAAGAGTCATCGCTAATACGTAAAGAAGAAGAGCGACCCGGACCCATAATAATAAAAACGAAATCCAATCGATTTAACCCTAGCGCCTCGTCGTACCAATCGAAGAGAAACCAAAGAGGTAGAAACGCAGTGGTCCCAAGAATAAGACGTAAGAAGCAACCTCAGGAAAAATGCCATAAAAAGACTCTACACAAAAGGGTCAAACAGAGAACTCTGAGCAAATAAAGTACAAGATCGCGGAAGAGGTTGGAGGACCAGAAGCAATGCGACAGGAGGTCCGGCGAAACCAAAGAAACTAGAAGAGGTAGGGAAACGAGCGCGAAACCCAAGAGTCATCACATCACAAGACATATGACTCATTGACCAAGCCTTAACTAACCCAACCTCAAACAGACACGTGAAACTGCATCCGATGCAAGAAACGATACGCCAAAATTTCGCTTCCACGCACACCGTAATCTGGCGCGCCGGGGCAACCGATGTGGTTTGAAAATGGGCTCGCAGGTCCACTCACCAAGCCCAAAGAAGTGGCGCACCAACGCAATACCCAGTCTCTACATCTCAAATTTCTCAAAACGAAGGTCCTACCGCTAGGGTCTAAAGGACCCATCTGGATGAATTAGAAGGTCCATATCCCCGCAACCGATTGTATTTCGCCCACACAAAAAATAGAATAACCCCTAACAAGATATCATCCTGCCAATCCAACCAAATCTTATCAATAAGGAAAAGAAAATAATAACATATCATCACTCAAATGATCTCCCCCAATAAGGAAGGAAGATTATCCCAAATAAATGCTCTTTCTAAAATCCACCAACCGATATTGATAAGAAAATCCCATCCAATGGGAACACAAATCCTAGTTACGCACAACCGGTTGAACATCTACTTTATAAATACATGGCCACCCCACAAGGAAAGGTAATGTGATTCTAGACGCACACTCATACGCAACACACCGCCTCTGCGCCTCTTTTCTCGTAAAGAACCACTAGGTGACCCGGAGCGGCCACTGCCACCCTTGCCGACCCCCCTTCTTCTTGCCTCGCAGAGAGTGTTACGGGTCCGGAGCCCGCAGATCAACAGCTAGCGTGATCCCGCCGCCCAGACGATCCGTACGTCACGCATCCCAACCCACAAACACCGGTCCAAATTTCCCAACACCCCACACGCTCCAGGCTAGTTCCGGTTAAAAAAGGCATCATCAGATCCCATATTGATGTTTGTTTTTTTTACTTAATGCTAAATATAACTTTTTTTTAACTTAATACTAATTAATACTTAATAGCATCAAATATTAAGTTGTTTGTTTTTTTAACATTGGATAGTCAATAAATATGGCAATGGAGCGGATTATTTCGGTTTCCCGCCCCACCCCATTCTTAATGGGACATGTTTGGTTTAACTGTAATCGGGTTTTTAGCGGGTTTTGATTTATTTTATCAAATCCGAGACGAGTTCGGAACGGGTTCAGGTATTGTTACTCCCGCCTTGTCTCGATTATATTTTAAATATTTTTATTTTTTATGAAATATATTAATTTTAATATAATAAAAATAAAAAGGCAAATATAAAAATTTAAAAATAAAAAGTAAAAACAAAAATCAAATGTAAATGCAAATGCATTGCACTTTCCTATCCCCACCCAGCCCCGTTTAATTTTTTAAATGAGACAAGCTGAATTGGAAAATAAATAAACGAAAGCCTGGCCTTAGGGCCACCCCATCCCAAACCCTCTCGTGTCATCCCTAAGAATGGAAGGTTGCTACTCTTCTTTTGTCAAGCAATGATGAATTTTTCTTATTTCATAAAATGACTTTTCCGAATGTAAAGTTCAAATATTTTCATTTTTCTATTCGTAACTTTTTAAAAAAATTTCACACAAACAGATAAATTTTAAAAAACAACAGCCTTTAACGCCGAAACCATTCAAATCTTTCAAAAAGATAAGTAAAAACAAAACAATCATGTTTATAAATATGTTAGCATTCTAGGGTCAACCACAATACCCAATCTTGATTTCTCCTCTGCACTGTATTTTCCCTTATTTAGAGTCACCACCGTAAATATATGTTCCTGTTTCCGTCTTTTTTCTTGTTGCCTATGTTGGAGATGATAAATACATGTTCTTCATCCTAATACATATTTAAAGTCCACCCCAATAGAATATGAAAACGAGCAAATCCAATGAAAACAAAATCATTCCTTTAACCAAAAAGATACTTCCCCGTGGGCTGAAAGTTTTCAATTTTTATGGATTAGCTATAATTTAAACTGATAATTTATCTAAATTTCTTGTCCAATATACAAGGGACGATAAAAATTGAAATCACCTTAACTCTCTCTCCATGTTGAAGGCCTGGTTAGTGATTCTTCTTTGAAGAACCCACTTCTCACCTTCCAACCCAACGAGTCCATCTCCAAACAACTGCTTAGACAAAGGGTTGGGTGCTCCCAGCTATGCTAAGTTTTTAGCCACTTGAATTACGAGATGAGAACCTCTCTAATCAACTCCGGCTCCGCTATTCCCAACCAGCTGGGAATCGGCCCAAACCACCACATGAATGTCTTCCCGTATTCAGATGACCACCGGTGGTAGTGTGGAGCCACACGATGGAGTATATCATGCCCAAAAGAAATTGATTTTGACTGTACCTCCGCGAACATTCGTTGAATCTCAGCCGTGTTCCCGAATATGGGACGGAAGGCGGGGGCCGCTTAAGCCCTGTTTTATGAGGTGGCGTTGAATCCTCCATGGCACCCAGATGATTTTGTGAATAAATTTCAATATCAAGATGAAAAGAACGAACAATCCAACAGCGAGTAGATGCATGGTGGATGAAATGATAGGACAGAAAGATGGGAGTTTTGGGGGGGCAATGTGGTGGATAAAATTGAAGTGTGGAACTCCATGTCGATGATGAAGGGGGAAATAATGTAGGAGGGGTGAGTAGGGCACAACTTTGAAAATGGAAGTAGGATCAATGGAAAGGGATTCACTATGCGACGTATTTTTGTTTTCTTAGACCTTTAACTATTTTACCATTATGGACTCAACCTAAACCGAGAAGAATAACATTCGCTTAGGAAAACTGAAAACATAAGTTCAATATTCTTTAACTGATAAAGAACTGATAGTTGAAAACAGTAGAAAATATATTTTTAAAAGACATATTTGATGTCCAAAAATAAAAAAAAAAATTTTTGAATGCCTTGAAATCTAGTTCAAGTGATAAAAGCTAAAAGGGTAGGATAGGTTTACTGGTGATCCTAGAACCGAGTATGTCCTCGTAAGAAGAGTGCTACAACAATGTTGTGCAAAGTGAAGAGATCTTTTTAAAAATAATTACATGAATATGAAGGTTAGTTGGAAATAAAAATTGTAAGAAAACGAACAAATTGCTTCTTGAAAATATATAAAAAAAAAAAAAGTAACAATATTTCAAGTTCTCGAAAGAAACATATTAGAAATATTAGAATAGTTTTGAAAAATCATTTTTTAAAGTACTTTTAAAAAATACTTACTCATTTTAACAATCAACTCCAAATTCTATATCAATAATTGAAGGCCTACTTCTCATTTCAACTAAGACATTCCATTTCAAAATATCCTTTGAAAACAAGGATCCTGCCCAATCTAATCATAACATAATAGTTTACCTCAATTAAAACAAATTATTACACAATTCCACAATGTCATATATCACTAAAGTACTATACATTTTATGTGTTGACCACCATATTAGATACTCTGGTTCATCTTCATCACAAGAACTCTAAACATAACCCAAGAGATCTTTCATCTTAAAATCTTTCTAAAGAGAATGTGTCCATACTGAGGCTGCATGGTCATAAACTGCATGGGGGCATGAACATATGTCGATGACAGCTCAAATAAATAACGTTGGATGATCATAGAGAGTGCAATTTTTGCCTCAACCACTGCAAGATTTTGACCTGCACAGATCCTAGGGCCCAACCCGAAAGGGAAAAACGAAGCTAGATGCTTGATGCTCCTAAATCTAAAGGGATTGAAACTATTGAAGAAAATTCACCCCATATTTCAGGATCGTGATGAACAGAAGTTCATGGCTAAGTGCAGTTGTGTGTTTGCAGGAATATCGAGACACTACCTAGTTTCACATTTTTGGATACTTTCTCTCATCATCATCATAGCAGGGGGTAAAGTCAAGTGTTTCATTGAGTATCAGGCTCACCTGTTATCAATAGGTATTGAGTGTATATATACTTATCATACTAATGTAGAAAGCTAGGTCCTGGCATATATTTTAAAATGACCATAACTTCACCATGATTCTCAAATGGTATAGCATGCATTTGAAATTTTCTTTGCTGGATTTAAGTGAACTTACAATTTTAAGGTCGTTTAGATTCTCTGCCGCAGAAGTGGATTGTGTCCATAGATACGAACCACTTTCCCGTGCCTTGTCTTGCCATTCTCTATATTAAAAGCTAGAAGAACAACAGCCCATGCCAAAAGATTACAGTTGTTTCTTTCCTGCAAAGTAGAATGTCTTGCATTCTCTATAACATCTTCCACTCGGAACATATCTTCTTCTCCCTGTTGATTCTTATTGGCAGACATCAGTAGACTAAGTAAATTCTCCGAATTATCCTTTGCTTTGCTATTAGTTTCAATTAACATCCGAATCAACTTTTGAGTTTCCTTCTCAAGTCTTGACCTTTCTCTATTCTTCTTAGTGGGCAAAAATCTGTGTACAGTTTGGTTTTACAAGAACATGTCAACTCTATCATTAACCAAAATGAGGGAATCTGAATTCCTTTTATCTTTCTCATTAACCCATTTTGGACAAAAATATCTCCTTTTTCCTTTCATGTATTTACATGAAGCACTTAAAATAATGGGTTATTTTTTCCAAACAAGAAGGTATTTTTGTCAAGATAAGGTGAAAATTTGATGGAGGGTCAATTTTCCAAAATTGGGTTTTCAAAAGGCCCTTTTATTCAATGGATTAATGATTATTAAACAAGAGAAAATTCTATTTCCCTTTCCTTATTATTTTTTTCTTTACCTAGCATTATATGAGAATCAAACATAGCCTGAAGCTTGAGAGTTCGTTCAAGATCATCACCTGAAGCCAGGAATATATACAGTTCTTATAGCCTCAAAGACGAGTTGCATTTTCCGTTCTTTAAATTCAAATATGTGCTTTCCTCTTCTCGAGGCTGCCCGAAAGCAACTCTGGATATAATATCTGCTGAGAGGTCATGTGCAGTTCTTGTGTACATCAATCTCAAACACCTCTCTCCCTGCTCTTTCTTCCTCCCATTTTCCTCCAGCATCTTTGTAACACTAGCCACAATTTCCGGAATCCACCCCTGTCAATACATGGTCTTAATTGCATCCTACAATTTCAAAATAATAACAACAAGGATAAATTACATAAATGGTGTGGCTAACTTTTCAAGTTTTTCTATTTTGTTGTCTGAACTTTTTTTTTCCAATCAAATGCCTAAACTAAACTGATCTTTTTTTGCATAATATTGTGTTTCCCAATCGTCAAGGCCAATTGGGATGCTGAATTAGAAAAAAATGACTACACATTTGACAAGATGATAAGCCATATCATATAAAAATTATGCACCTATCCTTTCCCTAATTATAGCTAGTGTCATGCCAGTGGAAGCCTTGATGTAGATAATATAAATTCAAGAACAAAAATAAAAAAATAACTCACACAAAGATGCACAAGGTTTTAACGTGATTCGGCCAACCATGCCTACATCTACAGATGAGAAAGAATCTTTCCATTATACGATAGATTATATTTCAGAGGTAGAACAACATATAATTAAGGTCCGAAACGTCCCATGTTTCCCTATTCCTTGTATCTATACCCTAAACCGCGAAATCCCTCGCTCCATCGAGTATCCCCGTTCTTCCTCACATCTCCACATATCCCGTATAACCTTATAAGCTTGTCTCTCTCTCATATCTTTTTCCCCTCACGACCCAGAATATTTATAGTACTAACAACTTTCCATAATCTATAAGGAAACCTAATATTATAATAATATATTGACCTAAGAATTATCATATAAAATATTCTTTACAAATAGGAATTAATATTAATTAGAAATTTGAGACATATTCCAACAATCTCCACCTTGGATCAAATTCCATCATTGACTCCACCTTGAAATGAAATTCTTTATTCCTATCTCAGGTTTTCAGAATATTTTGCTCTTCTATATCTTTAAACAAGCTCTAACAATTCTTCCCTCGAACAAGTATCATTGAACATCATCTCAAACGATCATCTATCCATCCACTCTCTGCACCCTAGGATTTTCCTTTGACTTTTATCAACATTCTAGCACACACTTACATGAAGCACTACCGCTCCTCGAGCTTACTCTTATCTGTGACAAGTCCTCTTTATCGGAGCAAAGAACACCGACATGAAGATTCGAGCACAATCACATTCACGAGCATAACCACGATTAAGGTTAACCAATTAGCGCTCACTACCAATGCTCGACATCCAGATTGACTCGCACGGGCTGCACCCAAACTCGCCCGATACCAATTGTTACGCCAAGCCTTGATGTGATGAGATAAATTCAAAAACCGTATGCAAAATAACTCACAAAATATGCACAAGATTTTAGCGGTTCAAATTAACCATGCTATATCCACCGGATTTGTTAGAATATTTCCAATATATGATAGAAAATATTATAGAAGTAGAACAACATACAATTGAGTTTCCAAAACATCCCATGTTTCTCATTCCTTGTATCCATACCCTGAACTGCGAAATCCCTCGCTCCACCAGGTATCCCCGTTCTTCCTCACATCTCCACATACCCTTTATAGCCTTACAAGTCCATCTCTCTCATATCTTTTTCCCTTCATCACCCAGAATATGTATAGTGATATTCCTAACAACTTTCCTAATTAAAAAAAAACCTAATATTATAATAATATAAAGATCTAATAATTATCCTATAAAAAGATTTTTATAAACTGAATACAAGGAGTATGAAAACCCTCATTAGGAAACTTTTACTATCTCACTTTCAGAGTAGGAATTTATAAAACTTACTATCTCACCCTTAAGTTATTGGTAAACAAAAATAATTTTATAAATTTTATCTAGCTTGTAATTTTATTAAATGTGAAACTACACTAATACCATTGTTTTTTTTTGAGCCGACACTAATCCTAATAATAAATGGTGGACACACAAAATGTCCGTGGTATTCCTCTCCAACTATGGTAAACCCATTTTCTTATTATTGAAATAAATAAAAAGCGATCAATGCCGAAAGTAAAAATTTCTGCATGGGCCGAAAATTTTCCTTTGAAAGAGCTATATCTTTCGCTGGTGATTCAATCTTAAGGGGCTGTTTCTTTACTGTTTGCCAACTATTTTATATTCTTGAAAACAGGAGTGAGAACAAAGAAAATACAAAATTCAGATTTCAAAACTATTCTATAACAGTTTAAAAAAATAGTAAACAAACAGGCTGAAAGCTTTAGGTTTTTAGAAGAAGAGGAAACATTTAAATTTCTATCCGTATAGAGAAAGAGAGGAGAAGGGAAGAGAGAAATTGAAATGATCACCTAACCCTCTCCATGGTAAAAGCGTGGTTAGCTGATTCTTTCTGTGAAGAGCCCACTTGTCACCTTCTTCCAATCCAAGAAGGCTACCTCCAAACAGCTACTTAAACAAAGGGTTGAACCCAGCCTTCACATACCACCCACTTGAATTCATCAGAACTTCCTTAATCATCTCCGGATCTGCTATTCCCACCCTCGGAGTAGGCCCAAACCACCACAAAAATGTCTTCCCGTATTCCGATGACCACCGCCGGTTATGTGGAGCCACACGATCCACTATATCATCCCCAAAACAAATAGGTTTTGACTGCACCTCCGCGTACATGCGGAGGACTTCCGCCGTGTTCCCCATTATCGGACGGTAGGAGGGGCCGCTTACGCCTTGTTTCTTGAAGTGCCCTTCTATCCTCCATGGAACCTATATGATTTTGTGTATTAATTTCAATATCAAGATTACAAGAATCAACAATCCAACATCAAGAGATGATGCATGATGGATCGATAAAAAAAGAGGGTGAAAGAGAGGGACAGAATTCCAAAGGTAGGGAAGTTTTAAATTTAATTGCAATAATAGTGCACTGAACTTGATGGTCAGGATGAGGAAATGTCGGTGACGGGTGAGTGGGCTTCAACTTCCAAAATAGGGATGTTATATATATATATATATATATATATATATATATATATATATATATATATATATATATTATTTCACTTAAAGATGATGACTTTGTGTATTAAGTTATAGAAATTATTCTTACAATAAGTTGATCGTAGCCCCTTTCCACCCATAAATATGAAACATAGTAGAATGGTTTTAAAAATTAATAATTTTTATAACCATTAGTTGGTTTTCTTCAAAAAAAAAAAAAAAAGCCATTGGTTGTTCTTATTCATTATTCATTTTTGTGTACATTACCTTGTTGTAAATGCATAAAATAATTATATAAAAAAGCGTTGTTTTTTAAAGTTCCCAACAAGCTATTAATTTATGAAACATAACAGAATGGTTTTAAGTATAATTTTTAAAAATAAATTTTTAGAATTACTTTCAAGAACACCTTGCTCATTTTAACACCCAAAAACACAGATTCTATATCAATAATGAAAAGCCTTCAGCCCAAAGATATCTCCTGTTCAAGGAATAACTTGAAAACAAGAAAAAAATGGACTATGCACTAATCTGATCATAACATAACAAGTTGTTTTCTTACAATTAAGACAAATTATTACACAATACCAAATTAGTATACGCTCTGGTTCCAAACATGACCCAGAAAAAGTTTCAGCTTAATATCCTTCTAAACAGAATGTGAGCACCATACCGATACTGCAGAGTCATAAAATGCATTGGGGCATGAACATATGTCGATGATAGCTCGAAAGAATAATGTTGATGATCATATTAGAGATGGCAATTTTGTCCTCAACAACTTTGACTGACACAGATTCTGGGTCGTGAACACCTTGCTTATTTTAACACCCAAACACACAGATTATATGTTAACAATTTAAGGCCAACTTATGATCACTTTTCAAGGAATATCTTGAAATCAAGGGATTATTCCCAATCTGATCATATATAATATACTAAGTACTTATCTCAACTAATACAAACTATTACACAATCCCAATGATATACTACACCAAATTACCATGCACTTTATGCGATGACTACCATATTAGATACTCTGCTTCATCTTCATTACAGAAACTCCAAACATGACCCAAGAAGGCTTTCAGCTTGAATTAATCCTTCTAAAGAGAATGTTAGCCCCATACTGAGGCTGCAGGGTCAAAAACTGCATTGGGGCATGAACATATGTTGATGATAGCTCGAAAGAATAATGTTGGATGATCATAGAGAGCACAATTTTTGCCTCAATAACTGCAAGATTTTGACCCACACAGATTCTGGGACCCAACCCAAATGGGAAAAATGAGGCTAGATGTTTTCGAGGCTCCTTAAACCTCAAAGGATTGAAATTATGAGCATCTTCACCCCATATCATAGGGTCGATGAACAGAAGTCATGGCTAAGTACAGTTGTGTGTTTGCAGGAATATCGAGACTCCCTAGCTTCACATTTTTGCAGTGCTTTCCTTACCATCGCCACAACAGGTGGGTAAAGTCGAAGTGTTTCATTGAGTATCATACTCACCTGTAAACATAGTATAAAGCGAATATTTACCAAACTAATGTACAAGTCCGGGTCCTGATGATTCTCCTAGTATTTGTACATATTTGAAAGTTTGGGATAAAGTGCATAAATCTCTCTGAGTTTTATCGGTATGTCTCATTTGTTCCTTAATTTTTTTTAAAGGGGTGTGAGGTGTTCAACGGGGTTTTGAACTATTAGCAGGCAAACGCCTATATATGTGACATTTAACAAATAAGAGGACACAATTTCCTTCGAACCCAATTAAGATCCGATATCCGATCTAAAATATGGCAGTAATGAGAAACATTTGCACCCAATCAAATATCTGCCAGATAATCAGTTCAGCTTTTCTGATTCAGGATGGGACTGGAGTATATCTTACTGGGTCCCTCGAATTCGAATACCCGATTAAATATATATATAAATGTAATATATATATATATATATATATATATATATATATATATATATATATATATATATATATATATATATATCCAAATCGAATGGAGATGAGGATTAAGAATCTAAATTCTATCCAAATCCGACTCATCATTATTCCTAAACTAAGATCATGACTAAGCTATTAATTAAATATTGTATGATTCTATCTCGAAAGAGCCAAAGTGCAAAATAACATAGGCTTAAAATCGAGAAAGCATTTAAGACTTTATCCCTTGAAAATTACTAAGTAGGGTTTAAGAACGTACTATTTTAAGGTCGTTTAAATTCTAAGCTGGAGAAGGCGAGTTGAGTCCATAGGATGCGAACCACTTTCCGTGCCTTATCTTGCCATTCTGATGAAAAGCCAGGAAGGTAGAGCCCAAGTCAAAAGATTAGCAGTTGTTTCCTTTCCTGCAAAGTAGAATGTCTTGCATTCGCTTATAATATCTTCCACTCCAAACATCTCTACTTCTCCCGGCTGAGACTCTTGTTGGCAGGACATCAATAGACCAAGCAATTTCCGAATTATCTTTTGCTTTGCCATTGGTCACTTCTAGTACGACTGACTTTGAATTTCCTCCTCAAGTCTCCACCTTTCTCTGTTCTTCTTAGTGGGAAAACCCAAAGTACAATTTGTTTTCCAAAACTGTCAACTTCTTGTTATGTTATCTTTCAGACCAACTCTCCAATTAAGTGTTGAAAATATAAGCAGAGACAATAATAAGCATAACCTGCCTCTTCTTCCTCTGTACTTCACCTCTGTTATTATAAGTAAATATTTTTGTGGTATTTGATTCATATTGAGAGTAAAAGGACGGGGAAATGCCAGAACGGAGCAAAGCAGGGGTGAAAGTACAATACAAAGTATAATAGTATTTTTGTAATTTTGTCAAAATACCGTCATGAAAAACCCTATTAGGGGTGAGAAATGAAACAGCGTTGTTCTTTATAAACATAGGCACACATACCATCAACAAAGTAAATTTGTGTGTTCTTGTTTTCTTCCTGATTTATCACTATTTTGCTATGCCTGCTAATAACAAATATAGACACACACCAACTAGACTGATAATATTAAAGCATGAGAGTTGGTTGAAGATAAACATGACCTGAAGCCGGGAATATATACACTTCTTATAGCCTCCAAGACAAGGTGCATTTGCCGTTCTTGTATTTCAAAAATGCGCTTCCCCTCTTCGAGGCTGCTTCCGAAAGCAGCTCTAGATATGATATCTGCTGAGAGGTCATGCAGCCTTGTGCACATCGATTTCAACTCCATTCTCCTTCTCTTTCTTCCTCCCACTTCTCCAACATCTTTGTAACACTAGGCCACAAATTTCTGAATCCACCTCGTCAATATTTACAATTTTAGCACTCTCCAATAGTGGGTTTTGCATCATTCCATGGCAATTTATGGATTCATTGATGGCCTAATTGCATCCCACTAATCCGTTACTGTATATATATTGTGCAGCTCAATTATGATGAGGAGCAACTGTAAAACATGCAGAAAAGAGAAAAAAAAAATGGTGGGTAGCAATGGAACTGTCAAAGTTTGGTGATCATTTAGGTAGATTTGATATGCTAAATATGTTATATATGTTATATATTTTAGGGTTTTGTGATTCTATTAATTAAATGCCAAAATATTCAAATCTTGGACCATTATAATTTCCCCTCCTTGACCCTCAATTATTATTATTATTTTTTAACAATTAAACACTTTAATTTTAGTTATTACACATATTAAAACTGTCATTTCTCCCAAACCCTTTCCCTCCTTTTCATATGTTTTGCCTTTTTAAAAAGTTGCATTCTATGTATAATTTAGACATGATGGGTAATTCTTTTCTTTATTTTGATGCTCCTAATTTTGTGTTGTTTATTTTTGCTTTTTTCTTGGTAAATACACTCTCTTCATATTCATATATATATATATATATATATTATATATACACACGATGTTTTAAAACCAGATTGAAGACTTATCTAAAGTTACCGGCTCAAGGTTCACCGGCTGCACTGGTCGAACCGTAACGCTCGCACATTTCCTCTCTCGCCGCCTTATAAATAATATATCATTTATATATTATTAAAATTAAAATAATTATAAATTAGTAAATTTTTATAAAATTTTTGACAACATCTCATTTATTTCTTAAGCATTATAAAGTTTTTTAATTCGTATAAATCACAAGTTATCATATTTTTAATACAATATAAGAAGTTAATTTTCATAATATTTATTATAATCTTACTATTCTAATGAATAATAAAATATCAATGATAATGAATTATTAACATTATTCATAATAGAAATGTTAACTATAATGCTTACATGGTTACTCAAAATATGAAATGTCAATATTAAGAGTTTTTCTTATTAATAAGTTCATGCATAAAATACTCATAAAAAAAATGTCCATATATAAAGTTCTAATCATACAAAGCGACGCTGCTTTGACTTTAAAAACAAAGAAAAAAGTGAGGCTAAGAAAACGACGGCTCACCGTCAATTACTCCGTTTAACAATTCTCACTTCTAGCTCGATTAATAAACGATTTTTTGTATTGAACCGAACCGATTTTGTGGTCAATCGATGGTCTGACCGGTTAGTCCGATTCGGTTTTCAAAACATTGTATATATATATATATATATAAACCACCCCCAATAGCACATGAATACTACAACCAATGAAAAACAAAAACCATTCCTTTTAACTCAAAGGAAACTTTCCCGTGAGCTGAAAGTTTTCCATTTTTATTTTTCTCGAATATTAGCTAATACTTTTGCGCTGAAAATATCTTGTGTTTGTTTACTAAGGAAACCAAGTATATTTTAGAAAAAAACTAGGAAAACACAAAAACGTATTTTGGGTTGGTTTGTTTTGAAAATTATTTTCTATTCTAAAAAATAAAGATAACGAGGAAAAGATAACAAAAAAAAACATGGAGAATCGTTTGGTTACTATTTTATTTTTATTCTGAAAAAACATAACATGGAAAACATTAAATGTTGGAAATATTTTTAAATATGGGCTTCTGCTAATTGGTTTTTTTTTGTTTTGAGAAAAATAGATCGAATAAAGAACCGGTAAAGCCTAAATCAATTTATGTGATTCAATACATTGGGCTCTAGGTCTGCCTCAAAGAAATATATAATAAGTGTGATACGAAAAGGCAGGTTTGAATTAAAATGCGCCGATGGGAGACCCAAATTATTATTAATGCCAGTCCTCTCCCGTCCTATATAAGGCGTGTTTCACCCCATTGGTGAACACACAAGATACGCTGTAATGCAGAAACCCTAAAGGGAAAGAGGATCAGAGAGATGAAGGTCTGAATGCTATCAAGCTCAACTCGCAGGATCTTGATACGACTTGCACTTTTAATACACACATCAATCTGTATGTATTTTGATTTCAAGCAGCATGAAATGAACACTACGCATTGATTCGTTGTCGTTGTAAATCTAACATGTAAATCTAACAAGTGGTATCAGAGCCAAGCGTAGTTTGATTTCGAACCCTAAAATTAAAATTTATGCGAATCTAAAATTGGAAGTTAAAGATTCGAGGTTTGTTCCTCAGGTTACAGCTCTTCGCTACAGATCCGAAGAATTCGATTTCACGTATTCGAAAAATCTTCTTCGATTGCGGTCTCAATCAGCTTTCGATTTTGCTGAATTGCTTCGATTTTGTTGATTATTTAATGCTGTAATTATTTTTTTTAATCACAGAATATAATGTTGTAACTATTTTTTTTTAATGCTGTAACTTTTTAATGTTGTAACTATTTAATGCTGTAACTATTTTTAATGCTGTAACTATTATTTAATGCTCAATTTTTTTTTGATCAAGCATGATATGTTGGATCGTATTTTGTGCTTTGGTTGCATTGCTGTTACAAAATAAATAATATACTAATACTATTCACGTATCTTTCTTATGGGATAAAAGATGTATTAAATGATGAAAGAATAACATCTTTTGCTTGAACAAAATAGTTAGCAGTAATATTTCAGGGCAATTGTCTCGATGAATACTATGGATTAAATAAATAACATTACAAAGCGGTTATTTGTTGAAATTCTTGAGTTTTCGTAAGGATTCCGAGATGTTTTGCTTCTTTGAATAATTGTGGCAACTTACTCTGCCCAATGGGGGTTAGTTGTTTACAAGAATTCCTGAAGTGTGAGTGCTCGCAAGTGTTACTTAATTTTGATTTTGTGGAAGGTATATCTCGCCCCAAAGGATGTCCTTATAGACCATTATGAGAGGTTTAGAAGCTCAGATCAGAGGCTATGCTCGCCTAAAGGAGAACAAATGGTGATAATGCCTGAGCTTCAATTATTATATTTTTGCTATTATTTTGCCCATGTATATTAAACAATTATTTTATTGTTACAGTAAGTCAAATTGTTGTGAACAACCAGTTGTGCTCGATTGAAACTCTGAATGGCAATAACTATGCGAGATGGAAGAGTGATGTTGCACTCGCGTTGGGATTAGCCGACCTCGATGAAGCCCTGCTGAGGATGAGCCCCAAGATCACTAATGATAGCAATCACTAAGAAAAGGCTTATTACCAAACGGGTGAGAGCTACTGTCGAGTATCATGGTGATGAAGAAATCAATTTCTCCAAGTTTCAAAGTCAGTGTTTCAGAGGAGGCCAATGCAAAGAGCTTTTTTGAGGCCATAGGAGGCCATAGGACAACGATTTCAAGAGTTTGAAAAGGCTGAGACTGGGAACTGGATGCAAGTCCTGGTCTAAATATGAGGCATGATGGAGTTTCTGGGATTAGGCCATACATATTGAAAATGCAGGACATCACCAATCGCCTCTCCAGCCTCAAGATTACCATAGATGAGTCATTCCTTATCCACCAAGCCCTAAACTCCTTACCCACCAAATTTGGCCAGCTGAAATCCATTTATAATGCCCAAAGTGAGACTTGGAATGTGAACCAACTGATTTCTGTGTGTGTTCAAGAGGAGGAAAGAATTAAGAGAGAGCAGGAAATCCGTGAATCTAATGTGCCAGCTTTTCCATGCAAAGGTGTTTGTCTGCTTCTCGCCTAACCACAAGAAAGGACAATTTGGAAAAGGTTCCCAACAACAGAACAAAAACAATAAGTCCCATAATGCAGGAGGTCCCAAACCTAACATTAAGAAACCTAACACCTGTTGGTTTTGTAAGAAAGAAGGTCATAAGAAGAAGGATTGTTATCAGTATAAAGCTTGGTTAGAAAGGAAGAATAAGAAAGGTAATAACATAACCTTGCTTGCCTTGATGCTTCTGGGTGGTCAGCATCGCCAAAATCTCGTGGTTAGATAGTGGTAGTCCTATTCATATAGCTAATTCGGCAGGGTCTCATAAACTGCCGCCAGCCAAGTGAAGGAGAGATTAACTTGCATGTGAGGAATGGAGTCAAAGTTGGGATGTCTTGTTTATCGGGCACCATAGTTTTGTATGTTAGTCTGGTTTAGATTATCTTAGAACATCGGCTTGCATTCCATCCATTTTGAGACTGAGTTTGGTGTCACTTTCAAATGATGAGTCTCGGATATCATTTTCATTTTTGGGGAATAAAAAAGTCATGTCTTTGAATTCATCTATCAGTTGTGAATGTTTGTCAGATGATGGTTTATATCAATTAGATTTCAAATTTGATGCCATCAAGGCTCCATGTCGATAATGCGGAACCAAAAAAGCTTTAATGAAAGAAAATCTTATTCTCTATGGCATAAAAAAGGTTAGGTCACATCTCTCAAGAAAGAATAGAAGATTAATCAAGAGTCACTTGCTCCAAATGTTTATGATAATATTAAATCATGTGTAGACTGCATTAAAGGTAAATTGACTAAAACCCTAAAGTTTACAAGGTGCTACTCGTAGTAGTGAACTTTAGAATCGATTCAATAACAAACATTAGTGGACTTTATTTCACTCCTTTGTGGAAAAGTTTTTGTGACCTTTATCGATGAATTTCTAGATATGGATATGTGTATTTGATTTCACAAGTCTCAAGCTTTAGAAAGGTTTAAAATCTTTAAGATCGAGGTTGAGAAGCACTGGGAAAGGTCATTAAAATTGTCGCTCTACAAAGGTGGTGAATATTATGGGAGACATGGAGATTTAGGACAATGTTCGGGCCTTTTGCTGAATTCTACAGCCTTATAAGTACAAAGGCTCAAGATACAATGCCCGAACAGGCGACCGGAAAGCAAAATGGGGTTGTCGACGCCGAAATCGAACCTTGATGGATATGGTAAGAAGTATGATAAGCATAACCAAATTGCCTTAATCTTTTTGGGGTGAAGCCCTTCAAACAACCATGTATATCCCACCGTAGTGCCCAAGTCTCGCGGCCCAAACTCCTTTCGGAATTGGACCAATAGAAAACCCAACAAATCACCTAAAGGTAGCTGGGTGTCTCAGAGCGAGTTTATAATCCTCATGAAAGGAAACTTGATCCTAGAACTACATAAGGATTTTTCATTGGCTACCCACTCACCTCTAAGGACTTTAGATTTTATCGGTCTCCTGCATCATACAGGATCGCTTAGTCCTGACGTGCCCTCGAGGATCTACATTGATAGTTCTAGCTCCCAAACAAGTGAATCACCGTTCACACGCCTGGCTGATCCGATTATTTTGCCTGGTACAAGAAAGGATTATAACCATTTCGCAAAGTGAAGACTTGAATTAGTACTACTTCGCCTGATCAGCAAATGTTAATCTAGAATACACTCCGAGACCGTTGAATTGGCACCTATTCAACCTATGCTCTGGGGGGAGATCTCGTAGAGAAAGGAGACCCGTATTGTCTGATGACTATGTGGTTTACTTTGGTGAGGCTTATCATGATATCGGGGAGGTCATAGATCCTGGCATTTCTTTTTCGATATCCATACCCACGCATGATAATGGAATATCATTAAGAAAGAAGATGCTATCGATGTACAATAATGGTGGTTTGGATTATAGACGTTTCAAAATTTTAAACCCATAGGTTAAAAATGGGTTTTAAAACCAAGAAGATGCTAAAGGAAAATTGAAAGGCTTAAAGTTAAATATCATAGTATGATACACAAAAGGAAGGGGTTTGATTATATTGTAGACCTTTTTTCTCCTCAGATTCTAAAGACTTTTAGGAATAATCATGGCATCACCTGCGCATTTTAATCTCGAATCAAAGATCGCATGGATGTCAAGACAAATAAGCCGA
Organism: Tetrastigma voinierianum; assembly: GCA_016808115.1. NCBI lineage: Eukaryota > Viridiplantae > Streptophyta > Magnoliopsida > Vitales > Vitaceae > Tetrastigma > Tetrastigma voinierianum. Next base: position 3,094 of record JAEQBH010005861.1, on the reverse strand, counting down.
ATGGAGATCTTTATGAGGAAGCAGATATGCAAATGCCCGAGGGTTTTATAGTCAATGGAAAAAGAACATGGTGTAGACTTTGGTTCATTCATATTTAAAAAATGCACTGAGGCAATGGTATTTAAAGTTTCATGATGTTGTCACTTCTAGGTTTTTGAAGAGGAATGATCAGGATCTCCCGCATCATTTAGAAAGACCAATGGGAGAAAATTTATATTTCTCATCTTATATGTTTGATGACGCCTACTATGAAAGGCAATGATTTAGGTTTCATATGGATGTTAAAAGAATGTTATCACAAAACTTTGATATGAAGGATCTCTGGGAGGCAAATTTTGTTTTGGGCATGGGAGATCCATGTAGATAGAGATCGAAAGTTTTTGGGGCTTCTCTACGTAAAGCCTAGGCGTTGATCATGTCTGGAAACGATTTGGGATGAAAGGTCAGAAGCCTGCCTGGGCTCCTATATTCAAAGGGAGACACTTAATAAATATCAATGCCCTAAAATGATGTCGAGAAGGCAAAATTTATAAAGGATATTCCTTATAGTAGTATCATGGGAGCCTGATGTATTATGCATCAGGTACTAGGACCCGATATCGCTTTATGCAATGAGCTAGCCCTTGGACGTTATCTCGCTAATCCTAGAAATGAGTATCAAGTTGCCGCAAAAGGTTATGTGGTATCCGCAAAACCAAAGACCATATGCTTCAGGATATAGAGAAGTGGACGACCGCAAGTGATCGTTATGCGTATGCCGATTTAAATTCTATTGTAATAAATGACGTAGTCTACCACATGCTTTATTTCACCCTATGTGGAGCATTGAAGAGTTCTAAGCAAAGTTGGTATTTCTTCTACAACCTAAGTCAAACTGTTGCTTGTTATGAAACCGTGCTCATGCTATGGTCGAAATCTTATTTATGGACTCAAGATTGTTACGTCTATCCGTGCACCACTAAAGCTCTTCTCCGATAACTCTAAGTATTGCTTTTCGCTAAGAGTACCAAGAATATTGAGGAGCAGCAGAGTTGAAATACTCAAGCTTAGAGGTTGGGTAGATAATGGGAATATAGAGGTACCCACATTACTAATCGATAGAAAGCCATTGACCACTAACCAAAGGTCATGACTTGTTGATTTTAATAAGCATGTTTCTCAGATACGGGTCTCACAGATCTTTTCAATGTACTAGTTAGTGGGAGTATGTGATGTACTTGCTATTCATGATGCTTTCTGCATAATACATTCCAAACTACTCCCACTTCAGGGTTATTTTGTTTATTACCTTTTATATTACTTGCATGTTTCAGGAATGTATAAACTTCTACGAGTCATATAGTTATAAAGGTCTAGCTACATAAAGCTTCTTGCTGTGTCAAGCATGCGGGATGTAGTCCCATACAGGTTTAAGAAACCATAGAGAGGACCGAATGCGCTTGTCAACATGTTTATTTATTTTCGATCATTATGTCGAGCACGCACTTCACTTTATCACACTTAGGAATCCATGCGATGCAATTTTAAGGTTTTCGGTGGGTCAGTGGGAAGGTATTGTATCACTTCGAGATGCTCTCACCGCCACAGTTCGGTATTATTTTTGCATTGGACCAGATTCTTAGCTGAGATGTTTATTTTGTGGCCACTACAATGTTGTTCGATTTGAGAGTCTAACTGCTTCAAATTCATAAACTCAATTAGCATTACCCAAGGAGAATGCTGAAATATTTTAAATACGGGCTTCGCTAATTGTTTTTTTTTTTTTTGAGAAAACAGACGAATGAAGAACCCAAAGCCCAAATCAATTTATGTGATTCAATACGGCCAGCCTAGGTTCGTCTCAAGAAATATATAATAAGCGTGATATGAAAAGGTGTAGTGGCCTAATTAAAGCTGCTCACTGCGAGAGCCCAAATTATTATTAATGCTACAGTCCCCTCCTCACTTATATATTAAGGCGCTCGCCCTATCGCGAACACACAAGATACAGCTTTTAAATAATAAAACCCTGAATAAAGGGATCGCATATAATGCCTAAATGGCTATTGCTTTCTAACCGTGCGATTCTGATACGACTGGTAACTTTAATACGACACACATCAATCTGCATGTATTTCGATTTCCGTATTGACTGCTGTTTCTAAATCTACTAAGATCGATCTCATTGTCAAGCCAGAATCTAATATGTAAATCTAACATTAAATTCATAGATCAAGAATAATTTTTAGAAAATACCCTTTTGATGTTTTTTTTGTTTTCAAAACCTAATCTGAAAAAGACTTTTAAAAAATAGGAACCTAACAAGCCGAAAACAATAACAAAATTAATACAGGAGAACAATTTTCAAATAAAACCAAAATGAAGAGAAGAGGAGAGAAAACACCTTAACTCTCTCCATGTTGAAGGCCTGGTTAGTGATTCTTCTGTGAAGAGCCCACTTGTCACCATCCAACCCAACCAATCCATCTCCAAACAACTGCTTAGACAAAGGGTTGAACCCAACACGGCCATAGCACCCACTTGAATTCATGAGAACCTCTCCTTAACCTGGCTCCGCTATTCCCAACCTGGGAATCGTGGCCCAACCACCACACGAATGTGTCTTCCCATATTCCGATGACCACTGGCTGTAACAATGTGGAGCCACACGATCTACTATATCATGCTCCAAAGGAATTGATTTTGACTGCACCTTCCTCACATACGGCGTATCTCACTGTTCCCGAATATCGGACGGAAGGCCGGGCCCAAGCTACGCCTTGTTTCTGAAGTATGTTGATCCTCCATGGCACCCATATGATTTTGTGTATTAATTTCAATATCAAGATGAAGAGAATCAACAATCCAACAGCAAAGAGATGCATGGCGAATAACAGAGAGAGAGAGATGGAATTTTGGGGAAACTGTACTGTGGTGGATAAAATTGCAGTACGAGTGGAAGTCCATATGTTCACGTTGGAGACGTAAGTAGGGCCCTTCTTTGAAAATGGAAGTCGTGGACAAGGATAAAAGTATGGATAATCAATTAGATTGGAGCACTGATATCTGGACAGTGATAAAAATAAATAAAAATATCAATAAACAAAAATTTATA